>JASPKZ010003863.1:175000-775000 GCA_030220185.1 Diploptera punctata | reverse complement strand
GGCATACTTAATGTCCTGGACAAACTATTGTTAAAATTGAAATTACAACAATATAACAAAAACAACCACATAACCATAATCTACAAACCTTAAACCATGTTTTCAAATTGTGATGTCATTAGCTTCTATCTTGCGACCATATTCAGCAATTTCAAAATGGCGGAGATCAGTGTTTTGTTGTGACAGCATGCTGTCATGGAATTCCTAGCTAAAGAGGAATAATCAATTGCTAAAATTCTCCTCAGACTTGAAACGTTCAAATGGAGATGCCTGCATGGATGCCAGCAGTGTTAGGAGATGGGTAAAACATATTAAAGATGGGAATACGAGTATCCAAGATAAGCCTCGTAGCAGTCACCACATTATGCCTACATGGATCACAACAAGGAAAGAGTTAATGTGCTCATTAGAGACGACAGGCGACCACTGTGCATGAAATCGCAAGGAAACTTGTCATAGGAGATAGTGCAGTGCAAAAAATGATTCACAGCTTGGGTTACCGGAAAGTTTGTGCCTGTTGGGTCCCACATTTTATTGATCGAAGACCACAAACTTCAGAGAAGAAACATCACTTTTGACCTTCTTCAGAAATTTCAAAATAAAGGTGAAGATTTTTTTATGAATATTGTGACAGGTGATGAAAACTGGTTTCATCATTATGGGCTTGAAACAAACTCGGCAGTATAGAATGTCATCATTTGAATTCGCCATTGAAGAAAAAAGCAAATACAGTGCTATCTGCTGGGAAAGTTATGGGGAATGACTTTTGGGATGTGCAGAGATGCATTCTGATTGAATTTCTTGAACCTGGACAAACCATAAATGCTGCCCACTATGTCTACACACTTGTGAAGCTCCATCGTGCATTGTGCGACAAATGACCTGGACAGAAGTCCATTATTCAGCACTATAATGTGCATCCTCACACAGCTCGTGGCACTGCAGAGAAGATCAGGAATTTTGGATGGGAAACTCGTTTGCATCCTCCCTACAGTCTCAACTTGGCACCCACCGACTATCATCTTTACATATCTATGAAGGATCACCTGCAAGGCCAATGCTACAAGACACTGGAGGATATTCGGAAAGCAGTGCATCAGTGTCTTCGAGCAGCTGGAATGGACTTTTACCATAAGGGTATCTTCAAGCTTGTAGAATGATAGGAAAACATGTGCAAAGAAATGGAGACTATGTTGAAAAGTGACACAAAAGTTTATAGATTACAATGATGTACTTGGTTTGTCTAAAAGAAATATTACAATTTTTTAAAAAATTGTTGATCATGACTTTTAGTATGCCCCTTGAATAAAATAAAATAACTATAGTCTGTTGTTTAAATATAAATTCTCATAATACTGAACAGAGAAAATTTTGTAAAGAGTGAGACAAACAAGCACAATTCTTCACTGCAATATGTTTGTAGTTCTTTAACGAAGTTATGCATGAAAATAACAATTATGAAAAAATGAAGATAAAAAAAGTAAAATCTCCACATAAACATGGTGAAGCCCTTCATAAATTATTGCATCACACCATCAAATTGACTTTTGACAAACCATAAGATAGAGTGATTGACCCCTGTTTGTCCCATCTGTAGGACATGGTTCTCATCTTGTGGATCAATGATTTTAAAGACATTGTCCTCTTCACAGGAGTAATAAACATGTGATTGCTAGAACTCAAATCTAACACAGATATAATTCTTAATTAAATAATTAAACCAGAGATCGAAACCAAAGATAGTCTAATATTGTAAATGAGATTAAACAAAATCATTACCTTTGATATAATTCTCTCAGATTTACAATCAATACTTTCAGTTTCAGGTTCTGGAGAATATGATGCATTCTGCAAAGAGAATGAGAAAGTTTCATTAGATTAATAAACTCGTAAATATAATAATTTAGAGTAACACCTTGAGACATAAAAGCATATATCTGAAGAATCAGATACACCACCACAACCAGTAAAAGAGGGACGTGTAGATTATTTCAAATTACTAGCCATCATTATATAAGTGATGCATATATAACAATATCAATAGGAGCAGCAATAACAATCATTATAAAACTTTTATTCTCCCAGTTATATGGTTATAAAATTTAACTCTTACTTTAAGGGAAGAGAAAAGGATGTAAAGTATATGAGAATAAAGTTCTTAGGTAATTTTTGGACCAAAGAGAGATGAACAGAGAGGCAAATGAAGATAATAATAGTGAGCTACATGATCTTTATGAAAACAGTTAAGTCTCACAGACTGCAATGGTAGGATAATGTGGCAAGAATGGGATATGAAAGAGGAACAGGAAAACTCCTTGTAAGAAAACCAGAGTATGTCAAGGGTAAGCCAAGAATGAGATAGGAGAACTACATCAGCCATGATTTGGGGAAAGTAAATTATACAAGGGATGATTGGTAGACATTAGCTTATGATAGGGATGTATGGAGACCTCATGTATGTGTGGCCATAAACTTGTGGGTTTGATAGTGCCAATGAGTTATTTAATAGTAATGGTAGTTGTCACAGTGTGACTAATGATAATAAAATGATAGCTATGCACTAGAATTACAACAGAATAGCATATTTTGTGTTGGAATGCTGTTTCATACATAGCAGTTCTGTTGGCACATTCACAATCAGTATCATATTGAATATCCCAGGGTAACTCCATTCTCAGCTGGATCAGATGTATTCAGTGTCGTTTCCAAACCTGTTAGGATACACATTTCCAAACTACTTAATGCAAAGTAACATTCATAACATCATGTAAACTGTCTGTATGTAAATTCCTGAAATTTTTTTCAAAGAATCAAGTGACTTGAAGATGTGGGATATAAGATCAAAAAGTCTAGATATCCCAACAAAAGACAAAATATGTTGGATCATGACATGTAACATAGATGTAATGGAAAACATCTGACGAGAATAAAAGTAGTTTTAAAGTTAATATTCATGAACATCAAGTAATTTACATTATGATAGTGAATCTGAATCTTTCTACGAAAATATTACCTCAAACTGTGACTCCTCAGAAACATATGCATCAATGTCTGGAACTACCTCACATTTAATAAAAACAGTGCCAATTTGATCATCTTCTTCTGATTTGATTTCCATTTTCATATCCTGTAAATTAAATTCGGAATATATCATCATGTTATCAAGCCTTGACCTATATAATTATTTTTTTTGTACAGCAACTTACTTGTGACTTAATTTCATATGATCTTCATATTTAATAACATACTGGAATTATTTTTAATCAACTAGTTAGAAAATGCTAACATTAAATAAATCATATTCATTCATAGTTCTCTACATGGGATTTTTCACTAAGCTGAATAATAAAGAGATGGCTCTTCAAGACAACAGAACAACAGTCATAAAATACTAATGATGGAACAAATAAGATTTTGAAATAGCCTAAGAAGAAGAAGAATATGAGGAGAGTGATAAGAATTTATATAATGAATAATAAATGTTTTCTACAATAAACTAAGTGATTAAAGGTGGAACAATAGTCTATGTACCTACCATAAGATATAGCTGTCCAACTAAAATTCAGATTGCTACTTAAAAATGAAACAGAATTTCTGATGAGAGGATTACTATTTGGACTTGCTATTCCATTCCCAATCCAATTTGGTGTTCTTTGTTACGTAGTTAAAATCATATGTGAGTAGACATAAAAAATCTGCAAATTTCACATAACACAATTTATTGATTAATACGAACATAAAAGTATTCAGAATGTGGTAATTTCTTAGAATGTATCCCTTCTTTATGATTAATCAAAATGTGAACTAGGTACTATACTAGGACTAATAAACTTAAATTGAGCACCGTTGTGGTGTCGAGGTACAAAGTGTGCTGCCTTGTCATGCATGGGTCCGGGTTTAATCCCTGGTCAGGACAAGTTTTCTAGGTGATGATTTTTCAGGGTTTTCCTCACCTGTAAGACAAATGTCAGGAAACTTTAAGGTCCACCAAACAGTTCCCAAACACCATCTGGCCATCATTATCATCATTAATATATTCAGTAAGTTTAAAATTAAGTCCTCCCCTGGCGCATCATTACCATCATCATCACCTAACATATATAATCAGAGTAGCATAACTCCACCCTCCTGTACCCGAACCTGAGAAGTGGATTACGATAATGCCATGCCAGGAGAGGATACCAGAATATCAGCATGATGTGGTGGCATTGAATATAAAAAAAGTATAATTTAGTCAGCTTCTTAAATTTAAGAATGATCTACATTACTAAAATTTTAGTTGATTTAAGTATATCAGATACAGCAAAAGGGAAACTGGAAGACTTAATTATCTAGAATTAAAAAAGAAAAAAGAACATGCTCTAAATTTCAACTATCCTTCTAAACTGTATTCATGTTTAATGTTAGAAAGTTTATTTATTAATATCAATTTTTTTATTTTATATTTTAAATTAACATTTTTCCAGAATTGGATTTAGTTTTATATAAGAAAGAAAATTTATATTCGAACTGGGAGTTGAGATCAAGGGTTTGACTCCTGGATCGAACATAATTTTTCTTTCTAATATAAAATAAAACTAATATTAATATCAATGTAATTTCAATAGTTAGCCATTCAGAAATATAAAACACAGCCACTCTCTCAGCTCAAATATCCAGTAGGCCTGTGTGACACAAGTTTTAATATACCTATGCAAGTTTTATCAAATTGCATTTAGATTAATGAATTTTCCTAATTTCTAAAGAATCATAGTACACAAGTGCAAACCCTTAAACAAACTTTCCCCAGATGGTCAACATTTGTGTGAAATCAGTATGACCAATCTTTACAATAAATTCTTAAACTTTTTATAAAATATGGATACACACCAACTTCCCATTTCTAACTTAAGAAAACAAATTACAAGCACACTATTTAATCAATTATAAACCAATCTAACATACACTAACTTACCCCATAGAAATCTAACAAAATGAAGTAAATGAACATCCATTTATAAAAGTATATTTTTGAAATTGTGAAAATTGGTCATTTTGATTTCACATATGTATCTGTCATCTAGCAGAAGGTTCTACAAGCTTTCACGGATGTGCACTACAATGAATAACTTTAGAAAATCATTTGAGATAAATGTGACAATTTGCATATTTAATAATTGTAAAACAAAATTTATAAGTCATCAACATCATCATCTTCTTTTATGGATTAGGTCTGTTCTGATCGTACATTTGTTTTATTTTATAATTTTATAAGTATGGTTGTAAAATGCTTAAAATAGTAATAAATGTTAGTAAAGAGGAAAAGTACATAGAGCAACAGTATAAGAATGTAATTCGGAAAATTATAAAACAAAGTATTCTAAATAAGAGCACGGTATCGTTTTAAAAACACTATATTATACATTGAGTCAGCCACAATGGACTAGTGGTTATGCGTCTTTTGTCTGGTCCAGAGGGTCACAGGTTCAAAACCAGCCGGGGTCACTGATTTTTTTAAAATGGAAAAATCTAAGGAGTAAGTCCTCGGAGGGACTTTAAGCCATGGTCTTGACTTTGAAGATTTTTAGACTTGTAAAAGATCTTTAAACCTGAATAAAAAGGCCTCTAAGCAAAATTTATCGACATCAACATCCTAGTAATACATTAGTTGCCCGCTAGATGTCTCATTGAATCAGTATGTTGCCCATTGCCATTCACGATATCTAAGGGCAAATAATGTAACTAAATTAACTTGGTCTAGTAATTCCTAACAAAGGAGAGGTTATAGCTCAACATTGGACTATCCCATTATAGATATTATATAACAAGGGGTATAAAGATAGACTCACCTCCATGTGGTGTACCCTGGAAACGAAAATTATTTCGGCCAAGTAGTCTTATCACATAGCAGACATGAGTTCACAAGAACGTACATCAAATCGTTCTTTTAAGAACGACAAACTCATTATAGCACAATGGAATGCAGGTGCTCTTAATCAACAGAAAAAAACTGAACTAACTAAGATTCTCATTGACAAGCAAGCAGATGTCTTCACTGTCATGGAATCCAACTTTGGAGCAGAAAATTTTCCAAAATTCCAATATTCTGGTTACAATATGTACTTCCTCGAAAAATACAGACCAAATAGCGAGTGGCATCATAATAGGTGTTAAAAGCTCTCTAACATCTGATTTTAAAATAATTAAGAACATGGGAAATACTGAAGATAAGTGTGAAATCGTCATGACAGATTTTTGGAAACAAAACAATCATTACAAGATATATGCCATCTATAATCCTCCAAATAACAAACCAATGCTTGATATAATTGATGTGTCTTCAAAGACAGTAATATAATTGGTGACTTCAATGGACATTCCAAGAGATGGGGGTTACAATAACAACAATCACACAGGAGATATCATTGAAGAATTTATTGATTCAAACAAATGCAGAACTAATCTATAAACCAGGAGATATTGCAACTTATATGCATTACAATGGAACCTTGACCAATCCTGATCTACTAATTGTCTCCTCTGATATTGTAGACAATACTTCAAGAAATGTCATTGAAGACCCAGGCTCTGGACATCGCATCATGCTTGCAGCAATATCTACTAGACAATGCATAACAAAACAAAAGCAAAAGATCTCCTCAAACTTCAAAAAGGCTAATTGGAACAATTTCACCACTGAACTAGAAACAAAACTTCACAAAACAAACATCAACTTCTCACTACACCCAGATAAAATATGTGATCAAATCAACACCAACATAATATCCACTGCAAAAATATATATAACCAGAGGTGCAAATAGAAAAATACAAATGTTTCTGGAATCAAGATTTACATCTATTAAAAACTGAAAGAGACAATGCAAGGACCAGAGCAGAAGAAAACAAAGTCAACAGAAGATATAATTTCATGGAGAAAACTTGCAGCTAAAATGAAGAGAGAAATTGCTCTTGCAAAACAGTTAACATTTAATAAATTCATCTCCAAAATAAATTATCGGAAAGATAGTCAACGCGTCTTTAAACAGGTTAACAAATTATCAAACAAAAACTCAAAAATCAACAAACAACCACTAAAAATCAACAACAAATTATTAACCAAACAACAATGAAATTGCGAAAGCCTTTGCAATACATTACTCCAATCAACAGAAAAGAACAAAATACATAAAGAAACACTCTTTAGTAACAAAAAAGCAGATAAATATGATCAACACTGAACAACCAAATACAATCCAGTCACCAACTAATGACATATTTACAAGAGCATTTACAAAACATGAACTACATATGGCAATAAATCAGATACAAAACAAAAAAAAGCCTGGTGATGATAATATCCATGCAGAATTTCTTAAACACATGGGGCAAAATGCCAGATCAACTCTATTGGAACTATATCATGTATCATGGAAAAAATCCACCGTTCCCTCCAAATGGAAGAAAGCTATAATTATTCCCATACCTAAAAAAAGACAAAGATCCAACAAACATCGAAAGTTATAGGCCAATCTCTCTCACAAGCATTATGTCGAAAACAATGGAAAGAATGATAAATAACCGATTAAAATGGTACATCGAAGCTCAAAATATATTAGTATTTGAACAAGCTGGATTTAGACAAAATCGTTCAACAAATCAACAAGTTGTAAGTTTAAGTCAACATATCAAAGACAGTCTAGATAAAGGAGAAATAACAGCAGCAGTTTTCATAGATCTTAAAAATGCATTTGACTCCATTTGGAAAGAAAAACTCATATTGAAACTAGCTAAATATGGAATAAGGGAAAATATGCTTAGGTGGCTCCAAGACTTCATATGACAATGATATTGCAGAGTGAAGTATGGAGAAGAAACATCAAAATTCAAACAACTGAGAACTGGTGTCCCACAAGGAGCTGTCCTGAGCAGTACATTATTCAATCTCTTTCTCAAAGACATCATATGTGTCATAAAAAACATTCGGGGAGTCAATGCTCTTATGTACGCAGATGATCTTGTCATCTGGACATCTACAAAAAAATCCTCAAATCGATCTGCACTAACAAATAGACTCAACGAAGCATTACATTCCATAGGACAAAGGGCAGAAGAAAATGCAATGACATTCAACCTTAATAAAACGACTTACCAAGTATTTTCACTGTGTCATCAAGCCCCAAAATTGAATCTCTTACTGAACAATCAACCAATTTCACAGTCTCATGATTCTAAATACCTTGGTGTAATTTTTGATAACAAAACTAACCTGGAAAAAACAAATAGACAACATAATCACAAAATCTCAAAAACGCCTTTCTGTACTTAAACATCTAGCTGGAAGCACTTGGGGTAGTTCAACTTCAACCTTGAACATTACCTATAAAATGTACATTCAACCAATGATGCTTCACTGTTGCGAACTACTCATCACAGCTTCTTCTCAGCAGCTTATGAAACTACAGAAACTACAAAATCAAATCCTTCGACTCATTACAGGTGCAATCAAGACGACTCCAATAGACGCGTTGCTGCTTTTTACACATAACCTAGACTTCAAAACAGAAATTGAGATGGCATCCATGAACCTCTATGAAAAATTGATCAGACTCCCAGATGATAATTACTGGTCCAATTATCATAACAATGATAGAAAATTGAAAACTCAACAAGGCTTTCTGCAACATGCTATAGAGCTACAAAGTAAATGGGGGCATTCAGTAGCCAAAGCGCTGCAAAAGCGCTTTAGCGCTTTATCTGCAGCATACCATTCAGAGGGCAATAAAGCGCTCTAGCGGACTTGCAGCTACTGCAGCGAAGTAAAAGTAGGCTGCAGACAGAAAAAACCGCTGCATCCATTGTGATTGGCTGGTTCATTCAGTTTAAACATGGCGTCTTTGTCCATAAACAATTTATGTTTGATGTACAAATTTTGTGTTATTTATGTCTGGACATTAATATATGAGTTATTCGAGGTGGCTAACCGTTTTAGACGAACATAAGTGATATATTAAGTAAAACTAAAAACAGTGATAATTTTAAGATTATTATCAAGATCAAGAATTTACGATTATAACCTCTTTTCATGCAAATCATTGTGTTATTGACGAGTGAATGTTTTTATTATGAAAATTGTATCCGCAGATGATTCATTCGCTAATACCTGGTGCCAAGTTAATTATAATTTTTGTTTTCAAGATATATGAAATAAATTAGAATAGTATGATTGTGTTCATGGGGTCATTTCTGGAAGTGCTACAGTGGTTGTCGAACCAATTTTCTCTACAGATAAAACGAACATTTGTACTATTCTTTAAATGTGCAACACAATAAGAAATTTGTGTAATGGACAAAGAGATGAACTGTGTATCTTATGTTTGTAATCATTTCTGAATAAAGAGTTTTGTGAAGTATCGGCCATAACTTGAATTCAAATATTACAATATTCTAGATTTCTTATCTAAATTTGACCAGTGAAGATACAAATACTCTGTGTGATGTGCACGAATAAAATTAAATTACAGCTAGAGTTGGTTAATGTATTAACAAAAAATTTTGCACTCTGCATAGGATTTTAATCACAGCTGATCCATTATTATTTAATCTCCAACTTTTTATATACTATGTCCTATCATTGAGATACTGAGAGCCATTTCTTGAACCAGGTATGAATAATTTTCACTTTAATTCCCAATTTATCGTAAAATGAAATGTGGTCTTATATATTTTAATTCAAATGCATGTAGTCTCTCTTATGGGATATTGCTATTCACTGTATACTACCATTAATCTTGGTGGTAAATGTTTTTCATATTATTATAAATGATTCAGTGATATACTATTTAGTGTAACACTTAACTTTACTAAGAAAGTGGCATTGCTAATGTTAGTGATTATATTAAATAATGTCTTTAAGCATGGTGACTGAGAGGTTATCTATAATTAACTGCTGTTATGACAGAATTTCACATATAAGGTTGGAAATTACATATAATGTTTTGGTTTTATTTTAGCCATAAAGATTATGGTAGTTACTCTTACAAATAATTAATATTTTCAGATGATGCAAAAAAATTAATTAATCAATTATTAAGAAAACTGTATTTAAATTATTATAAATTGATATTCTTCTTTGTTTTCATTTCTATTCCGTAACAAATTTAAAATAAAGATGAAGTATGTTTGAGGTTTAAAAATTACAATGATGCCTTCCTATATACAATTGTTTGGTTGCTGTACTTAGGTCATGTCTTGCACCACTTATATTCATTTTGCACATATGCCTATATTTCCTGTGTTTTCTAATGTAACCCCTATTCCTCATAGATTTAAATATAGGCCTAAAAGTGTCAAATATTATGTAAGAAATGATATGAATAAAATGGCTGAACAATTAAATAAAATTTGCCCCACAGCCCACCTGGCAATACTGTTAGTGCGGTTATTAAATATATGTGTTATGTGATGATGAAGGAGCAATATATGCATCACATAGGGAATTCGCAGGAGTGATGTTTAAATATAATAAGATAATTTCAAGTTGAGACCAACTCAGGGTCAGATCGAGAGATTAAATTAAGCCCATATATTTATATAGGTCTATAATTAACTAGGGTGCAGGCTGACTACATCTGATGAACAAAATAGATTAGATGAAAATGGGGAAAGGTGGAATAAAATTGTGGTAGGGGAAAATGTGAGAAACCCCGAAAGAATATGCCGCAGATCCGTTTCCTCCACTACAAAATCTATGTATAATGACCGAGACTAATCAAGATAAAAAAAGCTACTCTTACTAAAACACAAATTAATAATATTAAACTAATAATAAATATTATAAATAAGATTCTCGAGAAACCAGCGATGAGAGGCGAGTGTCTAATCGCTTGCGTCACGGAGCCGCCTGATACATTAATAATTAAAAAAAATACAAATTTTCTCGTTATATTTTATTTTAAACGATCTATTCGTCAATTTCATAAATTACATACATTAAAATAAATCGTAAATTCTGTATGTCCCTATTAGTATTATGATTAATTTCAATAGCATCGCGTAGTAATATGAGTAATGAGCCAATGAATAAATTCAAATTTGGCGGTATAGCTGCATGCAGCGGTCCATTCAACAGACCCCTTAAATTTCCGCTGCAAATGGCAGCCATTTTTGCTAAAGCGCTAGAGCGCTTTATTGGCAGCTGAATGCGCCCAAAATCACATACAAAATAACCCAGAAAAACTACCTGTACAAGATAACCCTCTAAATCTCTACATCCCTGCGCACAGTCTAGACCTCTTAGAAGAAGGACTGATTAAAGCAAACACCAACCCTGAAATACTAAGATTATGTGCCCTGGAAACAATAGAAACAAAATACCCCTGTTCTAAATGGTTACATATATATACAGATGGCTCTAATCTCGATCACAATGGCCCTGAGGGAGCTGGAATCCATTGCTCACTCTTCTCTCTATACACTCCACTTGGACCAAATAAAACGGCTTTTGATGGAGAAATAAAGGCAATTCATACTGCACTTTCACAAATCATATGCCATCAACAAATCAATGACCATATTGTCATTCTGTCTGATTCCAAAGCTGCCATACAAGCAATAACATCATTCAAATCAGCTCAAAGCAAGGAAGTAATAGATTGCAATAAACTACTCACTGACCTTTATCAAAAACATAAGACAGTGGTATTACAATGGATACCATCTCACTGCGGAATCAATGGAAATGAAATAGCCGATATGCTGGCAAAACAAGGAGCAATGTGTTTACAGCAACCTAATTTAAACACATCTTATCGCTCAGCAATAAACTATATCAAACAAATGATAAAAAACACATTCTCAACCAATCTTCAGATCCGAATTCAAGAAAAACAGTGGAAAAACACCATACACACTACACCAGATGCACCTCGAAAGGAAGCTGTAGCATATTTTCAACTAAACACAGGACATGATTGTCTTGCAGCTCATCTACATCGGATTGGAATCTACAGAAGTCCTCATTGCCCACTGTGCTCCACGAACACCAACATGGACAGAAACCACCTCCTGCAGTGTCAGGCACTTCACTCTGCTACGCTGAAGGATAGATACTGGGAAGCAAGAGCCAAACTTTCTGTTTTGCTATAATGTTCTATTGTATTAATTTATTGTATATATTTTTGTTTTCTCATAATTATGGACAATGACTTCTGTCAAGTCCCCTGCATTTGTAAAAATAAATAAACATTATATAACAATTACGACAACTTTTGTTTTTATTTTTAATAATATATGGTAACTGCGAATAAGGATGGGGTAGCATTATTGGTAGCTGCCATTCAATGTAACCAACATGCCATATTGGTAGCTGCCATTCAATTCAGGCAACATATAATTCCAAAGTTCTTATAACGACTTCTATTCCTGTACCCAACATAGTTTTTATGTTTCTATGTTTTATATTAAGTGTGATCAAACTCCTACCTAAGACAAACACAGTTTGAGTGGGTATATGTATTTTGGTTAGCTTTCTATTTTAAGACTTCAATATTGGCAATGTGCATTGTTTATGTTGGTACCATTGTGTGATTCTAAATTGTATCCACTTTTATCTGTTAGTACATGTGCATGGTTTCCACCCTGGACTTAAAAAAAATGTATGCATCGTATACTGGAAACCATATTCAAAGTATATTTTCAACTGGTTAAAGGTATTCATATTTATGAAATATTTATTTTTGGCTCTCTCCATTTTTTTTAAATAGCTAACATCAGTGTAAACTGTGTATGAACGTTAAAATAGAGTATAATCATTATTCAGTGGATATAGTTTTTTTTTGGAAAAACTGCACTTAAACTAGTGTGAAATATTTTCTAAGTCCTTTAAAACAACAGTGCGCATGTGCCAGATTTTATAGAGCCAGCGATAACCCACAATCGAACCACATATCGATTATCATCCTTGATTACTATCCGTCGCTATGAAATTTAAATGACCAATGTTAAAAAATATATATTAATAATATTAAAATTACCAAACGTTTATTAAAAATGGGTGTACACTTACTTAGCACTCCCTAACGCTGATCCAACCATCGATAACCCAAAACAGCGATAGAAAAATCATAGACTAAGTAATATACTCTGTGGAGAAAATAGCAGTTAGCATCACAATATTGTCTAACAGTGTTATAATACTGTGATTTGCATATTTAAATAAATACTTCAAAATTGTCTAATAATGTTATAAAAATTGTTTGAAAAAGTTTAAAATATTAAATGATGTTAGTATGTACAGAAGAAGAGCTATAGCTTACAACAATATAACTGAAAAATCAAGCGCTAGTAGAAGTGCAGTTGAGCCGTTTTTTTTAATTTTACAGTAGGTATTGTGAGTAATTAGGCATACGGTACAATGTGATAGCTTTGAAAAACTATAGTTTTGCCATGGACTGAGAGTCACTTCCTCATGGTCATTTCTTTAATAAAATAAAATACAATAAATATGAAAAAGAAAAAGTATGAATAGTCACACTAACAACATACGGAAAAACCTAATCTGTGGAAAAAGTTTAGTAATTTACTCTCACAAATTCTTTTAAGTTCTACAGAATCGCAGAGGTGAGGTAGGTTTTCTGCTCGTCACAATTCTACACTCACATTCTTATGCCACTGATGCACTAAACACTTGTAAACATGTTTCGTACTGTTTTAAACATTTTGCAACAATCTTCAAGCTTTCTTTACAATATTTTATATTTATACATTTACATAAAACATGATCGTGGATACATTACTACTTGTTACTTTGCCATGTTGTTCCAGCGTTGCCAACATTTGAAAATAATTTCAAACCATATTTAGTGTTAGTGTACGTAAAATTAATTTATTAAATAGTACTCATGTAAATTGTTTTGTTAGGTTAAGAAATGAGAAGTTGGTTTACGTCCATTTTTTTAAGCATTTGGGAATAAATAATATGCAAGTAAATTGTTTTCTTTAGTTAGGAAATGGCAAGTTAGTTAAGGTCCATTTTTTTTTGCATTTGGAAATTTATTCCCAAATTTGGTAATGCCGACTGCAGAGCCATCTACCAGAGGCTATATTAACATTACAGCAACTCGCGCATGCGCACTGCAATTCTGTGGAACTTAGAAGATTTCGTCACCGGCATAAACCAGACTTTGATAAATTACATGAATATTATATAAATTATAAACTAATTTTGTGTACACTAAATTGTCCCATCAGAACCTAAAATAATGAAGGTAATTTCTTGAAACGGTTTGGAATTAATTGCGAATGTTGGTGTAACACCGAATTCACTTCCATCTAGCGGAAGTTACATTAGGAATTCACGCATATCAGCACAATTTGCGTAAATATATAAAGTTTTTAACATTGTAAGATGTTTAAAGAATCTTTGCAAAATGTTAAAAATATTACGAAACGTTATTACAAAATGTTAAAGTCTGTAGTGCAACATTGGCATTTAACTGTTGTATAAAAAATCATAGTCACTCTCTAAACCTGAGCCTAAACTGAACTTTACTTTAGTTCTTCATAGTTCACTCTAATTACGATATTTACTCAAATCTTCGTTAGGCTACTTCTTTCTCTCTAATTTGTAATGCTATTATAAGGGAACGCAGATATTGAAATATCTTACATAAATTCCATCTCAGGGCGAGGTACGTTATATGCCACTGATGCACTAAACACTTGTAAACACGTTTTGTAGTTTTAAACATTTTGCAACGATTTTTGAGCTTTCTTTACAATATTTTATATATTTACGTAAAACATGATCGTGGATACATTACTTACTTGCTACATGCTTCTGATGTACTAAACACTTGTAAACACGTATTGTACTGTTTTAAACATTTTGCAACGGTTTTTAAGCTTTCTTTACAGTATTTTATATTTATATTACGTAAAACATGATCGTGGATACATTACTTACTTGCTACATGCTTGCTATTTTCCCATGTTGTTCCAACGTTGCCACCATTTGAAAACATTTTCGAACCATATTTAGTGTTAGTGTACGTAAAATTAGTGTATTAAATAGTACGCATATAAATTGTTTTGTTAGGTTAGGAAATGGGAAGTTGGTTTACGTCCATTTTTTAAACATTTGGGAATAAATAATATGCATGTAAATAGTTTTCTTTGGTTAGGAAATGGCAAGTTAGTTTACGTCCCTTTTTTTTTTTTTTTCTTTCATTTGGGAATTTATTCCCAAAGTTGGTGACGCCGACTGCAGAGCCATCTACCGGAGGATTATATTAACCATTATAGCAACTCCCGCATGCGCACTGCGATTCTGTGGAACTTAGAAGAATTCGTGTCCGCCATATAACCGACTTTTTCCCTATCTTATTTTCCTTCCATGTGTTATTTTTTTTTAAATACAATTTCTTTTTATAAGATAATACTATCAAACAAAACGTGGTTTTCTACGGTTTTTTCGATATTCAAGTATACGTACCTGTTTGATATTCTACCACATGTCACTTTCACAGTTATTATAGCAATAACTACCGCTTAAAACATACGATATATAACATATTTGCTTCAAAGTGATATTAATGATTTTGAGCACGATTATATTTTTGAGAAAATTGAAGTATACATATGGGTTTCATGTGGCAGCCATAATGTTGCGAGTCCCTAAAGACTATTTATGTAAATTAACCAAGCAAACGAGTATGTAAAAACCAGAATCTATATAAAAACAAATAGGATTTTTTTCCCTCTTTGTCTCACTGAATGAAGGAGCAAACCTTAAAATTAGAATATAATAATCATCTAATTCAGCGAAAAACAATTTCACTGCACACCTAATGATTACTGTTATCCTCTTGAACCCTGTCCCTAATCTAAAATATTATAATCTGTACCAGGGAAGGGTTTTTATTTCTATTGCAAGCTTCAAATTTTAAATTCATATCTCTTATTTTTCTAATTTATTTAATCATTAATGGTACTATAAAATGTTGAATATAATGAAAGGGGATTCTACCTACTGTTCAAATAAGATAGATTTTTCCTTGTGGTGAGCTAGATTATTATCCAATAAACTAATCTAGTGTACAGTAATTGTCCATTTAGCTCACGTAACGAAATAAAATAACTAGTTTTACTCATGGCATAGAACGTCATAATCTATAGTAGGAAAAACGTTAATATTTAACATAGACTTCATCATCATCCTACACGGAATACTACTTTGCCGATTCCGATTTCACGTCTGTTCAGCCCAGCACTTTCTTGGTCCTCCCACCGATCTTCCTTCTCCGGAATTATACATCAATGCCATTTTCCTGTCATTCGTTGCAGATGTTTTATCCAATTGTTTCTGTGTTGTTGGAGAAGTGGTTGTACTTTTAGTTCCTTAATGAATTTTTACAGAATTGCAGTGCGCAATTGTGAAAGCTTAATGTAACTTCTATCAGGTGGCAAGATCCATCCATAGTAATTCTGCCCGAAGCCAGGTCCTTCATGCAATGCTTTTGCAGTTTTACTAGGGAATAATTGTAGGTGTGGTTGCTTCCCGTTGCTTAGGTGGCAAGATATATGTGTGAAATCGGTATGATCAACGTTCACAATAAATTCCTAAATATGTTTAAGAAATGGAAGTACACCAACTTCCCCTTTCCTAACTAAAGAAAATAAATTACAAGCATTTTATTTAATAAACTAATCTGGTGTACACTAACTTGACTCATCGGAGCCTAACAAAACGAAGCGAATTTCTTAAAATAGTTTTTATTATTAATTTCATACATCTCAATGATGGATAAATCATATTTGAAGAGAAAAATTATACGCTCAGACCGGGACTTGAACCCGGGACTCTTGGATCTCTAGACCAAGTGCTCTACCACCAAAAAAAAAAAAAATCTTAAAATATGTTATGAAATTAACTGCGAATATTGATGACACTGATTTCACAGATATGCTCTGCCATTTGATGGAAGTTACATTAACCTTTTAAGTTCGGACATTTAAATTGCTTGCGCGCGCCTGCTGGCCGGAGTTATTTGACATGCACTATGTGGACATTTAAACTTTAAATTTAACATTTCGGAAAAAAAAGCTGTATTTTCGTTATTTTTGGTTATACAATTGTGTAACAAAAATAATTTTAAATGTAGAAGTATAGTTATGTTTATGATCATAAAATAATTCATATTTATGATTTTTTATGGAATAAACTTGGAATATTTTTTTATGTAATTTTGTATGTATATTTCCACACAAATATATTGAAAACTTTTGAATTCACTGTACATAAGATTTTTATGTTTCACATAACTGTACAATTCTCCCTTCCACAACTATTTAATGACCAAGGTAATGTTGTGTGTAAAATATCCTTGAGAGAAGGGAGACCTTTTTTTTTCCCCCAGATTTGTAAAAATGTCAAACTGTTTTATAAGATGCTAGTCAGAAAAATAAACAAACTGAATATACTGAGTTTGCAAGTTTGAAGAAAATGATGTTTATATAACCGGTACTTACCAAAAGGAAGCTGACACAAAACGGGGTCAACTCAATATCATTGTACAATAGAATATTTATCTTCTTCTTCTTTCGAAGTATTAGGCCAAGGCCTGTTACGATCCTATAGAAAATTTTCCCTCCAGCGTTTCATAGGACGGCCCAGTGATCTTCGTCCTCTTGGTATATACGTAATTATAAACAGCCTTGGGGATCCGATTTGTACTCATTCTTACAAGATGGTGTTTCCAATTTAGTTGGTACTCTTTAATATATTCCAAAATTGGTGTAGTCTTCAATTCTTTTAAGATATCGGTGTTCCTTTTCCAATCCCATCTGGTGTAACCCGCTGTTCTGTGCATGAATCTCATTTCACAAGCCGTTATTCTGCTTTCATGTCTTTTTAGTTAGAATATTTGTATCCTCATTATTTACACTATTTAAATGTTCATCTCACACTGGTTTAGAACACAGTTTTCATATGATATAGTTCAAAACAGGGAACAGTACAAAGTCCTATACATCACATGTTTTACATATCACACGTGTTTCTTTTCTCTTCCTCTTTCCTAGTTTCGTAATTGTGCATACAACACATTTCCTCATTGCATTTTTCTTCTTCTCCATTGATGGAACCTAAGATGGAAAATGTCATTCTATGAGACATAGAGGCGTCAATCCATTTGATGATCTGCCCTTTTTTGACTTTGAGTCATGGGCGTGAAATCTCGCAAGAAGTTGTTGAATTACTTCTAAATGAAATTTAGAATTGGAAATTTTTTTGCCTGTCGCAGTGAGATATAATGAATGTGCATTGAGTAAACATAAATCTAATGTATGAAAAATAATTTTCAATACCACTTGATTGATTTTCTCATACACTCTACAGTACTCAACATCATATCGCTTATATCTATGGCTCCCATCTTTTCATTGTATTCGAGAATACAAGCAGGCTTTGTTTTATATATATTTGTTTGTCTATCTTTTTTCGGCAGTGTTACAATTGTATCTCTGTACTTAGTCATAAGAACTGTAACATCTCTTCTATCTTTCCACCTGACAGAAGAGCATCTGTTGATTTCGTTTCCCTTTGTTCCTTCTGTAATTTTTTATTGAGTATAGGCATGAATTTCCTGTTGGGTCAAACTGTACCACATGAATTTGTTTTATTGTTGAATAAATACATAGAAAGTGAGGGACTTGTGTAATAATTATCTGTAAACAGTGAATGGCCCTTATTCAGGTATGGTTTGATCATTGTTGCAACTACAGATCCTGTAATTCTCAACCTCTCTATATTATCAATTTCTGTCTGCGAGCCTGTATATACTATGAAATCAAGAATATAGCCAGTCTCACAGTCATACAATATAAATAATTTTATTCCAAAATGATGGCGTTTTGTTTTTATGTATTGTTTGAATATCAGATGCTCTTTGAAGAGTACCAAGCTCTCGTCTATAACTAGATCTTGAAATGGAGACAAAAGGGTTGTGAACCTATGCTTGACCTGTTGCAAAAGTTCACGAATCTTAAATAAACAATCATTTAGATCATGCCCTTCATTGTTGCAAAAATGTAGCATGCTAAGAACAGATAAAAATCTATCTCTGGGCATTGTCCTGCCAAAAATGGGCATGTGCAACAATGGATCCATAAACCACTGCATTTTCAAGTCTCGCTTTTTGTTGCATGCACATAACATCATCAATGCAAAAAATACATACATTTCTCCAATATTTGTGTCTTTCCATTTCTGCAAATATGAAGAAGGAGAAAATTGTTCCGTATGCAATTTCTGCCCGGCATACCTATTAGTCTCCTGCATATGAAGTTGACTATATCTGGTGTTAACAAGGAAAGGAAATAATCTACTTCCTTAGCATTTTCATGAAGTGAAGCAAACTGTACACCCCTATTGTCGCTATTGAAATAATGAATACTAGGGGAAAATGTTTTTACAGTCCATGACAAGTCTATGTTATTTATTCTGCTGTTTTTAGTTTCACAAATACCGGTACCACAATTAGAATCACTGTTGTTACCATCACTTAGATCGGAATTTAACTCACTTTCCGATATATCTGAATCGGTTATATCAAAATCACTACCACTGTCACTATTATCTAGAACTTCATCCAGAATATCTGGAATATCAGATTCCCTTATACGTTTTCTAGGAAATTTGGAAAGGGCAGCTGTAGGTGCCATGACTGAATAACAAAACTGTATTTTCAAAACTCAAGGGATTTTTAAAAAAAATCCGAGTTTTAAGTATAAAATTCCAAGGTCTCAAAATATTGAAGTGCATAGAAAAGGCAAAAGAGCATCACGTTTCTCCCACACTTGGAGGTCGTATATAAGCAACAGCAGGCTGGCCAGCATGTCTGGCTGCTGTCAACTATACGCGACAGTAGAACTGAAAAGGTTAAGCATTTTTGCATGCGCACTTGCAGTTCTTGAGAGATAAACACCACAAATTGCATAATAGATAAATATTTAATAATTGTGAAATATGTTTTAAGAATCATTGTTAAATGTTTAAAATACTTAAAAAATATTATTAAAAATGGTAGAAGTTAGTAGTGCAACAATGTCATTATAATGTTGTAAGGAAAATCATGGAACACCACAATCTAAAGTAGAGCCGAATAGCCTAGTAAAATACGGCCAAATAATAAAACTCAAAACCTACCATTTGCCTGGATGGATGACTTAGGAAAACTGGAAAAAAACTGAAGTTGTTTGCCATCAGGTTCAATCCCACATTTCTGAGAATTAATTTCTAATTCTTGTGATTTACCTTTTGGATCCTTTTTGAAGTACTATAGCTAGTATTATGTCATCACTTAGTTCTCATATTTTCTTTCAATACTGACTAGTGATGATTCGGTTTTTGTATTTTTGGTAACTTGACCCTCTGCTAGTAGGTCTTTCATGAAACTGCAGCATTCTTTGGGATCAAGCATAACCTATCAACACAAATGATTAAATATGTTCTCGTTAGTATAACATAGCTACTTCATAGTTTAAGCCATGTTTACTCTTTAATGACACCAACATTCATACAATTCCACATCTCAAATAATAATTTAAAGAAATCTCAAGTGTGAAAAAAATTCTGATTTAAAAATATGATTTACGTTGCTATGTTATATGTGTAGTGAAGATATTAAATAGTTTTTCACAACTTATTTCTGATACTATCAAGTCTGCGTCTGATTTAGTTTTTGGAAATGACATTCCTCAGAAACAAATTTGTGTTAATTACATCTTGGTTTTCCACATTTGGTGTATGTAATTTGTACTTCCTGTCTCATTCTGAGGCACAAAAACATCTTGTTTGTTTCTGTAACTTGGTTGGCCTCTCTTTATGCACCAGAATATTCATGGTTATTTTTACCAATACTTCAGTAAGGAAAATTTATTGAAGAAACATTAATTAAGGAAATTAGTGCACTGAACAGTTCCACGATTTTCAAAGTTCAATATATAACTTAATTTACTTCAGTGAACTGGAACAAAATTTTGTTTTTATTTCTACATGTTTCTAACTTCTCATCCTACTCTTCATGTCTTGAATTTGATACTAGTACTTCCTCCGACATCTATCACCTAATTATTTGACTGTAATCATACTAGCTTACACTACAATCAACTTTTATCATCTTTATAACCCACTCTTAAGATAATATGGAAATTTGATTCAGGTTTATTTGCTACTGCGAGTTACTGGACCCTTGCTTAAGATCCCATATCTATTTAGCCAAGTTGAAGAATGAAATTTCAGATATACCGTAGGCTAATTCCAAATTTTCCAAACTCAAAAAAGAAATTTTAAATATTGTTTTCTCTGTACTGTAATATAATATCATTGAATTATTCAAAATTTAGCAATTAATATTTTTATAAATGTCGACCGCTGTGGTCTCAGGGTAGCGTGCTGCTTTGTCACGCAGCGGGCCCGGGTTCGATCCCCGGTCGGGACAGTTTTTCTGGGTGAGGTTTTTATCGGGGTTTTTCCTCACCTGTAAGACAAATGTCAGGAAAACTTTAAGGCCCAAACGGTCCCCGAAATCATATGGCCATCGCAATCATCATCATTCATATTCATCTTAGGTTAAGCTTAGGATTTGGGACTCTCCTGGCAGACCATTATCATCATCACTCATCATATCATCGGGGCAACATAACCCCGCCTTCCAGGCGCCCCAACCTCAGAAGTGGGTTACAATACACCATGCCAGGAGAGAAACCAGGAATGTCGAAAGACAAACCTGGGGCATTTGAAAAAAAAAAAAATGTATTTTTATCAATTAAAATAAACTTCTTGAGGTAGACTTTTATTAAATCAAAATTCATACATGGAAAAGGTAGCTGGGAACCTATATTCTTCAGAAAATCCTTTCTTTTCAATTTGTGTGAACTGATATCCTGGTAAAGGATCATTCTAAGTGGCTAGCACATCTTGACATTGATTTACATGTGCCATACCACTATTATTAACATATACTTCGGTGCTGTTATGAAATTTAATAATTCCAGATTTTTTTGTTACTTCATCTATATCCGGGTTTCTTTACATACCTGAGAACAATATAACTGATAATTCCTTCTGTGATGTGAAGGACACAACTGTTTTATTTCAATTGGTTACAAACGGTAAAGATAACACTTATGTTTTTATAAAATAGGAAACTCAGTCGAATATCAGCCATATCCTTGATCATCTTCCCAACAATTCTCAAGTTGTGTTGTTTTAACATGATCTTTACATCTGGTAACAGACATAAACCAGTATTCACTTGTTGTGTTCAGACTTGTTCCATGAATATTGTTGTAGACAAGGTTTTCATACAATATGACAGTAGATTTTCATTTGTATTTCTGTTATTTTAGCCAGTGTTAGTTATAGCATGAATCATGTATGTGCATCTGACATTGTCATTTTATTGATCCTTTACTTACCAATATTGTAAGCAATACACAAACAAAAAGACACTTTCCATTTTTTCCCCTCTTTTTCATTAAGCTGTTTTCCTTCTTGTTTTACCTTTTTGTTAACTTTCTATTATTCTCACTTATAGGCACAAGGACAAGACACACACCCAGACCCAAGGTGAAGATTGAAAATCCCCTACCCTGCCGGGAATCATACCAGGGTCACCAGAGAGGAAGATAGGGACTCTACCGACTATACCACGGCGACAGATTGTCTTTGTATGTTACATACAAATGAGGATAATAGCTAGTATGACAATTGGACTTGAATTTAATTCAAAATTTGCAATTAGGTGCAAATATGTACAATATATTTATATTTATTTTGTCGTCAAATGATAACTAACTATGAGCAACATAAAGTGCATTTCCAATTATATGCACTTATATTTAGAAGAAGCTATTCAGATTACTTGGATATTCAAGATGTCGATTTTAGTGCTGCCAGCTGTGTTCAACAAACCTAGTAAAGCAAGAATATCTGTGCTATTATTATCATTATTGGCACTTCATTAAATGCACATATCTGTATGTCTTTATTTGTATGTATCACAATCAGACCAATAGTTTTCTCGTCTAATAAAATGTTGAGAGCATCAAGTTCTGAGGAAACAGAATTATTTAGTGTTGCATTTTAGTCTTATGGATTCTAACAATGTTCTGTTTCTGAATTTTGATTTTCTTAGGAGGTTCTAAAGACCATAAATGTCCATTTTTTCCTCTTATTACTTTTGAAGAAGTGGTTTCAAATTCTTTATGATGCTTTAACTTCCAAATCATATTCTAATTGGATTTTGATGTTATCTTCATCTCCAGAAGATACCTCATCACCTTCAACAAAATTTTCATCTTCATTCAGAATATCATTCACAAATCTTACAAATAACATTCCATTTTTCAGTAAAGCATAGTGAATAATTTAACTCACATGAAATAATTTTATTGAATGCTATATTTTCCACTGCAAGAAGAGACTGATTGATTGATAACTGTGCTTATCCCATTATAATTTGGAGTTCTGTGCATTTATACACTAAGATGAAATATCTGACATCCAGCACAACGTACCTAAACATTGTTTATGTTAGACTAAACAAAACTGATGATACTCATTATACTTATTTCTAATGTAGAATAAAATCTTTCTTCTAAAATAAAGCAAAAAGCAAATTCAAACATAGCTGATTTTCTGTCAAAAAAGGATTAGCAAATTCAACATACATAGTAAAATGGGTGATCAGTAACCTCAAAAATAACGTAAATAACAAAGGCTTTTTAAATTAGCCCAAACAGGTACTGGGTCCCCACAATACAATGAAACAATTCTTCTCCGTATAATGTAGTAAGGAGCAAAAAAAGTACATTTAATAAACAGTGCTATCTGTTTATCTATAGATTATTATAACCAGGAAACATAGATTCCTGCTCAGGCATCAGTTCTTCATCATTGACAACTATCATGTTGAACAATATGAAATTAATTTTCTCAAAAAGATATTTCGTATGAACAAAAAAAAAAAGATTTTATTATAAGGGCAAGTACAAAAATTGAACAAAGGAAAACAAATCATACTTTAAGGTCAAAATTTGACCTATCCAGAGGTTTATCGGTCAACCAACAGAGGGAAGAAGAAGAGTTTCTTCCGATTGACATAACATCAGTCGCCAAGATTGTACTGAAGATGAGACCATTATGGTCTCGAAATCGCAATCTACTTTGAAGATTTATATGAGGAGAGGTAAGAAACATTTAATTTCACCTTACAATATGTATTTGTTGAATCAGGAGATGGAAGGCTCTGCTTGTCCTATTCAGTGTTCCGATAACCTATGAATAGTTGTGGTCCTGCATTGACACAGAAGTGTGATGAAGCACATTTATGTTGGAACTAGAGATACAACATACGACAAGTAATACACTGTCAAGCAGGTCCAAAAGAATGATATACAGAAATTGCACGTAGGTCCCCAGTTAAACTTGCTGGTTACAGACACCAGCAGATGAGTTACAATTTTATTAGCCCATATGTGGATGGAAAATTTGTGTAGTTGGAAATCTCAATAGTTTTCATTATAATCCTAGATATGATTATTCCTACTGTTGATGTAACTCTTATGCATAAAGTATTTCTCATCTCAGAATAACAGCTTTATGGTTAAGTCTCCAAAATTACACTCTTATACTGAACACTATAAAAATTAAACACATGATAAAATTCTCATGGTTCTATTGCCTGCAGCTTCTGATTATGGCATGCATGTTTATTGTACTCTCTCAGTTACCTCCAAATGGATTGTTGACTGTATCATGAGCTACAACATGCATGCTAATTGTGTGTTCTTAAATAAATTGCTTGAATACTGCTCCAAAAAATTCGGTGAACTCACAACATGCATCCTACTGCCAATGGGCCAAGTACAAAGATTCAAGTATCTTCTAGGCATTGGTGAATTGGAGCAAATTTAGTCAGGAGTAGAATATTGCTGGTCGTAGATGCAACAAGCTTCTCTTCCATTTGCTTTCACCACACCAAAACACATATTACTTTCTCTATGATCAACTTGTATTCCCCCGTTCTTTAATCCTCACAAGAAACTGCAGGTATATACTGCTAAGACTGATGGATAGCTTATGATTAATATTAACATCATATGATGTGAAATGCATGCTTCTCATAATTTATGTATGTACGTATGTATATTTTCCTTAACAAAAAAATCATCAACATTGCATCGTGTCCATACAGTTTAACAATCAGGTCATGTTACACTCCATAGAGTCTATAAAATATTTCAGTATAATTTCTTACTTTTGTCAAAAATAGGAGTAATATTTTGCAGAGTACAAGTTTCTAAGTATGTTAATGTGGTTATTAATTATTTAAATTGTATATGAAGAAAGGAAAATATTACCAATAAGTTTCCAAATTTTGCTAAAGGCATTTATAAGGTTTTTCATTCCTGTCCATAAGTTATTGTTCATAAATGCCAAATCTCTCAGAAAAAAATTAAAAGGAGAATGCTTTAAAGGTTACTGATTACAAAGAATAATTATGTGTACACAGAATTTCTGAGATAGTAAATATGTGGAAAATTTAAATGACATTTTTCACAGTGTTCTATCACCCAGCAAGATGAGATTACCATGCAAAAGAATCATAAAGAAAGAAAGAATATTCACATGGTAACTTTTTATTGAAAACTTACAAATTTTAGAGAGCTAACTTTCTGAATAAATCTTTAATGTCGTGCGCAATATTCTGACCTTCGAGTTCGGGTGCAATGTGCCTGATCAGCACACACTTAAAAAAATTAAATTAACACACTGTTTGCCAATCTGAACAACGGGAAGTGGAAAAAATGTTATTGTTAGGGATGTCCTAAGGATAAAATATTCAAAATTTGCTGCTAGAAAACTTTTTATTGGCCATAATATTGATTAAACAAATTTGTGACAAGCCTTCAAACAACATAATATAAAAGTAAGAACAAGTTAGGTTCAGTTCAAATTTACTTGAAAATAGTTCACATTATCAACAATTAGCCTATGTTTTTAGCAAAATCATTCAAGAATATAACATTATTTAGTCTAAATAAGTTAAATAAATAATTTTCTTTTTGTAAATATTTTCAAAATACACATCTTCAATAATGTGTGTTATTAATTATCTCTTTGGGCGCAATGAGATTCTCTAAACAAAATATTTACAACCTGCCGTAGTAACGGTCGATCGCATACAGAGTGGGGTAGTTGTTTAGAGCAGGCAAAAAGAAACAGCTACTCGGATGCCCAGTTGTCAACGCCGTGTGATGAGAGTGGAATGGGATAAAATTGACAACCTGTGCCTCTCAGATTATAAGTGCCCAATGGACGGTTAATTATTAACATAGCACTTTTATTGTTCCTCATTTCTGTGAACTTTTGAACTTTGAGTATGAACAGAATTTTGAAAAGAACTCATTGACACTGGTTACAGTATTTTAATTGTTTCTAATTTCTGTGAAGTAATAATGTTCAGTAATAACAAATGTTTGACCAAAATTGTTTTAATTGTTTCTCATTAGCTGAACATATGAATGAACAAAAAGAAAATATTTACGAGCAAATCATTCATTAGTCATTTATCAATACTATGAATACATGAATGTTCTTACGTAACAGGTTTTTAGGCAAATCACTCATTACACACAAAACAAATAAGCTACTTTTCAAAACTATGGAAACATTAATGATAAACATACATCGTACAGGCAAAATAATTTAAATGATTCTCATTAAAGCAAACATATAAATAATTGATAAGAACAATCTTTTTTAACAAATTACCCATAACATAATGAACTGTTTTGCATCATTTAACATACAAAATGTCTTTAGCAAATCATTCATTACAAAAAATATTTAGAAAGATTCTTCATTAATAAATTACAATATGAAGTAATATTATGAGGTTCATATTAATGAATAAAGTGATTCCAAAATCAATGCACCTCATAAATTGTGTTCTATTGTAACATGTTTTGATATTCACCTTATTTATTAAGTTCTTCATTACTATGAATACATAAAATAAAGCATTATTATTATTATTGTAAATATGTATAAAATATGGTGTTCTCACAAAATCAGTTATTACCCATAACAGGTGTGAAGTTTCTCAGTAGTCGGACAACTTACGTGAGTCTTTAAGAATAATTTCTACATCATATGTCTGGAAGGCTTATTTACATACACTTTCATTCCAATGGTTTCTCATTGCTGTGAATAATTAAATGTTCATTTAATTTGTCTTTCCGAACGAATGACTTAGGACATGAATTACATTTAAATGGTTTCTCTGTACTATGGACAAGCAAATGTTCCTTAAGATTATCTTTTCGGGCAAATGACTTAATACATACAGGACACATGAATGGTTTTTCATTTTTATGAATAAGCAAATGTGCATTGAGTCTGTCTTTTCGAGCAAATGATTTAGTACATAAAGCACATTTAAATGGCTTTTCATTAGAATGAACAAGTAAATGTTTGTTCCTATTTGCCTTCAGGGCAAATGACTTTTTGCAAACGAAACAATTGAATGGTTTCTCATTTGTGTGTATAAGGATATGTCTCGTAAGAGTGCCCTTTTGAAGAAATGACTTTCTACAAAAATTACATATAAATGGTTTCTCACTACCATGAGTAGCTAAATGTGTATTAAAAGCACTCTTTACAACAAAAGACTTACTACAAATAGGACAATTAAATGGTTTGTCTTTGCTATGCAAACGCATATGTTTGTTAAGGTTATCTTTCCGAGTAAATGACTTTTTACAATGAGAACATTCAAATGATTTCTCATTACAATGATTATGTAAGTGTGTATTAACTTTGTTTTTCTCAGAAACTAACTTTTTAGTAACAGAATATTTGAATGTTTTTTCAGTATAATGAACACGTAAGTGAGTTTTCAAACAGTAATCATTGGCAAATGATTTATTACAAACAGAACATTTAAAACCTTTATTCACATGAGAAATGAGATTATATTCATCACCAAAACTGTTGTGTGTCACTTTTTTCCCCCCCCTGTTTGAATGGTGACTTGGAGTGTGTATTCCAGAAAGAATGTCTATATTCCCATTACACTTATTTTCTTCTATATCCAATGTACTTTTATCATATTCTCTTATATTAACTTCTGTAATTTGTCCCATATTCTCTAATCTTCCTTCATTCCACTCAATCTGAAAGTATAACAATTTATAACTAACAACATTTTTAAGCATTTTTTTTTTCAGCTCAATATAGGAATCACATCTCTTCAATATAGCAAAATGTTTCCCTTTCACTATCACTACTAATTTATTTTATTTTCTACTAATCATTTAAGTTGCTATTATAAGATGTCAAATAAACATAATATTTATTGATGTACGGGAACACTGAGAAAACATACAGATACTAAAGAACATATCAAATTTAGTTACTAATTTCATAACATGTTAGCATATATTCACATTATTACTGTGTTATCTTCAGAAATCTGTAAAACATGTAGCATTATATGCTACCTTGTGTACATTTTCATCATCATCATAGTACATTCACGAATTTAGGCCATTTGTTGACCTGTTTCGGCCTCAAGAGAAACACCATCCAGAAGTCTTTTGAGTGGACGTCCTGGTCTTCTTCTTCCTGCAGGTTGATATCTTAACATTTGTTTGGGTATTCTGTGATCTTCCATTCGATGAACATGTTGCATCCATCTTGACTTTTAATCAGAAATTTTGTTTTCTAAAGATTCCATGTGTAATTCTTCTAAGATGTCTTCATTTTTTTGTGATCTAGTAGTGTGTATCCTGCAGTCCTCCGAAGATATCTCATTTCAGCAGATCTAAGTCTCTGTATATCCTTCTGTTTCAACGTCCATACTTCGCTACCATACAAAAGAGTTGGAAGAGCCAGTGTTTTATACACTTTCAGTCTTGAAAGCTTTTGGACTAACTGTGGCTTGAAGATAGAATTTATTAACCCTAAAATAATTTAAAAATTTAGATATTTTTGCATTTACATCCTTTTCTTCTTCATATGAGATATTGCATCCTAGATATGTAAAATTATTCACCTGTTCCAAAATTTTATTGTCCAGTACAATTTTACTTCTGACAGGATCTACACCTTGAAATGCCATAATTTTTGTCTTTTCTGTAGATATCTTTAATCCATATTCTTCTGTAATTTTGTTAAGTTCATACAGACCTTTCTGTAGATTATCTTCGGAATTTGCTATTATTATTTGGTCATCTGCAAACAATAGGGTGTTTAATTTTCTATTTTCTGATATTCTTATTCCAAATTTATATGTTTTGTTCCAGCAACATATTACTTCATTCATATAAATTGCAAAAAGTGTTGGGGATAGGGGGGCAGCCTTGTCTCACACCACGATTTATAATTCCTTCTTCAGAAAATCTGTTATGTAATTTAATCTTTATGGTGTTGTCTTTGTAAATATTTTGTATGTTCTGCCGAAGTAAATTTGGTATATTTCTGTCTTCCAATATATTTAAGAGTTTTGATCTCTTGACTCTGTCGAATGCTTTTTCAAAATCTATGAAAGAAAAATGTGTTTCTAAGTTGAATTCTCTTCTTTTTTCAAGCAATAGTTTAACAGAAAATGCTGAATCAATACAAGATCGTCCTTTCCTAAATCCATTTTGACATTCCATAAGGAATTTTTCACTGAAACTTTTCAATTTTCCATTTAAAATGTCTGCATAAATTTTGTAGCATGTGTTTAACAAACTGATTCCCCTATAGTTGTCCATTTTTCTCTTGTCTCCTCTCTTGAACAGGGGTATAACAATGCTTGTCTTCCATTCTTGTGGTATATCTGCATTTTTGAATACATTATTAAAGAAGGACAACAGTCTTTCATGGAACTGTTTGCCTGCATATTTGTACAATTCAGAATTCAAGCCATCTGTGCCAGTTGCCTTCCCATTTTTTAATTTCTTTAAACTATTGTTCAATTCTTCCAATGATATTATGGAATCTGTCTTATTATTATTTCGGAAAATTGTATCTTCATAGCTATTGTCAGTCCAAAGACTTTTATAATAATTGAAAAAATCTTTTGTTACTCCGCAATTAATTTTGGTAGATTCTTTGATATCTTTATTCAAATGTTTTAATATTTTGAAGGCATTAGGTTGGAGCTTATGCAAATCTGATTCTAAATGTGTAACAAAATTTAACCATGTTTTCCTATGTCTCTTTCTTATTTCCCTCTGAACAATAGCTCTACAGCGTTTGAATTCTATTTCATTTTCTACTGTCTTTGTGTTCAAATATTTTTTATAAGCTGCATTTTTTTCTTCAATCAATTGTTTTATTTGATCATCCCAGATTTTTAAAGTTCTATTTCTTCATTGTTGTATATTTACTTTTCCTAAAGTTCATTAGCTGCATTTTGAATTATCATTTTAATGTTTTTCCATTCTTCTTCGACATCATTACTTTCTGGAATTGTAGCCATATATTACTGAATTCTTCTCGAATATAACCATTTAATGCTGTCATCATAAAATAATTTTACCTTGTACTTTTGTTCTATGCTCTGTTGTTGTTTCTTCTTTTTTAACCATCTTGGTGGAAATCTTATTTTTGCTTCTACTAGGTAGTGATCTGAACCGATATCATATCCTCTGTAGGCTCTGACATCGAGAAACAATTTAAAAATCTTATTATTTGCAATGAAATAATCAATGATTGATTTTGAGTCCTGACGATGCCAGGTATACTTATGTATGTTTCTATGATTATAAAAGGTATTCGTTATTCTCAGTTCATTGTAGATAGTAAAATCAGTTAATCTTGTCCCATTCCTATTGCTGGTTGGTTCGCCAAATGTTCCAATATTATTGTTGACTTGAGCATTGCCCACTCTGGCATTTAAATCTCCTATTATGAGAATGTAATCATTTCTATTAATTTTGCTATAAATTTCTTGTAATATTTTATAAAATTCTTCATTGTCTTCTTCACGGCCTTCCTCTGGTGCATATACACCAAGAACTGTCAAATTACCTCTATTTATTTTCAGTCGAAGCTCTAATATTCTTTCATTCCAGTAAGTGTAGTGTTGAATTTTATTTCTTATGGTTTTATTAATCCAAATCATTACTCCAGCTTGTCCATGGGTTTTCCTGTTGACACCGCTATATATTTGTACATAATTTTGTGTTTCTTTTGTTCCTTTAAGTTTCTTCTTAGTTTCTGTAGTTACTGCAATATCAATGTTTCTATTTTTAAATATACTGTCTAGTTCATCTTCTTTTTCATGGATGCTTCGGACATTCCAGGTTGCATATCTTACAATATCATTGTGCCGTTTTCTTTTAACCATATTTCTTTGCTGTGGGTCGTCATATTTCAATTCCTTCTGGCTTTTTTCGTGTTGAGACTTGAAAGTAGTTTTGAAGTTCCTTAGGACAGGTTACTGGCCCGACGCTAAGTAGTCCAGTGGTAGGGCTGCTACCTTTTAGTCTCTGGACAGACATTAGGATACTGCATTTACTCAGTACCTGATGGAACGGTTATACCGCCGTGACTCGGTCCTCAGAGCCTCGTTTGTGAAAACGGGTTGTACCACGAGAAGGTGAGGATGAGAATTAGGTAGGAGAGGTTATACACACGTCACTACCCCATACATATTTTAATTTATATAATATGAAATACATGCCAAACAACTTGAAAAAGTTATGTAATTTAGAGACGATACCACATTATGGTCAAAATTCCATTTTTCAGATTCAAGGTCAATAGTGTGAGGAAGATGAATAATCAATTCCTTGTTTCCCAATACATGTAAAATATAAGGCCTTAATTGCAAAGTTATAACTAAATTAGACATTGGGGCTTTATAGTTACCATCAGAATTTCACAAAATCAACACTACAGTCACTATATATATGTAGTCCGTCACTCTGGTCTCGAGGCAGTGTGCTGCCATGTCATGCAGCAGGCCAGGTTCGATTCCTGGTCAGGACAAGCCTCCTGGATGAGGTGACAAATGTCAGAAAGCTTTGAGATCTAAACGGTCCCAGACCACCACCACCATCATCATCATCATCCCACAATATGGAAAACAGCAGGAAGCTACCACACATATAATTCTCAAGTAAAGTTGCAAAGCATAGCATGAAAATGCTATGATTGCAGTCAAAGACCTACCCTAGGGTACAACACTAAAATAGAATAGAATATATATGTTATATTGTAGATTTTGGCAAATGTAAGTAAGATTAAGAAATGTTTCTAGGGTTTTCTGCATCATGGATTAAAGGTTGGCCTCTGGCCACTGAGCCCGATGTTTTGACATCATCCCACAAGCCATTATTAAGGAATTACTGGTCACTGTCCAATAGCATGTCAGATATACATTGCCTATGGTATTAAAATCTATACCAGAAACTCGAACCTATCAATCCTTGATAATGGCATGTGGAATCATGTTGAAATATCACAATCAGTGGCCAGAGGCAAACTTTGAATCCATGACACGGAAAACCTAAGAATCATTTCTTAATCATGTATATATATATATATATATATATATACAGGGTGTTAATGAATAACACCGACAAACGTTCAGGTATTGTAGAAGAGAGTTAGATGAAAATTTTGAGATAAGCAACTTGGGGTATCTGAAGCCAAATTTTGAACTTATATGACTTTTTTTAAACTGGATGTTTATAGTCATTATTCAACAACGAAGCAAACTATGAATATGGTTTGTCTTGGAAATACTTTAGTTCTGATCCAATAGTAGGATAACCCTAGTTTTAATTGCAAGTATATCAGCATTTTCAACATTTTTAGCCATGCTTTTATGCACGTTTCGTCTTTCAGTAAGAGCCAGTGCGCCGCTGACAGTCTGTAATTCATGCCTTTTCATGCAATCATACATATTAGATGTCTGGTAGTTCAAATTTCGTTTGCAGTAATAGCTCAGTCGGTAGCATGCTTAACACTGAATGTTGTAATGTCGGGTCCTCTCTCTCTTCTTCGTTTTTTTTCTTTATTTTTATTCACAACGATATTGCTTATGTAGTTACTTAATTGACTTTCTGGCATTCTATTTGAGCATAACTATTTACTTTTAATTCAACTAAATGCATGATTTTTTACATGAAATGCACAGGTAAAAATTATTTTTAAAATACTGTACACTTAGTCTGTTCATAGCAACTGCTCGTGCACGTGTCCATGATACCAGTCTGTTTCACTCTTGCTTTGAATTTTGTAGGAGCAACATTGTTTACATTGACGTGAACATTATGGCTAATGTTTATGTATTCAATGAATTAAGACATGGATTATGTTTATGGTGAGACAAGAGGAAATGTTCATGTAGTTACACAAATGTACAGAAAAAGATATCCTAGCAGACAACATCCTCATCATTCAACTTTCCAAATCATCCACCACTGTCTACGAGAAAATTGGAACCCTGGTGGTTCATAAAATGAATTCAGCGTGTGGTAGGCCTTGCAGAAAGAAGGACCCACCCCTTCCACTTTTTGAAGGTAAAGTGCTTGACACCGTCAGACTTCGGACCTCGCGTGCAGTTTTGTAACAGGGTCTCAGAGTGACTGGTTGAACAGCCTGATTTCTTTTCAAAAGTGCTTTTCACCGATGAGACTTATTTTACTAAGGAAGGGGATGTACTAAACCAGAGGAATAGCCATATTTTGGAACATGAACATTCATTTCCCATGTAGAGAGAGGCTATCAACACAGATTTGCACATTAACATATGGGCGGGTATAATTTCCAGTTACATCATTGGTCCCTACCTTCTGTCCTCATGGTTAAATGGTCATGTGTACAAGCAGTTTTTGATACACGTGCTTCCTGCATTCCTGAAGAAGTCCATCTTGATATCTGACGTCAGATGTGGATCCAGCACATTGGTTGCAGCTGTCTTGTAGCATGGCCTCCATGTTCACCTGATCTCACTCCTTCAGATTTCTACCTATGAGGACACCTTAAAAGCCTCTTGTATCAGACTCCAGTCGACTCAGATGAGGAGTTACTGGCAAGAAATTTGGCTGCCTGTGACAAAATCAGAAATACCTCCAGGAATCTTTGAAGGAGTGCTAGCATAATTTCTGCGCAGCTGAAATTTGTGCTTATTCCATCAAGTGCAATATTTTGAACAATACATATCAGGAGCTTGGGAGAGGAAGGGCGAATTTAAATAAACTATAGTTATTAGATTCAACCTTTCTTTCCCGAGCTCTTGATATGATCTGTTTTTCAAGCAAACATGAATATATAGAGATATTATTTTTCTGTATTTTTAAATCATGCCTCCTTTTCTTAGTGTATTGCAACATAGTAAAACAAGTTGGTTTTCATTTTTTATTATTATTATTTCTGAATGTTAACATCTTTACTGTAAAATGAGGCATGAATAATGAATTTGATTTCCTTCATTATTCTTCCACTGTCAAGTCAAACATTAGTGGGTCTTAATTTAATTATTACTTTATTTTGTTATGCCTTTCCTTCATGTTTCTACTAAGTTTCGCATCATAAAATTTGGTGCTACATTCATACAGTATTCCTTCTTTTACACTAGTACAGAATATTGTTGTTTATTACTTTCATGCATCATACTAAAATAAATTGTACAGTATTTTGTACTAAATTTCTAAACATCTTACACAAGAAAGAAAGAACATAAAAAATAAGAGATCAGCATGTCTGAAGTTTGAACCTTGAATCTCACTTTACAAACAGAGGATCTTTCATACCTGGCATGTTACCACTGAGCTAAATATTCGCAGGAAGTCAACCTGCAAAAGAAGACTGCATTATGTAACAGCTTATCAAAGAAATCTTCAAAATATTGTCAGTGGCATTCTAGCTCCTAACACATTTTGAATTATAACGTGTGAATTTGAACTTATAGACTACAAGTTGCATATCTCAAATTATCTACAATACCTGAAAGTTTGTCGGTGTTTTCATTAACACCCTATATATACATGCGTGTATATTTAATTAAGTAGAATTTTCTCACGTCACCTCAAATTTTTCTTCTCATTTGACCAGTTTCATCAGTCTTCTTTAGTTCCATCCACAGTATTTTCACGACCATTGTTATGTCGTCTTGAAGACCCGCTTCCTGCTCCCTCTGTTGGTAGACTGAAGAATCTCAAAATCAAATTATTTTCCCATGGAATTTCAATGTTAATTAATTTCTCCTTTCTTTTCTTTTTATGTAGTTTTCTTCCCCAATCCTAACCTCTTTAGGTCTTTCTATTTGTTTTATTAATTTAGCCTATCTTTCAATTTGATGCTTTCTGACCATGTGTGGGCTGGCTACTGCAGATTTTCTACTTCCACTCTTGAATTACTCGATATATATTCCTTGAAACTGGTTTTTAAATATCATTTCCCTATGTAGATTTTATACATTCCCTGAATTTATTCTGATATATCTCTGATTTGATTTATTCTTCTATTTTCTCATTTCTATTGGACCTAATAAATCTAATGATGTATTTTGGTGCCAATAATAGCACCTATGTTGGGATTTAAAAAAAAAAAGTTATGGTGCTTCAATGGATACGTTAATTTTTTTTTATTTTATGTTTTCTATATTTTCTTTTACCTTGATTAATAAATTTTTATATTTTGAACTTGTTTCTTTTCTTATGTATGATGCTTGTTTCAAATCCATTATTTGTTGCCAAATTGATTAAGTGTTCTTTTTCTTTTCATAATTTTCTCTGTCCATGGGTATGTTTACTAATTTATTTGTCAAACTACTGAAAATGGCATCTTTGTGAGCTATGGTGATTAAAAACCTGACTATAATATAATTATCTATATATCTTCTTTCTCAAATTCTATCTTATTTCCTGAAAACCTTATTACATTTAGATCTAAAATGGTATTTCTCTATTCATTTCAGATTTCATAGTGAACTTTATAGTTTGACTTTAAATGTTCAACAATTTCAAAATAACATGCATATGTTCACAATTTCCTGTAACAATTATGTCATTGCAATATCTATAGCATAATTTGAAAATCAAAAAATATCCATACTGTTAATTCCTAAAAAGTCAATACATACATTTATCCATTTGTTTAGCATGTTTCCCATCTTCACCACTTTTATTTGTCATTCCAATCTCCATTGTTCACTTTTTATTTTTCATGTTGCTTATAAAATCGTGCCACATTATTTCTGGCCATCGTCCTCTTCTTCTACCAAGTGGCACCCATTCAAGTATTCTTCTTGTCGTTTATCTGACATGATCGTACCATGTTTATTTTTTTATATGAAATCCACAATTGAAGTTTGAACATTCAACTTGATTACTTACACTGTTTCCTAATTTATCGCTTCTAACAATTCCAGCTGAATGCATCCAAAATAAATTTCCACAGAATTTAATAAACCTATTGTTCTACACTTTAATTCCAATGTTTCTGCATGGTATCATTGTATTGTATACACATATACAGAGTAAGTATAAATTCCCCATACAGAATTTGAGGACTTATTTATAAAGGGGACCTACACAATTAAATTTAACATAGGAACCCATGTCCTGAAATGTACCAATTTTCCGATACACACAATATACTACTACAACACATGTGCTCTCCGACTCCAGCTCGCTGTCATCTAGAACCACTTACAAGAAGGGCTCCATGTAACGACCACCAACTTCAATACAGATATGGTATCTCTGTACCATGTTCTTGTACACACGATCACCAATCCCTGGTCCTCCAACATCCGCCGCAGCCATAACTCATGCTAGTAGGTCTTCCTCGGAATCTACAGGAGTATCGTAAATTAAGGTTTTCTTGTGACCTCACAGGTAGTAGTGTAGTGGGGTCAAGTTGGAAAACATGCAGGCCAAGCAATCAGACCTGCCAATGCACCATGCTTCATGTACAATAAACTCACGTCTGCATGGATAAGAGCAACACAATTCCAATGAAGTACGTACACCTTGTACTGTTGTGAAGGATTATTACTGTACTGTGCAGGTACAAACATCTCTGGGCAGATCACAAACTCAACTGAATAGCATATTAACAAACTTGCAGTGCACAATGAACATCAGATGAGTAGGGAATGACGTATGGACTTCCCTAGTCAAGACTATCATAGTGAGTGATGCCGAGAAAGCGTGTATGGTGATCTTGGTGTAGCGGAAAATCAGTATGTTTCCAGACACAAGTTCCTATGCTAAACATAATTGTCTTGGTCCCTACTACAAGTCCTCAAACTCTGAGAAGGGGAATTTAGACTCATCCTGAATAAATAATTGATATTTAGAGATAATGTGTGACATAAATTGCAACATAAGAACTTTTTGTGATTTAGACACAAATAACTAAGCAAGAAACTTCTGATAAATTTGAATCTAATTGTGCAGGTTGTATTAGAAAGAAATGTTTCACTTCTAAAATTTGGGGAAGTGACAAAGATCTTTCTTAATGCAAAGGTATAGTTACACAACTAAATAAATATATTTATTTTCATTAGAGTATCCTTATGGCACTCATAAAGTGTTTTTGCACTAAACACCACTAAACTTTTTATAGAGTTAAGCGAGAGTGCATGTTTAAATAAAAAAATTGTAAGTCATACCTCCTCTGTTCCTTCTGAATGACAAACTGCAAGACAGTAACGGAAAACATAATTTGGACTCTATATATACAAGTATATATATAAATGAGAAATAAAACAGGTTACTTAGGTTTTCTGTATAAAGATTTAAAGTTGGCAACAGCCTGCTAGTTCTGACTTCAGAATTTGTGCTTGTGGCCAATTTTGAATCTTTGAATGCAGAACACCTAAAAAAAAATCCTTTCATTCTGATACTTGTGACCATGATAATCTGCAATAAACTTTATATATATATATATGTGTGTGTGTGTATGTATAGAGTATAATACATATATAAGAAAAATAAGTGTTTGAATTGGATTCGCCTGGTAGTGTAATGGATATCACGCTGAGGTACAGAGTCAGAGATCCGGGTTCGAATCCCGTCCAGGCATTTATTTTTCTTATCATTCCATATATATATATATATATACATGTCCACCGCTGTGGTCTCGAGGTAGCATGCTGCCTTGTCACGCGGCGGGCCCGGGTTCGATCCCCGGTCGGGACAGTTTTCTTTGGGTGAGGTTTTTAACGGGCTTTTTCCTCATCTGTAAGACAAATGTCAGCAAAAATTTAAGGCCCAAACGGTCCCCAAAATCATATGGCCATCACCATCATCACCCTTATCATTATCATCATCATCATTTTTCACTGGTGTGGAAAGCAACGGGAAGCAACCACACCTACAATTCCCTAGTAAAGCTGCAAAGCATAGCATGAAGATGCTATGATTGCAGTGAAAGGCCTGCCCTCGGGCAAAATTACTATGGATGGATGGATATACATACATATACATTTGATTTATTCTTCGAAATAGTAATTTAAAATTCAAAATATTTAATTAATACATGCAAGTAATTTTCTTTGGATACTGCAAAAAAAGAATACAAAATTAAAATATTATTTTGTCAAGTTCACCTACTATGGCAACCCATCAATTTAGGAAGATTTATTTATCGTTTTATGTTTATGTATGTATAATAATAAAATTTTAGATTATTTTCTTTTACTTTTTGGGTTCACAACCTGTTCCTTCCAGAAGTTAGGAGTCTCTCTCCATTTCTTTTCAGTCTTCCAGACAAAATTTTCCCATCAGCAGGCAGATTGTAGATTTCTTCCCAATGTCATATGAGATACATGTTGATCTGATTTGGTTCTTCATCTAACCATTCTGGCATCTATTGCTTTGGATATTCAATTTTTTCTACTGTCTTTATTTCTTACAATTTTTTCATTCCTATGCAAATGTTCCTTTAAATTTTAAATGATTTTCAATAAAAAAAATTGTATGCTAATAAAATAAAGAGGGTGTTACTAATATAATATAATAAATTTGGGAATTTTAACATTATGAGGTTTTATATGTTACTAATATGATTTTCAATAAAAAAAATTGTATGCTAATAAAATAAAGAGGGTGTTACTAATATAATATAATAAATTTGGGAATTTTAACATTATGAGGTTTTATATGTTACTAATATGATTAAAATTTGCAGCCACATGTAAACTTGTATCCAAAAATTTCAATGTATCATTAAATCTCAATACAAATAACTGTTTACACATGTAGGCCTACTGAAAATTATACAGGCCTGCAAATTTACTTTCTTTTCTTTTTGCGACACAGGGTTTAACAGATCTCTAAACCTAATTTTGGTGTGCTGAATTCAAATATGTTAACAGTTTTTTCGAATCACGTAAGATTTTTTTTCCATGTTGAAATTAAATATTTATTACTCTTTGCATTATATGTATGTAGTAACCATAGCACTTTAAATTGTTGTAACAACTACAGAGGCTTGATACAATATCAATTGTGGAGTTAAAACGGTTTAAAATAAATAAAAAACTGCTAATACATCTCAATATATCTATTTCTTCTCCACTTAGCAAGAAATGAATGGTAACTTGATTGGCATTTGTGCTCCTGCAGAGGATTTTCCCTTATCAAACACCAACAATAGTAGACAATCATGGATATATCCCATTGATCCTAGGACCTTGTTTCCATCTCTTTTGTCTTAATGGAATCTCTCACCAAGTTCATCACTTAGTGATCCTAAATTCTCTGGTAAATATTGAAGATGAGAATGGAGGAAGTGTTATTTCAAGCACATATTACATCCTATGCTCTGAACTTTTCAAGCATGGTTTTTACAATTTCCTCATATTGATCATCTTTAACATTACCCAGAGATTTCTTGATGACGTCCTTGTATGATTCTCAAGCTTGTAGTAGTTTTTAAAGTAACACCCCAAATAGTTTGCGAATCTGTAGCCATCAATAAGTCTTCCTTCCCTTTTGCCTCTAACTGTAATATACTTTTTTTAGCAGTGTATTGGTAACAAGGGACATTTAGTCCAAAACTTTAACAAATTGCTTCATTAATCCTAGTTTTATGTGCAAGGGGAGTATCAATATTTTTTCAGAATCAACTAATGGGCAATTTATTACATTTTGTCCCTGACACAATTTTTCTTTCTTGCCAATTAGTAATTTTCAGTGTCTTTCTCCGGCTCTAGAGTCCTAGTCATACAAAAAACATGGAAATTTTTGTGTACACCACATTGCTATCCCAATAAAAACTACACACCTTAAGGTCACAGCACATGTATCAATTGTGTTCATTATATTTTTTTCTAGAATAGTACTCATGTTTGTATGTTACTTTCATGTACACTGACTGAATTACTGGAGCTGAAGCTAATTTATACCCACTATGCAGAAGAACGCCCTTTAGACTTATTTGCTAGAATCAATAAATATAAGCCACAAATATAAAAAATGGTTTCAGATAGATTAAACTGGTATTTGAAAAAAAAAATTATTATAATCATCTCAAGCAGGATTTAGAAGAAACCATTTTACAAATGAGCAAATCATCTTACTTAGCCAAGATATCAAAGCATTCAACAACAAGAACGATACAACAGCAGTTTTTGTGGATCTGAAGTCGGCATACGATAATGTTTGGAGAAGTAAATTAGTTAGAAAACTTCAAAATCTCTGCATCAAAGACAACATGCTACGATGGATTTCCGAGTTGGTCACACAGAGATATTGTGCTACTAAGTATGGATCAGTAATTTCTAAACATAAACAAAGTCACTTAGGAGTACCTCAAGGTGCTATATTAAGCACAATTTTATTCAACACATATATAAATGATTCACCAAAACAACTTGGTGTTAAAAATACTCTTTTTGCAGATGACTTAATATTCATAGAAAGCAGGCAAAATACAAGATATAACAACTACTCTCCAAAAAGCACTAAAAGAGCCCCAAGTATGGTGTAATAATAATTTAATGACAGTGAATACTACAAAAACACAGTTTCAGTTTTTCACCTTAGTAAAAAAATAAATAATTAATTCAATGTATGAAGATAATCAACTGCTGAGAACTGAAAATGCTAAATAGTTAGGATTATATTTTGATAAGAAACTAACTTGGCAAAACCATATAGAGCATATAACTGACAAAGCTACTAAGAGTTTTAATTGTTAATAAGATTAGCGAGAACAAAATGGGGTAGTTTCAGAACAACTTTAAATACTACCCATAATACATATATAAAACCAGTCCTAACATATTGTAGAGAATATTAATAACAGCAACACAATCAAACAAAACATATTTGGAACAATACAAAATAAAGCTCTATGCTTAATAGCTATAGCAACTAAAACTACACCAATTGAAGTTATACATATTTTAAAATCATTAGGAAGTAACATTATGAGATTTAATTTAATAATTGGGTTTGTATTTTTTAACATTCTTACCTCATATGTTTGTTTTGTTGGACGATTGTTACAAAACTTATTGCTCCATCTTCAGCTTGTCACAAACTGGTTTTTCCTTTTCTTCAAGTTCTCTGCCCTGGATCTGTGTTCCAAAGAACTTGGTAATGAGGCTCCTTTTTCCGGAAATTTGAAAGTTCATAATTTTCTCCTTGTTCGAGCCTCATTACCAAGTTCTTTGGAACACAGATCCAGGGTAGACAACTTGAAGAAAAGAAAAAAAACCAGACTGTGACAAGCTGAAGATGGACCAATAAGCTTTGAAACGATCGTCCAACATAACAAACATATGAGGTAAGAATGTTAAAAAATACAAACTCAATTATTATACATATTGTCTCTTCAAATAAACCAATTATAACAGAACTTGAACAACAAACAGTACTCCTTAATGAAACATTAAAAAGACTCCCAATTCCCAGACTCAGATAAGCGGGAAAAATATCAAAATTCAAATCCAGTTATGAAAATACTGATTGGGTTTATACAAGAAGTAATTTAAAGAACTGAGAACTTAGAAGTACCTAAAAATAAAGAGAATATACTATATGGTGTCAACCCAATTGATAATGTTGTCATTGAACACAATTTAAACTTAAATGCTCCTATTAATAAAAAAAAATATATCCCCTGATGAGGCAAAGTTTTGCCATTAGAAACTACACACACAAATTACTCTTCTGAAAATTGGACACACAACTGTACAGCTGGATCTCTCTTAGATGAGAGTGGAGCAGGGGCAGTTGGAACATGCTAATTCTTCTCCTTTCAGCATATTTTTATGCTGGATAAAATACCACTAATTTTGATGGTGAAAATGAAGCTATTAAACTCTCACTTAAAAAAACATTTATATTTGGTTACAACATTGCGAAAATATAGCCATTCTATCAGACTTCAAAGCCACGGTTCAGGCCATAGCATTAACCATGTATCCAAAAATGTGAAAACTATTAGAAATATAAAACATGATTCAGACTAGTGCAAAACTTGGTAAACATATAGTCTTACAATGGATTCCAGCCCATTGTGCAATACAAGGAAATGATAGAGCTGATATACTTGCAAAAAAAGGATGTAAAATTAAGCAGAAAGTAACAAATGTATTTTGTTATGAATCAATTAAAATAATTATAGAGAAAAAAGTTAATGATAATTACAATTACAATTTAATTGAAAAAGTTGGAAACAGAAATATAAAAAATACTGTTAGAAAATCCATCTATAATTCCAGAACCACCACGAAAATCTGCAGTTGGTATACTAAGATTTACTACAGGACATGATTGCTTAGGAAAACATCTTCATAGAACTGGTGTCCCTTTAGGTGCCGTGAGCTGATTAGATCAGCTCTGATGCCCCTGTCCATTACCTGCCAGACAATATATTTAAACTACGTGATTTAATTCTCTGACACAAGTGATTTTACAGTGATATGCAGAGGGTTAATGTCTCCTGAGTGTATATTGTGTTATCAAGGTGTGGAAATGGACAGAGAACATTTAACAAACTGTGTAGCTCTTCAAAATTATCAAGATGTGACATCCAAGTATTGGGAGGCAAGAAGGAGAATAATGTTGTTGTTAAGTACAGAGCCTTAGCTACATATACATAAATATAAGCCAATCTTCCGGGTCATAAAGTTTTCTTAGACGATTATTCAAATCAGGATATAAGAAGAGTACACTACTTCCCCCAATACTTTTTATTAATTCTTCTTCACTATAACTACAGCAATAAAAGGTTGTATCAGGAGCTAAAAGATTGCCTTCTTTAAATCTCGATCCTAAAAGTTCACTTTTTTATTTGGTAACACCAAAATCGTTTAATTTTGATTAACTGGTAGGACGGGAATTGTTGTCTTTTGATTCTAGGGACAAATTGAAATCATCATCTATGCTGGAGGTGGAAGGAGTGCTGGTACTACTCTCTTGTAATGATGTTGGTGGTATTTGAATTGTAATATTTGGCCCATGTGCTGGCGGCATATTGCTTCCACAGTTTTTTGTTTGAAACTGTGTGATGTAACCAGGAGAGGATTGTAGGATGAACCTACCCTCAGTTAAACACAATCAGTAATGAATATGAATAAAATCAGTGATTATATTATAAAATTGTATTATATTTTAGGTATTTACATATTTTAATACAGCATGTATATACCAAATACAAGTGGTGGACCTCACGCTCTCATTGTGTTAAAAGAATTGTGGAAAATTTGTAAATGATATGCAGAAACTAGTAACAGTTCCGTTATCGGGGTATTTGACTTGACATATTTGCATTAAAATATCTCATGCCACAAAATCATCACAGGCCTGTGTTAGTTACAGACTGTGGTGAAAACAGCAAATAACAATACAAGTAATAATAATAATAATAATAATAATAATAATAACACTAATAATAATAATAATAATTGTAAATTAAACATAAATCACAGCGAGTATAAATAATGAGAATCTTTTCAATATCTACAGCTGTCAATGAATCAGTGTATTTACACCTGTTGGAAAATATAATATAAATTATGACTATTTTTTTAATGGTAAGAAACTATACCTAAAATCCCAGTTTATTGCAGATCAAGCAAAATGAGTGCACAGAACATGAATTCCAATTAAAATTTTATATATCACATAAAAATTAAATTTCTTCACTGATCCCCAAAGTGGTTAATTAAAAACATTTTCAAGTGCCAATTTTGTAGAAAATGAACAAACTCATAAGTAAGAAAAAGGTGTTATTTATTTGAAACTCTTACATCACACTTTAATCTTACTTGTTCCGTCAATTATCTCCATTTTATATAATCAGTGATTAAAGTTTGTAAGAACATAAAACTGAAAATATGTATTTATAACTACTCATATAATATATACATATAAATGTCATGAAAAGAAGAATAAATGCCTGAGTCGGGATTTGAATCAGAGTTTCTAATTGTATAGGTTTAGTGCTCTAACAAAGTGAGCTACTCAGGAAACCTAACACAAACTTTTATTTTTCTTATATATATATTATTCTCAATTTACACAAGAGGTAGCAGGAAATCATTCCAACTGCCTACTGGCTACTATAACAAGTAAGCATTTTAAAGAGAATATTTACTTTATACCAGTAACGATATTAGATGTTATAACTATAATAATAATAATACTAATAATAATAATAATAAAAGTATAAGAATGAAAAATAAATGAAATTATATATATATATATATATATATTACACATAGGCAAAATGATAATCTAATCAGTATTAAGCTATAGGGTGGAGTATGATTAAAGAGTTAACATTATGCATAAAATATTTCCAGCAGCTGAAATGAATTATTTGAAATAAACTAATTAAATTCTCAGATTGCACCATATGAGAAATTAAAAAAAATATGTATAAAATTAATGCAAAAAAGAAAAAAAAACTGAATGAAAGAGACTCAAATGTTTTTGGATGATGTAAGTCAGTTAAAAAATGATAAATTCGGAAAGATGGAGTAAAGGAATGACAAGAAAAACTATGAACAAGCTATGCATAAAAATAATTATGGAAAAAGAAAGATTAAAAAACTAAAATTTGCACATATGCATGTCAATCACTGCTTAATATATTTTACCACACCATCAAAAGCATAAGATAGATTGATTGACCCTCGTTTGTCCCACTCCAGGACATGGGTTCTCCCCTAGTGGATGTATGATTTTAAATATATTGCTCCCTTCACTGGGCCTCTAAACATGTTATTATTTTAATTAAATTCTAACATAGACATAATCTTAATTAAATAACAAAACCAAACATTGGAAAAAACAGATTGGGTAAAATTTCTAATGAGTTTAAACAAAATATTTACCTTTGATACAATTCTCTCATGTTTAAGATCAATATCAGGTTTCATAGAATATGATGCATTCTGCGAACAAAAGGAGAACATTTCATTAGTTCAATAAACACATAAATGTAATAAGTTACAATAACTCATCTTGAGATATACAGACACATATATGACTCACCTCATATAAGATGAATGAGCCATATCAGCACAACCAGTTAATGAGATATGTGCAGATTATTTCAAATTAGTAGCCATCATTATTTAAATAATGTGTATAATAAGTAATAACAATAGGAGCAGCAACAACAATAATCATATCTTCTTGTATCTCGTAAGCCCATGTTTCCCTTAACAGAGATTTAGGCACTCTCCCCCTACAGGGAAGAATTTTAACCATAATAATTTAGTTACATTTGTTTTCGTGTAGAAGTCATTTGAGTGCTCCATGGCCAGCATTCCACCTCATACTGACATCTAGGAAACCAAGGTAGTACTAGGAAGGGATAATTCGGTAAATTCTGCTTAGAGGACTTTTATTTCAGGCTTAAAGATCTTTTACGAGCCTGAAAATCTTCAAACTCGGGACCCACGGCTTAAAGTCCCTCCTGGAGGATTTTTCCATCCTAAAAAAATCCATCAACCCCGGCAAGGTTTGAATCTGCGAACCTTGGGACTAGAGGCAAGGAGCTAACCACTAGTCCACCACAGGCGATATAATCATAATATACAATATAATAATAAAAACAATAACCCAGTTTTATTATACGGATGCAAAATGTAAACTCTTACTTTAAGGGACGCCTATTTGAAATAGCAAATTAAGTTAAACAAAGATTGTAAGTATTTTTAAGCCTATAGGTTTATGGATAACGAGACTTACAAAGAGATTACATCAGCACTGATTTCCGGCTACTGTCTGTCAGGCTTAAATGTTGTAGGAAAATAATCATTATTGGAATATTAGGTATTCATTTATTGCATTTTCTAAGTTAAAATGGAGAGATTAATATAATAATAATAATAATAATAATTATTATTATTATTATTATTGTAAGTTTTGTAACAGTTGGCAGATAGATGTTTAACCTACTATAATATCACTCAGTTTCAGTTTTGTTTTTACATCTATGATTACTAGTAATCACTGATTAAGTTTTGTTCTGTACCTGAAAAAAGGTTGTATCCTATACTTCTTAATTGGAGAAATCACTGCTTGCAGCTGGAGTCAGTATTGAAATCTCCTCCACCACAGAGTATAACAAATTTTCTATTTCTTCCAGGAAGCAATCCCATTCTCTGTACTCATTTTCAAATGTTTTTACTTTGGCGGTCACTTTCTTCCAGTCACATTCAGTTATGCTTTCTACTACTCGAGTCATAATATTGTCAATTTCAGAAGCACTTCATAAAACTTGTCTTTTAACCTTTTGTCAGAGGCAATATTCTGACAAGTTCGGGCGCAATGTGCCTTATCAGCTTAAAAAATTTTAATTAATAATGTTTGCCAATCTGAACAATGGGAAGTCGAAGAAATGTTATTGTTAGGGATGTCCAAAGGATAAAATACTCAAAATTTGCTGCTAGATAACTTTGTTTTGGACATAAAATTGATTAAACAAATTTGTGACAAACCTTCAAACAAAATAATATAAAAGTAAGAACAAGTTAGGTTCAGTTCAAATATACATGAAAATAGTTCACATTATCAAAATTTAGCCTATATTTTTAGCAAAATTGTTTAAGAATATAACATTATTTAGTCTAAATAAGTTCAACAATTAATTTTCTTTTTGCAAATGTTTTCAAAATACACATCTTGAATAATGTAACGACTTCAGGCGCAATGAGCTTCTCTGAGCAAAATATTCACAATCCGCCATAAAGGTCGAGAGCAAACTGAGTGGGGGGTGGTTGTTTAGAGGAGGTAAAAAGAAACAGCTACTTCGATGCCCAGTCATCAATGCCATCTGATGGCAGTGGAAGAGGACAAAATTGATAACCTGTGCCTCTCAGATCAGATGCGCCCGACGGAAGGTTAATAATGTTTCAGATGTACTCGAGAGCATTGAGGTCGCAATGATAAACAGATAGTCTAATAGTCTCATGACTGTGTTGTTCAAATAGGGAATCTCCGTATAAAATATTTTGGAGTTGGATGGTCAGCTCTAATAATGTGTAATAGTTCAGACTTTGTCATGTCATCCTTGAAACTTTACAATTTGTGTTTAACCAGCTCTGAATTACACATTTCCTAGAAGTCAATGTTGGTGGTTTATTAATTTGGACTGGCATTATCCATTACAATGAGGCAATTTGGTGGAAGATTCAGTATGGGTTTTTTCTTGAGCCACTTCGAAAAATTTTTGAAATTCATTTCATCATGGTAGCCCCACTCTTTGTTTTTGATTTAAAAATTAAAAATGTCCTTTTAACAAAACCCTTCTCAGAACCAGCATAAACAACAATCCAACGCTGACTTACACTTTTGTTCATTAGCAACCCATCAATGTCATCAGCTTGCCAATACTTACAAACTGTGTAAGTCGGATGTATCCAGGTCTCATCCAAATATACAAGTTTTTTGTTTTCCTCTAGATCATAATTATTTTTAATTCTCCTCAAATATCATGCTCTCTGCGCTACTATAACATTCCTCTCCATTAAAATCAGCCTCTTATTTTTACACTTTTTAAACTTGAGCCAATTTGTGTAACAGTTTCTGTGGGTATTCTTTACCTCCCTTGAATCCAATATCCTATGTTTAATTTTGCTAGCACGCTCTTCAATGTAGGGCTTCCTTGTATAAATTATAAAAATTGCTTACCATCTAATTACATTTATGTCAAACTCATCTATTACTATTTTTCTGGAACTGGTTCTTCGATTCTTCCTGCCAACTTCAGTTTTTCATCGTTGATGACTATATATCTTGCATATTGTGGCCTCTGATATGCCTGTAGCTTCTGCTGCAAGTTTTGTTGCATTCTGGATAGGAATTTTCAATTTCTCCTTTATTTTATCCTCATCACAAAACTCGATAACTTTCTTGATAATTTTACGGGCTTCACAGTGAATATAGCATCTAACTTTTGCAAATGACATTATCACTAACAATTGACTATTTTACAAATGACATTATCACTAACAATTGACTATAAACAACTAATGGAAAGTAAATACTGCCACTGCAACCTAAGATAAGTTTCTACTACCTCCATTCAACCTTACCATATTTTTTTGCATTGAAAGTTAACGTTGTTGAGTAGTAATATCATGTAAAGCTGAATGAAAACTCATGAAAAATTTGCTCAACAAAATTACTTGACGATATGGGACGTAGGACCAAGCAGAGTCTAGATATCGCAATAAAAGAGATAAACATGTTGGATACATGGCATGTAAGCTACATGTAATGAAAAATATCCAGTGAGAATCAATGTAACATCTACGAACATTAAATAATTTGCATTATGACAGTGTTAACCTTTTTATAGAAATATTACCTCAAATTGTGATTCCTCAGAAGGAAATGCATCAATGTCTGTAAATGCCTCACATTTAATGAAATCACTGCAAATATTATCATGAACTTCTGATTTGATTTCCATTTTCATGTCCTGTAAAATTAAATATAGGATATATATCATGCTAACATCCATTACATCAAGTAATTTACATTAATGATCATGAATCTAAACCTGCCGGCAAAAATATTACCTCAAATTGTGATTCCTCAGAAGGAAATGCATCAACATCTGGAAATATCTCACGTTTAATAAATATGCTGCCAATTGGATCATGTACTTCTGATTTGATTTCCATTTTCATGTCCTGTAAAATCAAGTTCAGAATATATCATTATGCTATCAAACCTATGCTTCTAATGGTTACTGAGACCTAAACAAACATAGTTTATACAGTACCTTACTTGTGACCCTATTTCATACGATCTTCAAATTTAGTAACAAACTGCAATTAATTTTAATCAGGGGGTTTGAAAATCAACATCATTAAATAAATTATATTCATCCACATTTCTCCACATGGGATTTTAAACTAAGCTGAATAACAAATGTTTTCTACAATAAACTAAGTAATTAAAGGTGAAAAATAGTCTATTATTAAATTTTAAATTTCCTACCTACATAACTTAATGGTCTATTATACCTACCATAAGATATAGTTGTCCAGCTAAAATTCAGATTACTATTTAAAAATGATACAGAATTACAGAGGAGATGTTTACTGTTTGGAGTTGCTAATCAATTGCCAATCCTTTTTCGTGTTCTTTGCTACTTAAGTGTAATCATATGTAAGTAAAAATGACCTGCAAATTTCACACACATAATTTATCAATTAATACCAAAATAAAATTTTTCACAATGTGGTAATTTCTTAGAATATGTCTATCCTTTATGCTTAACCAAATTCCGAATTAATTACTATACTAGGACTAATAAAACTTAAAGTGAGTAATTTTGTCAGCTTTTAAAATTTAAGGATGATCTATATTACTAACAATATTATGTAGGTCTGAAACAGCAAAAAGCAGTGATGCAATTCTTAGAAATTGGCAAGACTTAATTATCTAGGATACAAATAGCTAATAACACGCCCTAACCTTCAACCATATTAATTTTATTTTATTGTTTAACATTAAAATGTTTAACTTTCAATATCAATATTATTTAAACAATTAGCCATATTGACAATATAAAAAAGCACGCTTTCCTTAACATGAAAATGATAGCGAATTTGTTTTATTTTCATTATAAAGAAATATTCATCTTCAAGTTCAATGTAAATAGTGTTCTGAGACTGGACAAATATGTGGTTTTTGTCTTTTTATAAATACAAATTTATTAATAAGAATAGACACAAAGTTAAATGTAAATCTCAGCTCAAGTATTCAATATGCCACGCAGGTTTAAAATACGCTACACGAGTTTTGCCAAATTGTAGATTTATGGTATAGTTTTTAACATCACTATATTAAATGTTATGTGGCAATAAAACTTTTTTTTTAATTTTTAATTATATATAGTAACTGCTAACCAGGATCGGGTAGCCATATTGGAAACCGCCATTCTGTTTTTCAATGCAGCCAACATATGGCCAACATACGCTTCCAAAGGTCCTATTATAGATTAAAGAATAGATGTAATCTGAATAGCTATGGTATTCCTACCGATTCCTACCCTATGGAAGAAAATACACTATGATAAGGTGGAAAATAATGAAACATTTAAAGTTCACCTATTACAACGAGAATCCATAAAATAACTATATCAAAAGAGATTAGACCAGTATATTACAGAAAATCCGATAAGTAGAAATATAAATGATAAATGGGATGAGATTAAAACAATAATAACTCAAGCTGCAAAAGAATCTTTAGGGATAAGAAAGATATATTATAAAAATAAAAATAAAAATTTGGAATGAGGACTTAGAACATTTGATAGATGAAAAGAAAACGGCATATCTAAATTTTCTTATTAGGAAATCAAATGAATCATTAATTGAATACAAAAGTTAATAGAGAAGTTAGAAAAACTAAAAGAACTATGTGGGATAAATATATAAGTGATATCGAACAAAATGTACATGGAAAACAAGAAAAGGCTTACAAAATTATGAAACATTTAAATAATGAAACAGGAGATACATGTATATTAAATAATATTCCAGAAGAAAAATTGATAGAATGCTATCAAGAATTGTGGACAGAAAAAAATCAGAAGAAAATGAAATAATACAAACAGATGAACTAATAGATTTAGTAACCATAGAGGAATTGACAACTTCTATTAATCATTTCCATAACAAAAAGACACCGACCACTGATAATATGAACACAGAATTAATTGACTCTGCATCATTTTCTCTAAAGATTCTTCTACTAGATTTTATAAATATATATTGGAAATTTGGATATATACCCGAAGAATGGAAAATCGCCAAAATATATCCTATATATATATATATATATATATATATATATATATATATACAGGGCTTTCAGTATAAAACCGGACACTGTGTGGCTGGCAGAGTTAAATGCGGACGAGGAGAGAGCGCTGCCTGACGGGTGAAACCCGGTGAGGCGTGTCCGGTTTTATATTGGAAGCCCTGTATATATATATATATATATATATATATATATATATATATATATAAAGAAACACACAAGATTTATCTAATTATAGAGGAATAAGTATATTCAATACATGCTATAAAATTTATGCCAATGTTTTAAAAAACCGCTTGAACATAATTATAAAAATATTATTATATGTTGTTCAAAATGAATTCAGGAAGGGAAGGTCTTGTTCCGACTGTATATTCATAATTACTCAATTATTTGAAAAACATATAGAATTTAACATTCCAACATATATAGGATTTATAGACTATGAAAAAGCTTTTGATATGGTAGATAGAAGTAAATTATGTATATTTATTAAACACAATGTGTACACTAATATTATATACATGGTTTTACCATTTTGCTATTAATTCGTGAATTGTTTTGTTTCTGTTTTCGCACTTCACTAAGTGATACTTTGGGCACGGTTTGCTACAGAGTTTACAGATGCAGGCCTCCTCGGGTTCATGGTAACTTTGTTTATGACATATTTTGCCATGGAAGCCGTGAGCGGCGAAGCGTGTGTATAAGTGGCGAAGTCGAAAATTTTGTCCTTTCCATTCGTCTGTGTTTAACGCTTCCGTTTCCGTGATTTCGTTCGGAATCTCTCTGGCTTTTCTCTGTCTCTCCTCGATTGCTGTTTTGTATGCCTGCGTTTCTGGTAGATCGAAGTGTTTTCGGATGTCTTCTATGAAGTAAGACTCCTTTACTATTATTTAGGCATAGCTATGTCTTGTGAATTTTGAAATTGAAAGAGCCCATTTTAGGAATCTCGCTTTTATGCTTTCAAGTTTCATGAAATTTTTGACTGTGAGATATGTCCATATTAGCTGGATTCCATAAGTGGCAACCGGCATAACTTTGATGTTGAATAATGCTATTGCCGTTGGTAGGGATAGGTTTCATAACTTTGGAATGTCATAAATGGCTTTTGTGGCAGCTGTAGCACGCTCTTGTATATGCATCGAGAATACTGTTCCGGTGGTCTGTAATGTTATTCCTAGGTATTTGAAGCTGCTAACGAATTCTAGAGTTGACCCGTCGCATGTGAGGTGATCTCTCTTGGATAGTCTTCCTCCTCTCCTAAATTTCATAGCTTTGGTCTTTGAGCTATTTATTACAATTGAATTTTCTAGTGCCCATTTCCTGATCTTCTCCATGGCTGCTGGAGAGGATAGCCATGTCATCTGCGTACATAAGGAGTTTGACGTTCCTTGTGTCTATCACCTGACCGATGTCCGACGTCATGACGTTAAAGAGTATCGGGGTCAGCGGGTCTCCTTGTAGTACCCCTCTTATCTGGATGATATTTTTCGACGTAGTTATGCCGTCGTGTATAGCCACAGAGTTTGCGGTTAGCACAGACGCGATTATTTGTAGTTCATTGCTAGTCCTACCTAGTACGCTTTCTAGCTTTTGAATGAGTATATTCCTGTTGATGCTATCGAAGGCTTTAGCGTAATCTATGAAGATTGCGTACAGAGGGGTGGTGGGTTGCGCCAAGGTCGTTGTTATTTCTTTTATAATTTCATGTACAGCGTGTAGCGTTGATCTGCCCGGGGTGAAGCCATATTGATTCATTGGTATGATAGCACGTAATCTTGGTTCAATTCGCCTCAGTAGAAGTCTACTGAAAAGTTTAACATGACGTTTTCCAGGGCTATTCCCCTATCTGAATTTGGATCATCCTTTCGTCCTTTGCCTTTGTAAAGCACAGTTATTAGTGTGCTCCTCCACTGTTTTGGGATTGAATTATTCTTGAAACATTCTCTGAAAAGGCACGCTAGCGGTTCCGCCAGGTCTCGGACTGTGTCTTCCAGGTGTTCAGCATATATTCCATCTGGGCCGGCCGCTTTGTTGTTCTTTCCGTTCATGATTAGTTGAGTGACTTCTTCTGTTAGAAGTAAATTATGGGATATAATAATAAATAAAGGTATTCCACAACATTTTATTATGCCTATACAACGTTTATTTGTAAATAATAAGATAGTAATAGACATGGGTTTTAAATCTTCTTCTTCTTCTTCACTTCCTGCTTTAGGCAAGAGTTGCCTGTTCCGTCTTCACTAATAGATCTAAGACCATCTCTTCCGAGGACGTCCGACATCTCTTCTTCCTCTTCGAAAATAATGGAAGATTTTATTTGGTAATCTACTTTCTTCCATTCTTTCTACATGTTCTTTCCACTGTATCTTCTTGTTAAATATCTTTTCTTTTATGGAGTAGATCTGCAGTTCTTCATGGATATCCTCGTTTCTTATCTGGTCCATTCTAGTGCAGCCTTTTACTCTTCTTAAAAATTTCATTTCGGCTGCTTGGATTTTACTTTGGTTTTAAATCTAAGCAACAAAAAATGGTAATAATAAATCGTGGTGTCAGACAAGGGTGTCCTTTATCGCCTTCTCTTTTTAATTTGTATATAGACAAATTTATGTTAAAGTGGCAGATTAATTTAAATAAACATTTTAAAATAACTAATAAACTGTTGGATGCAATATTATTTTCCGATGATCAAGTAGTGATTTCCAGTTCAGAAGATAATCTACAAAGAGCTATTTTAATGTGGAAAAAATAAGTGCCAATTACAATTTAAAAATTTCAAAGAATAAAGCTGATACCTTAAGAGCAAAACTAGTAATTGATAATAACATTTTAGAGCAAGTGAACAGTTTTAAATATCTAGGTTTCAATTTATCATATGTTAAAATTGAAGATATTAATGACAAAATAAATAAATTTAATCTAATGTGTGGCACTATTAAAAGAACCCTATAAAACACAAGAAAATAAAGAAAAATGGAATATTATAAAGTAATGGCTGTTCCTTTATTGATGCATGGATCAGAATGTTGGACGATCACTAAAAGACAAGGATAAAGACTGGAAGCAGCTGAGATGAGATTTTTAAGAAATATAACAGGATATACTCTGCTGGATAAGAAAATAACTGAAGATATAAGAAAGGAACTAAATATTTTAAAGTTTACAGGCCAAATAATTAAATATAGGAACGACTGGAAAGAACATATTGATAGAATGCCAGAAGGGTGATTTCCAAAATTATTGCTAAATTATAAACCACATGGAAGGAGACATGTTGGACACCCACACAGAAGATGGTCTGAACAATTTTAACAATTCTAGCTTTCATGAAACCGGAACGGGTGAACAGGCTTAATCCCTGGATGATGATGATGATGATGTAATAATCCCTGGTTCTCCCATAATGGAATTCACCATCATGACACCCAAACCTAGATTTTATCAGGTTGGCGTAGCCTGATATGTACACTTCCCAAAAAAAAAAAGAATGGGTCGACTCTTGCTCGTGCACATGTCTATCATTCATACCGCGATTCACAAGATAACATTGTCTCTCTCTGTTTTTGAAAAAAAAACACGATGCAGCTGTGAGACCAAGAGTGTAATGGCTGCTAATCCTGCCATCGTGTTCCCGTAGCACGTACAGTTGAGCCTTGGTCATATGCGTTATCAAGGGGAGTGTTTGGCGTTCGATCCTAGCTAACACCAATTATTATTTTTAATAATAAAGCGAGTTTATTTTAATTTTTTCAGAGTTCCTGGACTATCTAATTTAATAAAATAAAAAGTGGAATAATTTATACTCAACTCTTGTGGGTAGGCTGAACCTGGCCTTAAAAACCAAACCATATATGGAAGTTAAAGTTCTACTTCCTCATTCCTCACACAAAAAATATAAAAAAAGCAAAAAAAAAGAGAGAGAGAGAGAGAGACCAGTGAACTTAATATATTGTCCGCCATCAGCTTCTGTCTCAGATCATGCCTGTTCGCCTCAGATCATGTATGCTTATGAAGAATAAGGGACAGCATGAGTTGTTATGCGTAGACAATGGCTATTTAATATTAAATAAAAAATACACCTCTAATCCCATAATAGTGAATATCACAATCTTAAATTGGATTAATAAATAACAGGATAACACAAGATCGCTATTGTGCCCAAATATTCTAAACTGATCAAATTAAGTTCAATTACGTAATATAAACAAACCACAAAGTATGACACCATTTCATATAGAAACATTTTACGGTAGCAAAGATAACATCAGATTAACTCTGCTGTTCCACATTGAATTAAACATTGAAAGTTTCTAATCCAGCCGAGGAGTTAATAATGTTTTATTTATATCAGGTTGCATTTTATTAATGATTGTTGATATCCCCTAAACTATATATATACATTTTGCAACAAAATATTTCATCTCAGTTTTGAGTGACTTTCGGAGCCACAAGAGAACAGAATTAAGTCTTGATGCGATAGGCTGTACATCATGGCTTGAACTGTAAGCGCATGCGCAGTGTCGGCTATCTGAGACTTCAAATATTCCACAGACCCATTCTTTTGCCCGGGCATATGATTCAGATTCACAGCGCGATTCGTAAGAGAACATTGTCTCCCTCTGTTTTGAAAAATACGATGCAGCTGTGAGATCAAGAGCACAGTGGCTGCTAATCCTTCCATCGTGTCCCCGTAGCACGTACGGTTGAGTTATGGTCCAATACGTTATCAAGGGGAGTGCCTCGCGTTTGATCCTAGGTAGCACCAATTTTCTTAATATTAATGCATGTCTATTTTAAAATTTCAGAGTTCCTGCACTATCTAATTTAATAAAAATTAAGAGTGGAATATTTTATACCCAACTCCTGTGGGTAGACTGAACCTGGCCTTAAAATAGGAAACTTAATATGGAAGTTAAAGTTCTACTTCCTCACATAAAAAATAAAAACAAATAAAAAAAAAAGAGACCAGTGAACTCAATATCTTTTCCACAGGCCATCGGCTTCTACTGCAGCTTGAAGTCGATTCGGCATGGATCCGACGAGGTCGCGGAAGAATTCTCGATGAGAATTGTCCTCCTCTTCCCGGGCGAGATCTTCCCAGGTATCGAGAACTTGATTCCACATCTCGTCTTTATTTAGAGGGGGTTGGCGGGCAATACTTCTTAATTCTCTCCTGTATCAATTTCGCCCATGCATGTTCGATGACATTAAAATCAGGTGACTTCGGAGGCCAATTAATTATTTCGTTCTCGGGCCTCGTCCGAAACCATCTTTGAATTCTTCCGGCTTAGTGCACGAATTGGTTGTCCTGGTGGAACAGTAATGTTCCATTGGAACGTTCTTGGACGGAAGGAAGGGATACATTTTCCAGAATATTTTCATACATCTCCGCATCGAACCGGCCATCGTAAGACATCCACCCCCACAACGATACGCTAAAGCGCCCCGACCTTGCACGTCAATGCACAAAGCGTTCATCAAGTCGGTGGCCATCCTCACGATAGACATGGCGAGGACCATTGTAATCACTCGAGATGTTTGTTTCGTCGGAGAAAATTACATTTCTCCAATCGAAATCCATTCGACTGGTTGCGAAGGCAAGGCGGTTGATGGCATGTCTTCCCTTAAACATTCCTTTTGCGCAGCCCTCCGGTTCCTAATCCCACGGTTCCTCAATGGGTTGATTACAGTTTGATCACAACCGGTGAAAGCAGATATTTATCGTAATTCGTTGGCAGTCCGAGTGGGTCCTGTCGAACTGCCTCAAATAAGGCAGCGTCCTCTTCCTCTGAAGAAATCCGTGGACGTCCAGGAATAGGGCGATTTGCGATTTCCCCTAAATTCTGAAATCGATGAGCCCACCTAATGGCCATGCTCCGTGGCACAGCGACCAAATGGGCAGCGGCCCTAGCTCCATATCCAGCGTCAACTAGAGCTATAACTCTCTGTCTCAGATCATGCCCGTTCGTCATGCGTATAGACCAAGAGCCCGTGATTGCCAGATCGTTATTTTATAAAAGCTAAAAGTTTCTCAGCGCACGCTTCCAACACAGATAGGAACGATGGGCTACTATGTACTTTGGGTCATCGTGGCTTTGACAGTTGACAGGTAGCAAAGGTGTTTAAAATACCGACTTAAATTTATCATATAATAAAGTGTAATTTTCTTATATTTTTATTTGGAATAATATTATAAATCACGTTATCCATTGATAGACACTTAATATCGTGGCAACCCCTTGGCAGACACCCTTAAACTTCAATAAATTGTAACTGTATTTATGGTATGGTATAAAAGCTGAATTTTATACATGTTGCTTGGGTAACTATTAGAAGATGTTTCCTCAGTAGCCAGACACATTTTGACAGTTTTAATCTCTATCCAGACAAACATATAGGGTAGCTGTAGATGCGAGCTCGAAGCAATATACATTCCAGTAGATGCGACTATTATTATTTAATAATTAATATTTTATTCCAATTAATATTAATATTTTTATTGCTATTATGTAGTTATTTATGATCAAAATCAATGTTTAAAAAATTTTGATTATAATTCTCATATTGATAAATAAAAAAACAAATAAATTTAAATAATGGTTGGAATTTCATGAACTTTATTTTTAAATTTCAGTTTAATAAAAATTCGACAATCATTAAAAATTGATTGTATATTCATTTGGAGTGTTAAAGAATTAAAACAATAGTTTAATTGAATTAAGAGCCATTATATAAAAATAAACAAATGTATTTATCAGTTTATTTCTAGATTTTAACACATGTTTAATGATTTTAATCATTTTCATTATTATAGTCGATATCTTCATTATCTTCCTCACTGCTACTCCAGTCCGTTGCTTGATCTTTTTTTTCAATATCGTCTTCTTCTTCGTTAGTTTCTGTAAAAAATGTAAAAAAGTTATTATGAATAACTAAAATGTATGTACCGGTATAATAATTAGAAATAGTATATATGCATATTTATATTTACCTGAGAGAGTTCTTAGTGAATATCTGATGTAATTTGGCAACTAGTCTCCTTCAAACCTTTTAAAATTATATTGGTTGTCTTCTTGTACCCAACCATTATTCTCTGGTTGATATATAGTTGGAATCTTTTGAGCATTGTTCCAATGATATGTAGTTTGATCTCAGAAATTACTGTAACAGCTCGGTTTTACAGGGTGGCAGACTGCTAGCATAAAATATTCGCAATTTTTTACGGTCAAACGCTTCATTTACATCTGATACAGTATACGTATTGATGAACAGTTGAAGCCGAGCTGCATCAACATCAATTATCTCACCGACATTGTATACCTCACATATAAACTGCTGTAAGTTATAATATCAAAAGTGTTTCGTTGTTCAACATTATTTTCAAATAATTCGCTGTTACCGAATTTGATGAAAGCTTTTTGATATTCTTCTGTTTTTTTAACATTTTGTAAGGTCTTAATTTTCCTTTTCTGAAAAATGCAGGATTGTAATCACAACCTGTGATTGCATATGAAATCCAGGCAAGCTCTTACAAATATATTCTCCTCACTTTGTGTGTATCTTTGTAAGGTCTACATACCCCAAGATGTTTCCAGTACCTGTCAGCATCCAAACAAGTGAATCCTTTTGTAGATGGTACATATGGCCAAGCATATTAGCAGCAATATCAGTATCGATACTTCTGTTCACTACATTCGTTTGATCGCTAATGCATGTAGCATTATATATTATTTAGGTATCAGTCTCTTCATGTTCTGGACATGGTAACTCTTCCACAATCCTTGATACTATGCTTTTTGAGTCATTAACAACGAAAAAATAACACTGTTTAAAATTTATGTGAATGGTTTTGTTGCCAATAAACGGCACCATTTCTTCCGTGGCCCAATGCAAGATGAAGAAATCAAAAAGAGCTTGTTTAAAATTTAATTTTTTAATTCCTTCGCAAAATCACTCGGCCGAATTTGATCAGGTCCAGTTATGGTGTACTCCAATTGTGCTGATTATCGCTGAGAATGTTCGTAATCTTTGATGGATGGTGTAAAGTACTGATAAAATATAACGTCAATTCTTGAGGCTTGCAATTGAGTAGCCATTTGCAACATTCCTTACTATGTTGCCACTTCCTGTCCTCTGTATATGTTCTTTGTCTGGTAGGCTGAGAACTGACAAATTATATGGATTTCAATGGTCCGTTCTTCTAGGCGGTCATTGACTTACTTACTTACTCACTGACACTATCGAACCTGTAGGTTCATGGCCGCGCGGACATAAGCTCTCCATACATCCCTATCCTGAGCTAATGCTTTCCAATCATTCCCTGTAAAATCTACTTCCCTCAAATCATAGTTAATGTTATTCTCCCACCTCATTCTTGGTCTACCAACTGGGCGTTTTCCCTCTGGCTTTCCTACAAGAAGCTTCCATGCAAGTCTTTCATTCCCCATACGTGCAACATGTCCTGCGCATCGCAGTCTACGAGACTTAACTGTTCTTATTATATGTGGCTTTCTATAAAGACCATGTAGTTCATTGTTATGTAGTCTTCTGCATTCACCTGTTTGTTCATCTCTCTTTGGTCCAAAACTTTTCCTAAGTACTTTATTCTCAAATACTTGTAATCTCCTTTCCTCCCTTAAAGTAAGAGTCCATGTTTCGCATCCATATAATATAACTGGTAGAATAATAGTTTTATATATTTTCAGTTTAACGTTTTTTGAAAGGAGTTGGGACATCAAGAGTCTCTGCAATGCATAATAGCATGCATTTCCAGAATTGAGCCTATGTTCAATTTCTTTGTGCATCTCATTCCTATTTGTGATTACTGTTCCTAGGTATTTGAATTCAGCCACTTCCTCAAAATTTTGACAAAATTACTAATTTGACAACCCTGTTATTATTGGGGTTACGTGTAGGAATTGGCCGTCCCTTCTCGTCATATGTTGCCACTTGTGATTTATTCTGAGGCTGGTAACGGAGAGATGACATACTGTGATTTTAAATGATCTGACTGCTTGAGCGTTCCGTGCTTAAATTACTAATTTGACAACCATGTTAAGATCTCTCACACGTGTTTATCTCCGCCCACACTTAAAAGTGAACCAATTCAATACGTGATCGAATGTACAGTTTTCTACATCCCTTCAGCAGATTCATTAGTTCGGTGACACTAGTGCTAAAACTCTTCCCCCCGCTCGTGCGAAGTTAACTTGGTGGTGTAATATATTGCTTGGCACTCGCACCTACAGTTAGCCTATATGTTTGTCTGGCTAGGGTTAGAACTATCGAAACTGTCTGGCTACTGAGGAAACATCATCTAATAGTTACCCAAGTAACATGTATACAATTCAGCTTTTATATTATAACGTAAGTACAGTTACAATTTATTGAAGTTTAAGGGTGTCTGGCAAGGGGTTGCCTCGATATTAAATGTCTGGCAATGGTTAACGTGATTTATAATATTATTCAAAATAAAAATATAAGACAATTACGCTTTATTATATGATAAATTTAAGTCGGTATTTTATACACCTTCGCTATCGGTTAATTGTCAAAGCCAGATGACCCAAAGTACATAGTAGCCATCGTTTCTATCTGTGTTGGAAGCATGCGCTGAGAAAAGTTTAGCTTTTATGCCGCGGTGGACTAGTGGTTATGCTCCTTACCTCTGGTCTCGAGGGTCGCGGGTTCAAACCCGGCCGCGATCGATGGATTTTTTAGGATGGAAAAATCCAAAGAAGTCCTCCGGGAGCGACTTTAAGCTGTGGGTCCGGAGTCTGAAGATTTTCAGGCTCGTAAAAGATCCTTAAGCCTGAATGAAAAGGCCTCTCAGCAAAATTTACCGAAATTTCCCGTCCTAGTACTACCTTAGTTTCCTAGATGTCAGCATGAGGCGGAACGCTGACCACGGACCACTCAATTGACATCTGTACGAATGCAAGTGTAACTAAATTAGTATGGTTCAATTCTTCCCTGTAGAGGGAGAGCGCCTAAATCTCTGTTAAGGGAAACATGGGCTTATAAGATACAAGAAAGAATATAACGAAGGTCTGGCAGCCACGGGCTCTTGATCTATTATGAAGAATGAGGGACAGCATGAGTTGTTATGCGTAGAAAATAGCTATTTAATATGAAATAGGGACACCATAACAGTGAATATCACAATCCTAATTAAATTAAGCTGGGAATAAACACTTGCTCAACAAGAACACGCCCGCAGACCTGAACCCGTTGTATAACTTATACAACAACATTAGTATTGTAGCCTCAATATTATGGTTGTCCAGCGGCTCAATTTGTTTCCCCGCAGGTGTTATAGGCCTATACAATTAAATGCAAAGATGCCGACTACCGGCACTATAATAATTCCGCATGTTAATCATTGTCAAGCATTGTCGCGCTACCCGTTTTATATAAACGGACAACCATCATATTGAGGTGATAATACCAGTTGAAATTGTGCGGGTTGAAACCACTCTGCCTGCTACCATTTGTGCGGATTGCAACCTCGCTGCCAGCTACCGTTAGGTGCTGAGTAGATCGTCTTTTTGTTTCCGTTGCATCTACTAGCGTAGTGTTCATTACATCCAAGGTTATTAATCACAAAGCTTTGCCCCGGGCCCATAGGAGGCAAAGCTTGATTCATCTTTCTTTCCTAAGCACTTAAGCATGAATCAATAATAGTTCTCAAAACACCATAGTAACTTAAAATGAATGTTTTCATTATAATTATTAATCATGAAAGCTAGACGGAAAATAAAGGGAGCTAGAATGATCTCCTAAATAAGTGAGTTTCAGTACAGGAATATCAAACAGCAACATGCACATAAATCACTTGAACATTAAATTGGATATGTATAAGAATGATGTTTAATATAAACAAGAAGTCTGAAGAGCATAGAAAATATAACAAAGATAAACATTTGATCATTCAACAAAAGTAAATAAATAATAATGCTTTAACATGACAAAAAAAACCATATCATACCTTATACCACATTCATACTATGGTCCAAGCCAGGGTGGCTTTCCCCGGTCTTCAGGACCAACTTAAATTCCGCCGCTCGCGGCTCCAGACGACCTTGTCAACTAAAAGTTCCGACCCAAAGAATGAATGAATGAATGATAACGTTCTCGATGTGCATTGCGTATTTGAGCGTTCCGAGGTAGAAGGGGAGATGCGCCGCACAAACAGCGCAACAGGAGAGGCAAAAAGGAGAGTGGGGGTAGATGCATAGAGAAAGGATATTGGCATAGTTCACGAATCTTACTGTCCAGGGAGGATTACGACACTACAGTAGTGAACCGAAAATCACACTTTCGGTTCAAAATAATAGCTAGAGCATATCGTACAGTATCTAATGATGCTACTTACATGGTAACTGGTATTGAACCTTTATATTTATCTTGCATATACAGAGCCAGACTAACTAATATTAAGAAAGGTCGTGAACATCTAAACCAAATCCCCATCTTGGAAATCGAAATAAAGGAACATTTCTTGTCATCAGGTCATCCTAGCACTTATCGGAGGCCACTTATGCTAAATGATTGCAGCAACAGTCATCACGATTATTCCATTTATACCGATGGCTCTCGTATCTCTGGAATGGAGGACCATAACTATTTTAGTTGGATGTGTTATTGTGGTATTTGATAATGAAGTTAAGATCTTTCACCAAGGATACAAGCTTGCTTCCAAATGTACGATTTTTCAAGCAGAGCTTCTAGCTCTACTGCAAGCTGTGGAATGGGTTATACGAGGGTGGATCAAATATAAACCGGAATTTTGTATCTGGAGACTCTGGTAGCGAACTGCAAAGGTTGCAGTTTGGAGGGGAAGTTGGTGGGGGTGTCTGGAGTAGGGATCTTGATGTGTCGCACTCCGAAGAGCGGCCGCTTGCTTCAGTACGCCATGAGCGAGCAAGAGGTACACACGTCTGTTGCGCAACGCATTATTATTAAGTTTTTGCCGAAAGAAGGCACTAAACCTTCTCAAATTTTGAGAAGGCTCCATGCGCAGTTCGGGGAAGCAATCCTTTCGAAGACGCAGGTGTATAATTGGCGCAAAAAAAATTAGCGGGCCGGGATTCAGTGGAAAATGAGCCCCACCAAAGACGGCAACGAACAAACATCACTGCAGACAACATTCGTGCTGTACGGGACCTTATTGAGGAGGATTGGCGCGTAACAATTTCTGAAATTGCTTCACACGTTGGAATAAGCTTTGGAAGTGTTCAAGCCATCATCAGTGATGAACTCAAATTCCGAAAATTGTCTGCCAGGTGGGTTCCTCGGCTCCTCAGCCAGGAACAAAAAAATGCATTGGACATTGACGAAAATGCATTGGACACCTCTGGAACATCCTCCTTACAGTCCAGATTTGTCACCCTGTGACTACCATTTGTTTGGGCCACTGAAAGAAGACCTGGGAGGAAGGCGGTTTGGTGACAATGCAGCGGTAGAGGAGTTCGTGCGCAACTGGCTGACTACACGTCATCCCTCATTCTTCAAGGACGGCATCAAGAAGTTGCCAACTCGATGGCAAAAGTGTGTTGGAAATGCAGGAGACTTTGTAGAAAAATGAGGTGGTGGTTTTTTTTTTTTTTGTTAATTCAATAAAATTATAAAAAATAATTCCGGTTTATATTTGATTAACCACCAACAAGTCTACTTGTATCTGTAATGACTCCCAGGCAGCTCTATCTGCTATCAATGACAGATTCAACCGTCACCCGATTACAATCTCCATAAGAACAAAATTAAACCAACATCTTGGACATATTTGCCTGGGCTGGATTAAAGGACATGCTGGAATTACAGGAAACGAACGTGCAGATTTTCTTGCCAAATCAGCTGCTAATTTAAATATGGATTACTTTTACTCCTTCTGTCCTCTATCGTATATTAAAGAAGTATTAAAAATTATCTCTTACAAAATTGGAATGCTGAGTGGTTAAACAGTATTAATGGTGCTTTGACAAGAACGTTATTTTTCCCAACTGTTTTTGACAGAATAAAGTACAAATACGTAGAACCAAATTTTGTATTAACACAATTTATGACTGGACAAGATAAATTTGGACACTATTTGAAACTATTTAAAATATGTACAAATACCTGTATTTGCAAAAACTCCAGCCAGACTATCTCACATCCGTTACTTGAGTATCCCGCATTTGATTCCAAAAGATATGAATTTATTAAAAAATTAGCTTATTGCCATAATAGATTTCAACTGCCTTTGTTCAAATATTTTATGTAAGAAGTGTTGCTATAGAAAGCTGTGCGACTTTATCCATTATATTTTTAAGAGACTTTGAGTTAGTGTTTTCTTGGGTTTGTTAATTAATTAATTTATTTGTTCATATTACGTTATTATGTAACTCTAGAAATTAACCACACTCTAAATTACTGTAAATAATTAATTGTATTGTAACTAAAACCCTAATATACCGGATGTTGAAATAGGGTTCATATTATTGGAGATGCAATAAAAAAATACCAATTGAAATGCAGAAGATGAAACATTGTTTTGAAAGGCCACCATATGTTTAACTACTTGACGAAATTTTCAAACAGAACTTTATTTGAGATGAGGACGACTGGTTTATCAGGTACTAATTTTATATTTTTAATATTAAATTACTAAATGGGAGTAATAGACGAATAAATATTATTACATTTAGACCATCTTCTAAAATTGGTATGATATTAGATCCCACAATCCATTTGGAGACTCATAGTAGCCAACCCTTAGTAAGTTGACTCTGAAATGAATGCCATATATGAGCCAACAGTCGACTATTACAAAGATAAATGCCAATTAGATAGTATAACTGTCACAGGATTGATGATCGGGACAAGAGGTATTATACCAGGATTCTTAGCTAAATTTTGGAATTTCTTAGATTTCGACACAATGTATCTTTCTAAAATTGCCATCGCTGCCATTAGAGGATCAATTTCAATTTTAAGAAACCATTTTTACAAAATTTCCACTTTATAGTAGAATATACTTCAATTACAATTTGAATGTTTTAATGTATTTTATCAATTTCGAAAATTAATTGTCTGTATCACTTTGTTCTTGTAGCAATTCTCTAATGAGAAAAGTTTTATATAAAAATATAATAAAATAAAAAAAATGTCAAGTAAGAATGCCCGGGAAGTAGTACCCTGAAGAAAGGTGATTTATTTTCCTACAGTAGGAACAATAAATATACCCACTATTTTTTTCCTGTACCAAGAAATATTAAATCGTGTTTGTTAAAATTGTGTAGAAACAGATGCACATTTTAAACGTAATTTTATATTTTGTTTTGTTTGTACGTAGAGGCCTGTTGGTTCTTTTTTTTCAGGCAAATACTAAATATTGCACACTAAAATATTTTGAGGTATTATTTAATACTGTAAACTAGTTAATACTATTCATTAATAAATGCTTTACTCCTGTTTGTACATTGTTTTATATTTCGATTCCTCCTATTATAAGCATTCATGACAATGGTAGTCTTTCGTACAGGTCCCGTCGGAGAAGTAGCAAGTAGAATGTTAGTACCGCGCTCCGCACGGAACTTGGAGCTCTAAACTATGACATGCCTGCCATAGATTAACATCACTTGCACAACTACTATTACTACTACAGCAACTACAATTATTACTACTACTTAAATACTACAACTACCATAATAATTATTATAATGGCATTAATAATAATAATAATAATAATAATAATAATAATTTTAAATTATGTCATTTCAAGGTGTAGATCCTGTCAGAAGTAAAATTGTACTGGACAATAAAATTTTGGAGAAGGTGAATAATTTTACACATCTAGGATGCAATATCTCATATGAAGAAGAAAAGGATGTAAATGCAAAAATATCTAATTTTTTAAGAATTTTAGGGTTAAAAAATTCTATCTTCAAGCCACAGTTAGTCCAAAAACATTCAAGACTGAAAGTGTATAAAACACTGGCTCTTCCAACTCTTTTGTATGGTAGCGAAGTATGGACATTGAAACAGAAGGATATACAGAGACTTAGATCTGCTGAAATGAGATATCTTCGGAGGACTGCAGGAAACACACTACTAGATCACAAAAAAATGAAGACATCTTAGAAGAATTACACATGGAATCTTTAGAAAACAAAATTTCTGATTAAAAGTCAAGATGGATACAACATGTTCATCGAATGAAAGATCACAGAATACCCAAACAAATGTTAAGATATCAACCTGCAGGAAGAAGAAGACCAGGACGTCCACTCAAAAGACTTTTGGATGGTGTTTGTCTTGAGACGGAAACAGGTCAACAAATGGCCTAAATTCGTGAATGTACGCTGGGTGTGGGCAAGTTATACTGCGCTGTTTCGTACCTTAGGAATCCCTGCCTTAGGTTCACTCTCTAGCCGACCGCTGTTGAGGCACTGCTGCTAACCGCTCCCGGTGATTATGAAAACGATCGATTATGGAAACGCATGCTATGAGTGTTATAGGGACTCTTGTCGTATTTGAGAGAGTCTCAAATACGTTAAACTAAAATAATACAAAACAGTTATTCTTTCAATTATAATATATGAATGTGAAACCTGGACTCTTACTTTAAGGGAGAACAAAAAGATAAAGAGTATTTGAGAATAAAGTCCTTAGGAACTTATTTTGGTACAAAGAGAGACAGACAGGTAAAGAGAGAAAACTACGTAACTGGAGCTTCAGGATCTAAGTGGGAAACCAGTTATGAAAAGAAAAATTAATTTTCGTAGACTGTGATGGACATGGAATATGGTAGGAATGAAAAATGGAAGAGGAGCATGGAAACTTATTGTAGGAAAGCCATAGGGAAAGTGCACAGTAGATTAACCGATCAATACTGAGGTGCGAAAATAACATTAACCATATTGGATGTATATTATACATGGAATGATTAAAAGCATTGCTTCAGGATTGGGATATATGGAGAGTTCATGTCTGCTCGGTCATGTATCTCAGGGTTCTAAGTGCTAGTTAGTTAGTTATAAACTTATTAATTCTTTTGATATAAGAGGGTCACTCAGAAAGTTTCCGGACCTGACTGCACTGTTTACGATAGAAACATAACAGTGCCAGCAGCGTGTTGGGAGGTTCTTTGTTGGTCAGATGACATAGTTTCCGCCCGCCCACTCCGCTCATCCCTTAGCACCTGTGGGTCCAATGGTAAGGGGTGACATCTACTATCAGACTGCAACAAGGTACCACAGCGAGAACATTTTTGAGCAATGATTTTCTATGATCTTAAAAATAGCTTAAACTGGGCGCAATCGCTTGAAAGGCTTTCACAGACTTTTGGGGACCTTGACCCTTCCAGTGCCACAGTTTTCAGTAGGTTTGCATAGTTTAAGAGGGATAGAACCTCTCTTGAAGATGAAGAGAGGAGTGGGAGGCCCGTTGATGGCAGTGACTGTGGAAAGCATCAATGCTGTGGAGAAGATGTTGCGAGGAGACGCCTGTATGACTTATAAAGATATTCAGGCTTCCCTAAGGATTGGATCGGGGAGTGTTGCAAAAATTCTGCACAACTATCTTAGAGTTAGCCTTACTGAAGGTCAAAAGATCACTCGAGTGGAATGGTGCCATGAAAAGCTTCAGAGATTCAACAATGGGAACTCTCGCCGCATTTCTAAGATCATTACAGGTGACGAGACCTGGATTTACCAATATGATCCAGATAAAAAGCGTCGGTCGTCGGTATGGGTCTTTCCTGATGATGATCGACTAGTCAAAGTGAAGAGAGCAAAAAGTGTTGGGAGAAAACGGTGCTCACTTTCTTTGCTGCAGGTGGTCATGTGGCAACAATGCCACTTGAACATCAAAGGATAGTGCTTGCACAGTTATACACCACAGTTGCCGTCCAACAGGTATTCCAAAAATTGTGAGAAAAGTGCGCAAGAGCTGAAGTGAAGGGCATCCTGTTGCACCACGATTATGCATCTGCCGACATCGTCCATCTGACAAATGAGTTTCTGAGGGGGACTCCTGTGCAGCTGTTGACCCATCCTCCTTACAGTCCGGAACTGGTGAGACTTCTTTTTGTTCCCTACGGTGAAGGCTCGATTGTGTGGGAAGCGATTTTGAACACTTGAAGATGCAGTTGCAGCATACTAAGGGGAGCTCTGTGTACTGGATGAAAGTGACTGGCGTCATTGCTTCCAGTTGTTGTTCAGGAGGATTATGTGGGAAGCGATTTTGAACACTTGAAGATGCAGTTGCAGCATACTAAGGGGAGCTCTGTGTACTGGATGAAAGTGACTGGCGTCATTGCTTCCAGTTGTTCAGGAGGATGCAACGATGCATAGATGCTCAGGGAGAGTACTTTGAGAAGATGTGATGGTAAGGTTCATATTATCTCTAAAATGTTGCCAGTATCCGGAAACTTTCTGAGTGACCCTCGTATATGTACCGATAGTATTTTCTTCATTGCTAAATATGTTCGAGAATTTGTTGGAATTATAAATAATACATTCATAATATTTATTTAGCCTCTCATTTCCAGTATCCATCCTCCAATTTAAACAAACGATTACGTCATAATCTGTTGCTACATTTACTGCAACATAGGATTTCCCAAATCTCGCAATTTGAATTATTCACTACCACAGGAAATCAGAGGTGCCTGTCGTTAGAAACGTTTTAATTTTATTTTAGTGTGAACATACGTATGTTTGTTTTGAGTGGAAAAGAACGCCTTATGGTCATAACTCTGCCAGAACATATAAAAGTTTATTATTATTATACCTAAAGATATTAGACATTTTTGCATGTATATTTATATGAAGGAGTAAGGTTAATATTTAAAATACTGTCCACAAAATATTGCTGAATTTGTTTTTTTTTATCTAGTACGACGAGGAGGACACTTTTCATGCGTTTAAGTCACCGGGACGACACATTTTTTATTAAAAAAATTACCATGGATTCGCCCATTGTTGCCAACGCAGCCAGTTTATAGCTAGTTGTATATTCCACTGTACTTTCTTCGGAGGCAATAGAAGGGCAAGTTAGTGTACACAGATTGAATAAGATAGTAGAAGGAAGTGGCCTTTAAAAGGACAACCTTTGCTAATTTTAAAGTTCATCTATTCAGTGAATGCTTAAATTACCGTATTTTTCTCTGGAAGGGAATGTAGGACACTCCGTACTTGCGTTGAATCCATCTTGTATTGCAAGTTGATGTCATCGACGAGGTATTTTATCAGATTTATTTATGTTTTCAAGTTTTATTATTTTATTGATATAAAGTATTTGGTGCATGTGTCGTGTCCTTTAATAAGCGCTTATATTATGTAATTACTTCTATTTGCAAGTCTTATTTTTTTTTTTCAAAGTGGAATTCCAGGAAATAGGCCTACGTGAAACAATTCTAGAAAGAGAAAGTTTCTCATCATTAGCCGTTGGTTAATCTCATAATTCGAAATCATGCTGGTAAAGATTGAATTAAGCTTTTATTTGTTAATTGAAATATATTCATGTAATTGATTTAAACTTCACTGTAATGCTATAACCTATCAACATGACAGTAGACGTTGCCCATGTCACAATGTTTATTTAGTCTGAAGTTCCGGGGATTATATACCATATACATACATACATCATGCCACATACATAAATTCAATTAAAAAAGAAACGAAAAACACACAATTTATTCTAGCAGTTTGTTAATAGTTACCCGATAGAAATATATATAATCAATTGAGTTGATGTTTACTCGATGAAAATCCATATCTATTAATTAAATAAAAATAAAACTTAGTTTTATTTGATTTTCATATTTATTAAGATATAAAGCTGTTTCGGTACACTGTACCTTCTTCGGACATGTTAAGAAATTATGAATTGTGTTATTATAGTACATATCAACTGATTTAAGCAACAATACAACAATATTTATTTAAATTTTTTAATTTAACAAAGAGGATTCATTCAAATCAAGTTGAGAATTTAACACTTTATTACTACTTTTCAATTTATTTATTTCTACAGCCTCCAAAAGGTCCAACTTCTTACCCTTATCACAAACATGTAAAATTTCAAAATTGGGTGGAAACAATGATTAAATTGGAATGAAATTTTACATGTTTGTGATAAGGGTAAGAAGTTGGATATTTTGGAGGCTGTAGAAATAAATAAATTGAAAAGTAGTAATAAACTGTTAAATTCTGGCTGTAGAAATAAATAAATTGAAAAGTAGTAATAAATTGTTAAATTCTCAACTTGATTTGAATGAATCCCATTTGTTAAATTAAAAAATTAAAATAAATATTGTTGTATTGTTGCTTAGATCAGTTGATATGTACTATAATAACACAATTCATAATTTGTTAACATGTCTGAAGAAGGTACAGTGTACCGAAACAGCTGTCACTGAATTATATCTTAATACACATGAAAATCAAATAAAACTAAGTTTTATTTTTATTTAATTAAGAAATATATATGTTGATATTTCCCCAAAATAAATGTGAAAAATGCCGTAAAATGAATTGAGAATTTGAGCTCAAATTAACTTAAAATCAGCATATTTACAATGTAAAATATTTATTAGCCATTGCTCGGACAGCATAGCCAACCTATCACAAAAACCCTCTATAGAACAAGTGAACTCTAAATTAATCTTGTACACACTGTCATGACCATTTTCTCACCATAGCTTGCCCAAACTAACACTAACTTGCCCATTTTCTCACCCTAACTTGCCATCTAATGTAGGTGGACTCCTGGGATTGAAAATCCTTATAGGTGAGTAAACATGTTGGCAATTGACTCTAGCAGGAACATGTGTTATCACATTGGCCAATGTGATGCTAGCAGTCGATCAAGTGGTGTGGTGGCATAGAATAGCCAAAGTTTCTATTAGAACATGGATTCTTTTTTAGTCACTCATAACTAGAGTCCGGATGTTAGGCACTTACAAAGTTTAAAATGGGCAGGCAAAATGGCACCAAAAATCATTAATATAGGCACTAAAAATCAAAATAGGCTGTTATGAAAAGTAGACTACATCATAAATTTTTACAGCCTTACGTAAAGAATATAATCATTATTATGCTATCAATAGCATACGAAGATATCATAGATGATATTGGAACTTGCTTTGCCTTATTACAAAAAGCATATTTATGTTTTGCAGTGTGTTCATGCTGTAAAACATGGCACATCTTTGCGCAATTCACTGAAATTTTACATACTTTGCAAAACAATATTGAATCGTCACTTGAGAATATTTCCGCACCAAATTCTTTCACGAAATTGGTCAGTTTGTATTTTACTGTTTTACTACTGTCCATTCTTTAGGCATCATGAAACAACTGTTCTTAAGGTAAAAAAAAATAATAATAATTTGCCACATACACTTGTTGCACCACTTTGTCTTTGAAGCACCTGTCTGTGAACAAGGACTACAGACTGAATTCAGTGTTACCAACATCAAAAATAATATTGCCAATCACTTAAAGATTTGTATGCAATGATATCTGTCATGAAGTTTGCCCATTTCAATTAATTGCATTGAAATACTAAGTTAATTTCGGGGAAAAAAATGGTAAATAGACATTTATAGGCATTGTAAGCTGAAATAGGCATTTATAGGCAAAATTAACTTCATGGAAAACAACTCTATGGTTGTCGACATAAACTAATATGAAGTCACTTTTACAATATCTATAATAAATAACTGTAGGCATTTTCCCTAACATCTGGTCTCTACTCATAACATTTGGCAGATTGTTGGGTAAAAGTATAAGATCAGAAAAAGTAAATTGTGTATGAGTATTATATGATTGCTATTCCATAGAGAAGCATGAAATAAAATTTAGCCAATATTAGATTCTGTTTTCATTTTTACTAACATATACGACTATATATATTTTTTCTGATGCTTATTAGAACATTTTTTTACAATTCTTAAATAATGGAAAAACTTTTCATTAGGTTGCCTGGAAATTTTTTGTGAGACGATAGATTTATGCATATTATTTGTGAAACTGATATGACCAATCTTGACAAATTCCTAAACATGTTTTTATGAAAGCAATATATATATAAGAAACAAAATTGCACTACTTTTTTATTTTATTAGTTTAGGAAGGTTCATATAGTGTACACCAGAATAGTTTATAGTTTATTTAGCAATATGCATATATATTAATTAAATAAATATGGATTTTCATCTAGTAAACACCAACTCAATTGATTAATATGCATATAATTTATTTTGTTAAGATAGAAAGCCATCTACTTTCTTAAAAACACATTTAGGAATTTAATTTGGTCATACCAGTTTCATAGATATGCTGCCATGAATCAGAAACTTAAAGTCCTGCCCACGTGTACTACATTATTGTAGAACTTAAATTTTTCCTGACCAATTTTCTAGTTTTAATAATTGACCACTTTCAAGATGAATAAATCTTAAAAGGTAACAGATTGAAATAACACTTAATTCGCAAGATAAGCTAGAAAACTAGGCAAATATGAAGTTAGTGCGAGTTATTTCAGTTAGATTTTTAAATTAAATACCTTTATGTGCATGTTACAAACTATTTTGGTTCTTATCAATTTTTTGTTCCGCGCTGTAGCCGAGCGGTTAAGGTAGGAAGCCTTGGCACAGAGCTACGGGACTTGCGCTGGTTTGAGTCTCCATGGGGGAAGAAATTTTCTCATGGTATTTTGGCCAATATGGGACCGGTGCCCACCCAGCATCGTGAGGCAATTGAGCAGCTACAATAAGTAGCGGCTCCAGGTTGAGGAACCAGCTATAACGGCTGGGGGACTTGACATGCTAACCACATGTCACCCCTACACTGGCTGTTGATCATCTACCTCTGTGATTGACACATGTGGATGTGAAGGGCCAGCAGCTGGCTGGTAAAAGGGCAACCGCTGAAGAGTGGAATGACCCTCAATCGGATTCAATTTTTCTATTGCAACATCTGCCGACATGGGGATACTAACAATGATAAGCAATCCCATCGATAAAAAAATAAAAAACACAAATTATGGCTGAACTGCAATTCTACTTACCCGTGGTTTTTCAGTTTATTGTTGTAAACTATAGTTCTTCTTCTGTATTTACTAACATTTTTTTAATATTTTAAACTTTTTCAAACAATTTTTATACATTATTAGACAATTTTCAAGTATTTATTTAAATATACTAATCACAATATTATGACACTGTTAGACAATATTGTGATGCTAACTGCCATTTTCTCCACAGTGTATGTTACTTAATCTATGATTTTTTAATTGCTGGTTTGAATTATCGCTGGTTGGAATGGTGTTAGGAAGTGATAAGTTAGTGTACACCCATTTTTAATAAACATTTGGTAATTTTAATATTATTAATATATTTCTTTAACATTGATTTGGGGTTTTATTGCAAAGATTTGTCATTTAAATTTCATAACGATGTGATGTCAACTGGCATAAGCTGTATGAACTTTAGTATGATATCCATAATAATCAATATGTGGCAAGGATGATAATCGATATGTGGTTCGATGGTGGGTTATCGCTGGCTCTATAAACTCTGGCACATGCACACTGTTGTTCTATAGGACTTTGAAAATATGTCACGTAATTTTAAATGCAGTTTTTCCCAAATTATGTACTTAATAAGAATGTTAATTACCTCAGGAATATGTTATTTTTCTCGAAAAAGTCATAAAAATCCTTAAAATTGAATGTCAAGTTCACATAAATATCTTATTATAGTAGCAACATGGATGCATCGATCAACATGTGTACTCTCTGATGGCTGTTTAAGTAGAGGGAATAGAATAACCAACCAATTGAAAATATGCTATCTCAAAAAAATAAAGTTATATAGCATACCCATGCGGTTTTCACATGGTATTATTACAAAAAGAAATGAAGATATTCACTGTTATTAGAAATTCCATGCAAGTACATTAACATCATTAACTAAATGTTAGCTAACCTACCCAAATAGTAATCTGACCCATCCAAATGTACCAGGACATAGGAAATAGCTTTTCTTAACACAAATTTTAAGTTATATTTATGTGAAATTCTAATTCATTGTTCTGGTATAAGCCCCCTTTCCTTTGATCATTCCATCGTTCACTCCTCTTTAGCACAAATCAAGTCCAACCAAAACAAATTAAATGATACCATATCCGATGTATAACAGAAAATAAGTAGAGTCATATGAAATTAAACATTTGCATGTCTAAAAACCTGAAATGTTGTTAAATATGTGTATGAAATTATTTTTCGTCATTATATTCATAGAAAATTAACTTTTCAACAAAATATGTGTAGCAAGTTAGTCTACTCACTAAAATATTCATATAGAATAACCTTTACATCAAAATATACATTTCAGAATCATATATTCATAGAAATTTACTTTTTAATCAATTATAAATGTCTTTTAAACATTTACACTAAAAAGCCTCAAGCGGAAACTTCAGTAACCTAGTGGGGTTATCGCTGGACTAAATTATTCATAATCCAACTGAACATTTTGCTCTAATGTAAACAATAAATACTCAGGTTGGCAACAAGTGATAACTATCGATATATTTAACAACTGGTAGTCCATGTCAAAGTACATAAGGTGTCAGAATTGCTCATTATTGCTACTTCAGCCTGACATATTCTAGTACATCACTAAGTTACATTATTTTTGGAACGCATTATTTCAGTAATTAATATTTGGACTACTACGTGACTGTGTTACCTTAAGTTAGTTTGTTATATTGGCTTCCAATATGTTTCATTATGAAAGTTGGCTTCTTAAGTAGTGGTTTTTATGAAAACACTGTAGCAACTGAGCCAGCAGAACAAAAGAAATAAGTTTTCCATCCCTGTCCTCTTATAATATTTTACAATCATCAACGTATTGGTTGATTTTTGCTTTCTTTTTTCATACTAAGATTTTTCAAACTTCTCTTTCATTCCCATTTGTGCTACATCCCCTTCCCATTTCAGTCTTCGAGACTTAATTGTTCTAATTACTTGTGATTTCCCAGAAAGATCATGTAGGTATTATTTTTTACTTTCTTTTCCATTCACTCTCTGCTGATCTTTGGCCCAAACATTTTTCTAAGTACATTATTCTCAAAACTTGTTACTTTTTTCTTTCTCTTAAAGAAAGAGGCCATTCATTGCATCATTTAATGTAAACTGAATGAATCAGCTTTTTATATACTTTTAGTTTAGCATTTCTTTAGAGTGTCTCATGCCATAGCAGAGTGGTCTCAGGCATCATCTCTTTGCACAGAGCTGTGAGACAGGTGCTGGTTTGAGTCTCATGGTGGAAAAAAGTGTTCTCATATGACTCGTGTTCACCCAGCATGGTGAGGAATTTGGGTAGCCTATAGTAGTAGCTCTCAGATTGAGAAAACAAGTTCTACCAAGTTAAGAATACAATATTCTGACCATATGCTACACTCCTATATTGCTTAGATGTTTGTCCACCCCTGTAATTGACACATGTGAATTTGAGGCTAACCAGCTTGTAGGAAAAGGCCCATTACACTATGGATTCTTTTTTTAATATCATTAAAGAAGTTGGTGTGACAGAGTTCACTTATATGTGTTTCCAGAGTTGAGCCTATATTTAATTTTTTTCTTGTTTGTAAATTTTTTCCAAGGTATTTGTATTTTGTCAGTTCTTCAACATTTCCTTAATTTGTTAAGTGTTGATTCCCATTTAATAATAATAATAATAATAATATATGTGTTTGATGTTATATTTAATTTTACTGATATTTAAAATTGTGGTAATCTTGAGGTATTTACAAAGTATGGAAAAATTTAAGCTCTCTTTTATCATATAAGTTGGAAAAGGACTTAAAAAGAAAATGTTTAGGGTCTTAAAAAATGTCTTAAAATTGAGTGAGTCGTTGAGGTAAAAAAACCTGAAAACAGCATATTAACAATGGAAGATGTCTATTAGTCATTGCTTGAACAATATAACCAACCTATAAGAAACACATTTAAAAAAAATAAGATTGCTGAGTACTTACCTAGTGTAACCTAACCCATCTAATTTAAAACTAACATAACTTGAATAAACATGTTGACTTTTGGATATGGCAAAATATGTTGCCAGTAGTCACTTGTTCTATATTGAAAGATTCATAGATTGAGATGTCCCATTGAATAGATGCATAAATTCTTGTATAAGGAAAAACATAGATTGATTGTATTTTAATGGTGCTATTGATATTTTCAGATAATCTGATTATAATGGATTGCCAGTCTGCTCTTGAACATGAAGATTATCTGTCCACAATGGAAATTGGACCACAAGTAAGTTATTGTACAAGTTTATATTTAATTAATTATCTTCATAGTACGTAAATAAGTAAGCACAGTTCAGCTGTCTGTAAGCAATAGTTAGCACAACTAAAGAGAAAAATTATATGCTTAAACCAGAATTTCAATCCAAGATCACTACTTTTGGGATGTGGGAACTGAAGAAAAAGAAATGTATTCTCAATCTTGTAGTTACTTGAAGAATTCAATGTTAGACCTCTAGTGTGTAATACTGTTCTTGCATTAAAATCTTTGTGAAGAATTTTTTCTCTCATAATTTTCATCAAAGTTCTTTCACAGTATTATTAGGTTGCTTTCAAATCAAGAAAACATTATGTTGGGATTTTTACAGAGAGCTCTAAGCTAATTCTGATAGTATTACGTAAATGAAAATAGACAGAATTACCAGTTTTAAAGAAAAATATTTCTGCCTGATTCAGTTTTGAATAAAATATTTCCAACTTTATGGACTGGCACTCTAACCACTTTTCTCTTTAGTTATGTAATATTAATTTTTCTGCCATATACAGAACATCTCAGAATTCATGCACAATAATTTCAAGAATTGTAGAGGGGTCTCATAAAAAGAAAATTGAGCAGTTATTATGTAATCAAAACTGATGCATGGTGAAAAATCTTGGAATAACTTTTTGAGGTAAGGTTTTCATAAGTCAGGTTAGTAACACAATTGTCCCCAGAGATCCCTGAGAAATAATCACAGGCTAATACTTTAATAATTTTATGAAATTATGTATAATTTTGAGCTCAGCTCATAGACTCTAAGTTCCCTTTCTCAAATGTTTGTCTAATTTTCTCTGTAATTTCTGCAAATATTGCAGATGAATTCTGGAACTTCTTATATAGATGTTTAGATTGCATATTATGTTTATATACTGTCATTTTCATGTTACAGAATGTAAAAGTGGAAATAAAATTGGAAAGAGAAGAACACACTGACTATGTTGATATTAAACATGAAACATTTTCAGCTCCTGAAGAAACAAAAATTGAGGTAATGTTCTTGTTGGTATTTCAGAATTGTATATATGTGGATTTGTTATGATTTTGGATGATTAATAAGAGAATTTCTTCCCTGAATAATATATTCAACAAAACAACAATACATTAGTCCCTCTAGTTCCCAGTAGAAGACATTAATATGTGAAATAAGTCAGAGATAAAGTATCAGTTCCCAACATCCTCCCTATCCTGGTTGATCTGAACAAAAATGATCAGCTGCATAGGCCAAGTGATCAAAGTCCTGTCGGATATCCAGAGAATGAGGGTTTGCACTTTGCCACCTTGCCCTGTTCTCACCTTGGTGATGAGAGCTCGTTTCCACTTGTGACTTGGTGGAAATTATATTGAAAGACGATGAAATCTCCAATCTGGCACTTTACCAGCCTTCCATCTGAGTTGTGGACTTCATAATAACATCACAGTTTGAGGAGATATTCATTCTTCCATCATCTTTTGAATTTATCTTGGAGTTTCTCCCTCAACCTCATTTCTTTGTGGAGATTCTAATATCCTGGACTTGGCTGAGGACCTAATGGTGTTGTTGTCAGATATTTGCCATTCAAGAAGTGACTGGGAGTGAGAGTGTTAGATGCATCTTGTACAGTTAGCCTGGAATTTATCGTGGCTTCAATTTCCATCAGCAGTATCCTCAGAATCTCTTCATCCATTTGAATTTTTTCCAACTCTTTCCTCGTGCAGTGTTTCGTTGTAGAGTAGACTGGACATGGAAATGTCATTTAAAAATGCGAAGACATTATTGGCAGTTTTCAGTTTTTGGTGTGTTGAACTCCTCAGCTCTACCTGGCAGTAACAATGTAATTTATAAACAGTTGCCTTTGATGCCGCCTGTAAACTACATGACTGAGCTGACTATACCAACCATTTGTTTCCATCAGCTTCCCCACCAAACCATCCTGGGTGCAATGAACTTGCTGGACACACATTGTGGGCAATGTGCTGACTCGTCCATGAGTCCTTGAAGATGGCAGTGACTTCTGGGAGTTCCCTGCTGGCAGCTTGGAAGATCCTCACTTGGCTAAATAAAATGTACGTAGCATCCTCTTCTTTCACACAAATGCTGAAACGCCATAAGAAACTTCTCAGTACCGATGTCTGATGCTAGCTCTAAGTGCAGAGCAGTAGTTGTGGGACAGGCAAAGAGCACAATATATGCGTAAGTGTATCAGTTCCCCCATCTTGACATAAATTGGGTCTGCAAAACCTAGTCCAGTGACTGAATGGTTTAGTGGGCAAAGCACTGTCAGAAGGTAGAGGTGCTTCAAATTCTTGTCTCCAAGGATATCTTCCTATTTTACATGGTAAGCATGTGTGGAGCATCTTCATTATGGATTGAGGAGCCTTAAGAATCATGAATTTTCCACAGAGATCTAACAATATAATTTTTACTCCAAGATGATATAGATGGATATCATGCAATTATAATCTCTGTGGAAGATCTGTATTTGCCTTGTGTGCCACATACTTGTCTGGAAAGCTTTCTTGTTGGGTGGTGCATATCCAGAGCAATTTTGCAGCTTCCAACTCTTTAACATTCAAATCACTTTTAGCTTTTTGATGTCTTGGATGTTCCTTTTGAACTGTAGGATCCACACTGTCACTCGAAGCAGCCTCCAATATAAGTAGAATCCATTATTGGAGCTGCAATTTCAACAGAAAGTAACGTTTGATGCAGGCATTTGGATTCTGAGAGTGAAGTAACATCTTCTGGAGACGATTATTTTGACCATTCGGAATGGTGTTGCCAAAGCCAAACTGGTGTATTCCATCTGTTTTCCAGTTTTGCTAGAGCAAGAACCATTATGGCTCTTGTCAAATGATCTGCCGGTTTATCCTTACCTGGACAGCATCACCATTGAAATGAATTGGTATGCCTTTGAATTTCAGTGAATCTGTTGTATACGGAGATCATTCTACATCCACCCCAAGGCTACCGCATCATCTTGCACAGAATGACTCTAGTAATGTCATTCCCAGGGCTTTGCATAAGTAGCATAAGATTCTCGTTCCTGCTAATGTTACTAAGAGTTTCAATCTTGGAATCGCCATTCTCTTCACAGAAGCAAGTTGGCTCATACGGTTGATGAGTCAAATGACAGTGTTCTTCTTGTGAGGGCCTCATGTACAATACAACTCCATAGAACAGTTCTGAAGCATCACAGAAGATATGGACCTCTGAAGGATGTAGTTTGGAGGTTTCAACCCATCTTGGAACAGTTATATCTGAAAGTGAAGAAAGAGATGTCATCCAGGCATACTAGCCTGTCACCAAATAGAATGGCAGTAGTTCATCCAATCCTAATCCTCTCTTCCAGATATCTTGGAACTGCATTTTTCCAATGATTGTGATTGGAGTCAGTAATCCAAGAGGGTCATAAAAGGTTGCAGTTCTTTGAAGCAAATTTCTCTTTGAAGCAGAAATTTTGGATATCTTGTTGAAAACATCATTCTGGGTGAAGAAAAGCATATCAGAATCTGTGTTTCAATTGTTCCCAAGTATTCGATTTTCAAGCTTGATTTCCCTTCCTTTGGCTTCCAATATGTGTTCCAGCTGCTTGGAGTTAATACCCCATTTTGAAAAAGGGAATTGAATTTTCTTCATCAGCATAGTTAGCTAGCAGTAAAGCTCAATAACAGAACTTTCATCTTGAGTACCAACTGTAAAATCTTCTAAAAATAGTCGATTAGTGGAGCTGGTGTTCAAAATCTTGAATTATGTTCTACATTCAGTTATGTTATGGAAGCAAAAAGTAGAAACAAACTACAAGCAAGTCCAAAGGGCAATCTCATGAATCAGTACATTCTCTTTTATGTTGTAGTAATATAAATTCAGTCATGAGCTATACCAATCTCACACCATAAAAAAGGGTCAGGTCTCTATCAATCAAAGTACTAGTTCCATCAAGGGTTGAATGATGTCACTGATGATCACTGATGGACATATTTTAAATCTTAGAAAATCTGCAAGAATTTCTGGAGGAAGGTTTGGTCCTACTTTTAGTGCCTCATTTAGTAAAGTTTCATTTCCCTCAAGTGATAAATCAGAAGTATTGTGCAACTTCCAAATTATCCCTTTTTTTTTTTCTTCGCAAAGTAGTGTGCAAATGAAAACTTTCTGCTGGAGTATGTGGTAGGGCTAATTCAATATGCCCTTTTCTCATATAGTAAAACATCTGTTCCTCGTATATGCTTTGCAATGACACATTTTAATCATAACACTTATTCAACGAAGTAAAGCATGTCTCAATATTCTCAAAATTATTTGAAAAGGACCCATTGTTTTTTTCTTGGAGAACAGACAACCCTTTGTTGATCCTGTTTGCAGAAAGAAGCATGGAATTCATCAAGTATCTCTTTATCTCTAACTCTCATGGATTGGTCTTGCTCCGTAGTGTTGACAATGCTTCGAAATTCCAGAATCACCAAAGAATATCATCTGTATGTTCTGACGAGGGATCCAAAGTGATGAAGTTCATCATCAAGGAGTTCACTGAAACATCGGATCAATTCCCGCTAAACAACCAACTGAATTTGGATAATAGTAAAACCATTGATGAGGAGGGAAGTATAGTTACAGTATCCTTAATAATTTTGTAGTACTGATCTCCACCGATGAGGATTTCAATGGGAGGATCATTGTTGTCTATGTTTGGGTTGGCTAACTGCAGTATGCTTGTTAAGCTGAACATGTCAACATTTGAGAGATACACAGGTGTCCATTAACGAAAACTGTTAATTGATCTTGTAGCTTCTTCCATATTTCTTTCAAGTTGAGCTGTGATGCTGAAGATGCTTCCAAATCATTTACCTTCAACTGTTAATTTCTTATTATATCCAACTTCAATTCCCCAATCTGGGTCCTGTTTATAAAATTGGACTGGCTGCCAGCATCTGAGATAAGTCAGGTAATTTTTCTGATGCTGGTTGGACCAACATTGGATACATAAATGGTAAGTAGTATGTGAAATTCAGAGTAGTGATAACTATTTTGCTGACAGAATTAGACACAGTGCCTCATTTGTTGTAATTTACATGTGTTTGTGTTGTTTATAATGGATGCAAATTGCCTTCCCTTGTTTGAAACCCATGTTGTTGTGACATTTCCTGGGGTATGGAAAACAAGATTTTGTTGATTTCAGTTTCTCTACTCTAGCATTAGGATCTCACACTTTTTGGCTATTTTGTCCCCAATAGCTGGTGTTGATTGAAGAAGTAATTCTTTTCCCAAGTTGTGGCGATATTTTGAAGCAGCTAACTCTCTTCATGCCCGATGTCGTAGTAACATTTTGAAGGATTGGTGTAAAAAAAAAGAATTACTGGTTCGGGTTGGGTTTGATTTTCGGTAGAGCAGGAATCTCTTCTCAAGGTTGGAAGTTGGTACACTGGATAGGAAAACACTTCACAATCACTGAAAACTGTTTCCTGTAGAAATAATTGTAAATTTATTTACTATTTAATTTTCCAGCAGATCAAGTAAATATAGGTGGTATTATTCTTCAATGTCAATTAAAATTAAATTATTTTCTTTTCTTGAATCAGTTATTATTCTTGTATTAAATATTACATTTTATCAGGAGATCTCTTCTTGCTTCTATCTTTGTTGGAAGTTGTATGCAGAATGATTAGTATAATTCTGTTATAATTTTAAAGAACATTATTACATCACATTTTATATTTAAATTCTATTGGTTAATATAATGTTTAAATTTGATTTGTTAAATCAAAAAGTTATTTGTTTTAACATCCAATCAGAGTTTAGTATACTTTTATTTAAAAATATAAAGTAAAGCAGGTGTTCTTATTACAGTTATAACAGAAAGCTTTATTATTCTGACAACAATGACTTAAAACAATTTTTAAAAGCATTCTTTAGAAAGACTGTTATGTAATACAATTTCTTTAATTGTTACTGAGATATTTTTATTCAACAATGAACAACATTGAATTATTTAGATGTGTTTCTTTATTTAAGTTATATTTAAATATTAAAAGAATTTTAAAATACAAGATTATTAACTTTAACTTTCATACTTATTATGATATTAAAATCCTGCTATATGTTGCAATAAATGCAGAAGGGCTGTGGTGTTGGATGTCTCTTCGTCTTGCCCATTTTGCCCTTTATGTTCACATTTAGGGTTGCTGAGGTTCATACATAAGTTGTCAGCATAATGGCATCACTTCATATCTTCTGAACTGTAATGGCACCTTGTTCTTCCTCATCAATGAATTTCAGTAGTCATTATAGTTTTTCCATCCTGCATATTATGTCTTTGGCATGAATGAGCCATCAACAGTAAAAGTTCCATAAGCAGTTCTAGGCACCTGTAACGCTTAAGATATGTAGTGTATAGAATGTCGGGTCTCTGAAAGAACTGGTCCAGATGTATCAGAAAGTCTAGATGGTTATAAATGATTGGATTTTTGTCTCTGTTTTGTGACTTCAGAATCTATTTTGTCTGTTGATACGTATCTGCTGTGACTGCTATCCTATTTACCAAGCATTAGGTTTACCCTCTAGATAACCTAGGAGGAACTCGTGCTTATTGACGGTCGAGATTGCAGTGTTCCTGTTGACAGAGGATTCGAACCATTTGCAAAAGCTGTAGCATTCCTATATGTTCTCTGGAAATGGTTAGTTGGTTGCTTTAATGTCTCAGACATCCGTGTGGATAACAGGCTAAGGTGGCTGTATATTAACATTACTAGAGGTTGCCTTTCACCATTGCTCTTTGAGGTTCTTAGCCTTTTTGATAGTCCGCTTGCTGCAATCTATATATTCTTTGCAAATCTGGATATTGGTTTCATATTCTGTGTTTTCGAAAAGATCATGAATAGGGTCAATCAAGCAGCATCATTAAATTATACAATGTTTTATATAGGCACTTGTAAAAATGCTCTACCTCATCTAAGGGTGAAGAAGAACCAAAACTATCATGTTGATTCATAAATCACATGACATTTAAGTGCTAAGTTCTTTTACATCTCAAATTCTGAGAGTATTTTGTCGATTGCTGTCATTGTTGTGATAAAAATGTTATCTCATGCTGCAACTTCCCATGAAGATTATAGGGTGCTGACCTTGACCATAGTCATATTTTAACATGTGGTTCCTATAGTGGTTGATAGAAATCTCTAGTGTAGTGATGTTGTAAGTATATTGACTTAGGCTTTCATGGCTGGAGTTATTATGATGATCTTATAGAAGATTTCCGGGGTGTTGGCCGTCACGAGTAATTGTATAAATAGGGCAGGTAGTAGACAAAATTGCTAGTCTCAAGACAACCCTTGAGGATGCCAGATGCAGTCTCTGGTGAAATGTCGGGGAACTACAAGCCAACAGCCCAAAATCTTCTACAAGATCTTCATGATGTTGTAAGTGTTCCATATTTTATTTAATAGATCGTGCTAGTGAAGTGATAATTGATCAGTGATATTGTTGTCACTTCAATGCAATCAATAGTGTGTTTAGTCCTTTTACTAGCCACACATAGCAGCACCATCCACATGAAAATACAGTTTTGAATAATGAATCAAATATGGCCATACTCTTTCATGGAAAACTTATTTTTTTGATACATTATAGTAATTTACCTAATGCTATAAATTGTTGTGCATTAATTCCATTTCATTAATTGCAATATCATTCAAGTTTATATTAAATAATTTTGACAGAATAAATAAAATTGTATTAGCTAGATATCCGGTGAAGATTGGTTTATTATCCCTGCATAGCATTATGTTGGTTGCATCTTACAAAGTTTTGTCTTTTTTTGAGATTCAAGTCACTTGAAGAGTCTTCAAAATCATCTTAATCTTTTTGTGAGTGAATGAAATAACATGCAGAATTTCAGCATCAATTATGTTGGGGATTTGCTAGATTTTGCATGATTAACAAGAAAACTTCTTTATTGACTAATTTATTCAACAATACATCTGGTTCCCAATAGATAACAATACATGAAATAGGTTACAGTTGGAGTATCATTTTCAACAGTTTAATGGAATTAATGCATCTTGCCACTAGTGAGTTTCAACTAGAGTCTAGAAGACTTGTACAATGTTTCTGCTGATAAAAGGAGTGAATGCAGTGAGCACCAACTCCTCAGAATTTGTCATTTTTATGTAATAGCATTTTGCTTTGAATAGTGAGAAAATGTACAATATATCATGCAGGATTGTGTAAACTAAGCAAAATCCTAAACTTGTAAAATTTATGATTTGTTTCTGGTCAGTATCTTTCTTTTGTTAATTGAATTGTATATATCCAGTTTTACTGTTAGAAAGTAAACAAGATGGGCACTAAAACATATTTTAAATTTTGGCCTTAGAGTAAACCCCCAATTCTAATGCTCAAGACTTTGATTATTTCTTTTTGTTAAATGCATTTATTGTTTGTATGCAGTGTTTTACAAAGTGAAAGTGATACATGTGCACTAATTCAGTAAAAGAAACACATTCTCTCTCTCATTTTGTGATTAACTTCACAGTTAATAAAATTAATTGAAACCGAACTTCCTGAAAGTTGCAACAGTACACACAAGATTCTCATGATGAGAGACACTTAATAGCTGTTCTGGGATAGTTGGTTGCAGACCATCTCTTATATACAGTGTTCAACATTGTAATATCTCTACTTTTTTATTCCAAATTGCCAGGTGTTTCATTTAATTTGCACTAAAACTATCAGTTTTATTAGAAAACTGTAAATGAACAAAACATTCCTGTCAGTCAACTTTAATTGTGTAAGTAAATAGTGGACCTGTATAGCAAATATTTAGGCAGCATCTAAAGAAATCATTGTTTTTAAAGAAATAATTTATTTGACACCAAAATGTTATTGAAATTTTTTTTTTGTATACCACCCAAGGAATATACTTAAAATTCTGTGCACTTATATTACTTTGACTCTGTATACTTGTAGCAAAGAATTGAAAATTGCAGCTGGTAAGGTGATTTTTATATTATTACTTCAGATTAATCTCCTCTCATAATGGACCAATTTTTCTGGTTAATGGTCTTTGTCTTACATTTTTAATTAATTTCTGTCTGCTGAGTTGGTTCCAAAAAACATAAATTATGTCCTCTAGAGCATTAATGCACACATGTATCTAGGTACTGATAAGTTGTATTGATGAAGATTTGTAAATTTTCACCAAAAATCTTTCCATGAAAACAAAATAAATAACTTCATTCCATTGGTCTCCTGACAGACATAAGTGTTTGGTTGAGATGTTCTTGATTATCTTTCTTTTCATTTTTGTTGTAAATGTTGTTGTCTCACCTTACTTTAATTCTGATGTAATTAAAGGAAATAGTATCAGTAACAATATGAACATGTTCTATGCAACATAACAGTGAATCATACTCCAGGATTTCTTTTAATATTTTATTGAATTAATACAGAACTTGTCCTTTTCTAAAGGTTCACCTTATCATCACATCTTTCATGCAAGTATAATGCCTGTGCGTGTTACGGTCTTTTCCATAGATGGCCCAAAGATCTCTCTGCATGAAGTGAAGTAGGGCTTTTGTGTTCTTATCCTGACATACAAAAACAAGTGTAACTAAATTAGTATGGTTCAAAAAATCTTCCCTGTAGGAAGAGAGTGCCTAAATCTCTGTTAAGGGAAAACATGGGCTTACAAGACAAATCCTGACATACATTGTACATGAATCTTCCAATTGTTTATAAAACAGATAACTGATCCCAACTGAATATCTTACAGGGCCTGTTCATTTATTTTGTGATCCTATCGGGAATAACCTGTGAAACAAAAAGGGGTTTTATGGTGTTCGAGGAATTTGGGTGCTCCGGACTAGTTAGGTTGATATCGGGTTCGATGAGCTCTAAGATCTTATCACAAGAATGGCGACAAGGCTTTTGATGGGCAGAATTAAAATCACTTCAGTAATTACGAGCGTTGAAAATATCAATTTTTGTTTATTTTCATTTACTTTTATTGTCACTTATACAATATTTTATTGTTGTCAATGTCTAATGATAGTTTTGCTCATTAGCAGTATTATACAAAATTAAAATGTGCTTTTAATCATGACTGTCGTTTAATATTATTAATTCTGGAAATTTGGGAATACTAATCGATACTGTTAGATCACTGTCCATCATCATAAATATTCTATGTCTCGTAATTGGTTTCCAACTTATTACAAATTATAAGCAGTTGAAAATATCTAAGCCCTTTTCTTGTTATTTGCAAATGTGAATAATTTATTAGTCTAAAGTGCCCACGGATGGTATTTTACACTTAGGAAAATTTAGCGAGTTTGCAGTGTTCCTCCCAGGCAATGGGAGAGGTGTCCTGTCTTCGCGAAAGTTGAAGAAATTCCCACCGTTTACTCAGTTATTGTTTATTTATGTTTTCTGACCATTATTCTGGGCCACATTGGGAGTCATGTGAAGAAGGGTTAGTTATTCGTGATAGATTTGGCAATAAATCTGATTGATATAAAAATTTTGTGTGGACGTATATAGATATCAAGTTAATTATATCACTACCAGATAGTATTACTTTTGCCAATTAAAATGAGTACAAACACAGCTTATTTGGTTTCAATTATATAATATTACCTTATTTATCTAACTAAACTATTTTGAGTACCGGTACTTAATAACAAGGGGACAATTATTTATAACATTATAATAAAATGAGTGGTAAAAATCTGGGTACACCTGCTATCAATCTCATAAATTCATCTCCCTGACTGAAATTTGATGGAAGTCCATATTTGTTATTGTTCAAATCTCCATATAAATGACTGGTCTTGCTAATATTTTATTTAGGTGTAATCTCCTTTGTACTATGGAAGGTTTCATAATTTTGCCAATTATTCAATTGGTTTTATTATGCTTACGGATTTTATCACTGATATCTAATTCATCAGAAGAAAAAGTACAGTCCTAGGTAGGAAAAATGATTGGTTTTACACAATTTATTTTAAAACAAATTTTATTTAAGACATAATATTTCCAATGAAAGACCATCATTTTTGTTTTTTTCTATATTGATTGTCATATTATATTTGTCACTTACTATATTTGAATTATGTATTGAATATTGAAATTAATCTACATCAGTTGCTACAATAGTTAAGCCATCTGCAAAATGTAGTAATCAAGATTGTAAATTTGTATTGATTGGGATATATCCATAATGTAACTGTCTCCATTCCTGGTAATTCTGTTCATGTATATAGTAAACAACAGTGGTGAGGTGCACAATTTTGCCTGACACCACTGTATATTTCTCACCAGTATGATATTTTATTTTTACTTCTGACTACAATTGAAGTTGTATCATGTATGATGAAGGTATTTTGTGTAAGCTGTTGTGGGATGATCTTGTATAATCTGCATTAGTTTCTTATTATGATTTACTTTATCAGAAACCTCTCTAGAATCAATAACGGTAATATGTGTTTCTTAAATTAAACAGTGTGGATGCTACGTCCCTTAAAACATAGTTTAAATCTTATTAAAGAGAACTGATTTATCATCATGAGTGCTACAGCTTGTTACACGTCTTGATCGCTACAAAAATACATATCCATTCTCTTCTGTCTTCTTCCTCCATCCACATACCATTACCCAGAGGCATTGTTCTACGTCATCCATCCATCTGTGTGATGGGAGGTCTTCGATTCTGTTTGACATAATTTTTTAAGTTATCTTATGGCATGAATCTGATTGCATTTGCCTTAAAACTTGACCCAGCCACCTTATTCTTCAAGCTTTAATCACCTTCAATAAATTATCCTTGATAATTCATCATTATATGTGATGTGCCAAATGCCATTTTCACATTCCTGCCCAAAAAATTCTCTTTAAAATTTTACTTTCAAATATTTTGAGTTGTTTTCTTGCATTTTACTACTAAGGTCTCACAGCTTTTAAGTAGTCATAAGTCTCATTTTTTTCTTATATATTTTTGTTTCTCTTTGAAGAGTCAGATAACAAGAGCTCAATTTTTTTTAAGCCGAAAGTATCTTTATTAGTTAGCATTTGTCTTCTTCTAATTTCTATGTCAATCTTATTTTCTTCATTAATAATTGTGTGTAGATATTTAAATTCTTTCATATTTTCAAAAATATATGAATTTAACCCTCTTAGTGCCGGGAGCCAAACCTGTTGGCTGCCAGCGATCTGCTAGACTAGCATACTGTAATAGGCCATGCCTTTTTGGCTGAAAATACACGACTCTGAATATTTGCAAATAAATAAACAAGTATAATGAATTATAATTTAAAACTTATGGAATAGAGTGCCCCTACATAACACAATCGATTAATGAAAATAATGTCTTTAATTATTGTAAAGTGTCATTAATAAATTTAACTAAACAAAATATTTGTGCACGGTGAAATATTTTTTAATACTTTTAATTTCAAAAAGTTGTTTCAAAATTGATATTACAATGGTAAAATAAATACTGTAATGAATTGCATTCATTCAATTACAAAATCACATATAACATCGAATCTACATCGAATACAATTTAAAAAAAAAAGAGAGAGACTGAGAGAGAAGGAAAAATATCTATGAGCTAATTAAATACTATAATTATTCTTATGGTACTCACCTAAACTTTCTGGAAAGAAGACTTATTGCTGAATAACTCAACCTTTATTTTTAGTAACTGTTAATTAACACTAATGTTTTCTTGACACTAAATTTAACACTAACACTAATGAAAAAAGTGTAAACCTATCACTAAATTTAGTTTAACAGAGAAACATATAATACAATGGATTTTGAAGCCTTAATAATAAATTTTGCATTAATAATAAATAACCTATTTTTTACACTTATGTAGTGTTGCACACTTTGTATGCAACCCTTTTTCATACTTAACGCTGGATCTCTTCCATTGCTGTGGGGAATGACATACAATGCACTGTCTTTCTAATTTCCTAGGCAGTAACTTAACACCACATACAGGACTGTTTGTTATATCATTGTTTGTAGTAATTTTTTTTCTTTCTTCTCAAACCATTCTGCACTTAATGATTCTATGATGGATGAATAAAAGAGATTGAAATAAGATTTTGGAGGGGAATCAGGAGGAGGCATATGTTTTTGGTCCAGGCAGTTTCATGAATGTGAAAGGAGGTTCAGGATTTGGGTCAGGTTTGGTAGGAAATATTTCTCTAAAATTTTCAATATCATTTTCATCACCATTATCATCATCACAGGTAACAATACCATTATCTTCATTTACCTGTATATCAAATTGAACCAAGGAAGCTCCATTAGAAGCGTGTAAACGCTTTTTTTTTTAATATGAGGTGATTGGGGGTGTGTCTGGTACAGTTCCATCACTACTTTCAGAGCCCAAATCATCATTGTCACTCACGGAAAATGATCCATCGGAATCAACTTCACATTGATCAAAATACTCAATTAAATTTTCGTCATCTACATAAACTTTAAAAATTTCACCAACTGCTTGCCATTGCGACTTGAAAATCCACACTTAACATCTGCAACTAACTGAAGGAGCTTGTTTTTAACTTGTAAAACTACCTTAGTGAAAGGAAAAAACACCCTCATAAATCTATTAAAGCAAGGTTGAAAGATTCCCCTAACATGCACGTTGCATTTCTTTACTATAGGATGTCAAAAAATTAGTTAAACTATGCAAAATTAAGATGGCCGATCAAATCAACTCTGGCAATTTAAATGCTGGAACTTTAAAGCCGACCATGACGGCTTTGGCATTTAAACCTCTAGCACATGCACTCAGGCCTGGCTCTAAGAGGGTTAGTACTAATAAAATTCATATCAAGTTACGTTGAGGAAAATAGTCATAAGATAAAAATTAAAATATATACCTGTTGGCAGGTGCAGTCATCCTCAACTCTGTTAATATATTGTATTTCAAATATTATCTGGAGGACTTTCGGAAGTTAATTTCCATATCAGCAGGATATGTGCTACTAGTGGCTTCTGGGATTGTAGACCCAAGTCAGTTTTCCCTAGCTTCCCAATAAAGAGCTTCAGTTGTTTATTGTTATCTAGTTTTCTGCAGCTGTAGAAGATACACATATATAACTTTAATGCCTCAGGATTTAATAATTTTATTAATATTGAGTTGAGAACATATTTTTAGTAACTCACCTCATACAATATCAAATTTATTTGGGACCATTGGTTTCGAATGAATTTTTCATTCATCTTCAGTCATGACTCAAACTTTGGAGTCAACTTTGAAATTGTATGAGGTGAATTATTAAACATGTGTTCTCCACTCAATATTAATGATATAACCTCATAAAGTTTACTTCCCAACATTAATTTTAATTTAATAATTTTGTTCAAAAGGAGGCAGTGTCTTCTTTCTGTATATACCTAATTCTATCTTGTTTCTTTCACTTCTTTTCAAATTTAGATCTAAACATGGAATTTGTCTTTTGATTTCAGTTTCCATGGTAAACTTTATAGTTCAACTCTGAATAGTTTTAAAACATTATCTGTATGATATGTGATTCACAATAGCAATTATATCATCTACTTATCTACACCAGAATTTGAAAATTAAAGAAAAATATCAGTCTGTCAAAGATCCATGAAGAAGGAAATAAAATGAGGCCCATTATCAGCAGCATAAGGTCACCCATGTATTCTTCTTCCTTTCATGTGATGGACCTAGTTGTCTGTTACGGTCTCAATCCAACGTTTGAAGGTTCTGCCCAAAGATCTCTTGCCTGGTGGCTGGTAATTTAAGATTTGATGTGGTATTCATGTCCTGCTCATTCTTCTTACGTGAGATTTCCAGTTGTTTCTGTATTTTTGTACATATTCCATGACTGATTCTGTATGTAATTCTTTGAGAATCTCAGAATTCCTTTTATGGTCTGTTTTTGAGTAACCTGCAGTACATATCATAAATTTCATTTCTGCCGCAGTTAGTCTTTGTTCACCTATACTGCGAATTGTCCAGGCCTCACTGCCATAACATAATATGGGTTTGACCAGTGTCACCCATATATATATATATATATATATCACATATCTATATGGTTATGTGGTGAATTAAAAATATGGGAATTTGATAACCTATCATGGCGATTGGTAGAAATATTAGAGAAAATATATTTAGACCCAACACACAGGTTAGTTTTCTTTGATGTTATTTCGGTGTTTCCCAGCATCCCTAGACAAAACACTATAGAAATTTTGGAAAAATGGCTAAACCAAAACAAAATAGAGAAGGAAAAGATAAAAGAATAATCATACATAATTCTAAAGGATAAACAACATGATTTTATAATTGTAAATGTACATGCTCCCTCAGAAGTTATGACAAGATCAAGGAAGAATTCTATGAAGAATTAGAATGCTTATTTTATAGCCTTTCACAATATCATATGAAAATTGTCTTAGGAGATTTTAATGCAAAAGTGGGGAAGGAAGATATGTTCAAACCAACAATAGGCAAATTCAGTCTTCATGAAGATAGTAATGACAACGGGGTTAGATTAGTCACATTTGCCACATCAAAGAATCTCATTGTTAAGAGCACAACATTTCAGCATAAGGATATTCATAAATACACCTGGACGTCTCCAGATGGAGAAACTCGGAACCAAATAGATCATGTATTAGTGGACAAATGCTGGCACAGTAGCATCATCGATGTTATATCAGTTAGAGGGACAGACTGCAATTCGGATCACCATCTGGTCAGGGTGTAAATCAGTCAACGGCTATCGCTAATGAGAACAAATGCTGAAGATGATTCTGAAAAATTTGAATTAAAAAACTTGAAAAATGATGAAATGCGGCAAGAATACCAAATCAAAATTTCTAATAGATTTGAAGTACTGGAATCTTTAGATGACAATGTGGCAAACGAAGAAGAAACTGATATAAATAACGAATGGGAGGCTATAAGAGATACTATTAATTTGTCAGCATCAGAAAGCATTAGTTATTTAAAAAAAAGAGGAAAATCAAGAAATGGTTTGATGAGGAATGTGCCGACATTGTAAAGAAAAGAAAGCTAGCAAAAATGAAATTCTTGCACGACCAAATGAGGTAAATTTAGAGCAATTGGGTAGTATTAGACAGGAAACCACCAAGTTACTAAGGAGTAAAAAGAGGGAATATTTGAGAGAGAAGATTAATGATCTTAAAATGAATGCAAAAAAATAGGAACATTAGAGAATTATATCAGGGAATTAGGATAGAGAAGAAAGGGTTTCAGGCTAGAACAAACATAATTCGGAATGAAAATGGGGATATGATTGCAGATTCCAGGAGTTTATTAAATAGATGGAAAAGTTACTTTAATCAGCTATTAAATGTACATACAGAACAGGACATTGAGGAGGTTAATTTACAGACAGCTGAAATGCTAGTCGCAGAACCAAGTGGATTAGAGCTTGAAATGGTGATAGAAAAATTGAAGATGTATAAAGCATCGGGTTCAGATGAGATCCCAGCAGAACTGATAAAATCAGGGGGAGAAAAATTGATGGACAAGGGGTGCCGTTTGCTTAGTATGATTTGGGGAAAACAAGCTCATCCAGATGAATGGAAAGAATCAATTATCGTACCAATTTATAAGAAAGGAGATAAAACTGATTGCAACAACTATAGAGGCATCTCATTACTTTCAACTTTGTACAAAATTCTAACAAATATGTTAGTAAGCAGACTTACTCCCTATATTGATGACATTCTAGGAGATCATCAATGTGGATTTAGAAGAAACAGGTCTACAACAGATCAGATTTTTAGTATAAGACAGATTTTAGAAAAGAAATGGGAATATAATGGTACTGTACATCAACTATATGTAGACTTCAAAAAAAGCATATGATTCAATTAAGAGGGAGAAGTTATATAGTATCCTGCTGGAGTTCGGAATTCCTAAAAAGTTAGTTAGACTTATACGAATGTGTCTAAATGGCACAAAGAGTAGGGTCCGTCTAGGCAAACAGTTTTCGGACACTTTTGAAATCCAGAATGGGTTGAAGCAAGGAGATGCCACTATCTCCTCTACTATTTAATTTTGTACAAGATCATGCCATCAAATCTGTAGAGGATGAAAAAGGCCTACAGCTCATTGGTATTAATAAGATGTTAGTTTATGCTGATGATGTAGTACTATTGGGTGATAGTGAAGAGATATTAAAGGCCAACACGCACACACTATTGAGTAACACCAAGGAATTAGGACTGGAAGTAAATATCAATAAAACTAAATATATGGTTATACACAGAAATACATTATATAATGGAAATGGACAGCTGATGACAAATGAGGGAAATTTTGAGGAAGTGGCTGAATTCAAATACCTAGGAACAATAATCACAAATAGGAATGAGATGCACAAAGAAACTAAACATAGGCTCAATTCTGGAAATGCGTGCTATTATGCATTGCAGAGACTCTTGACGTCCCAACTTCTTTCAAAAAAGCGCTAAAGTGAAAATATATAAAACTATTATTCTACCCAGTTATATTATATGGGTGCGAAACATGGACTCTTACTTTAAGGGAGGAAATGAGATTACAAGTATTTGAGAATAAAGTACTTAGGAAAATGTTTGGACCAAAGAGAGATGAACAAACAGGTGAATGGAGAAGACTGCATAACAATAAACTACATGGTCCTTTTGTAGGAAGACAGATATAATAAGGACAGTTAAGTGTCATAGACTGCAATGGGCAGGACATTTTGCATGAATGGGGAATGAAAGACATGCATGGAAGCTTCTTGTAGGAAAACCAGAGGGAAAATGCCCAGTTGGTAGACCAAGAATGAGGTGGGAGAATAACATTAACTTCGATTTGAGGCAAGTAGATTATACAGGGGATGATTGGAAGGCATTAGCTCAGGATAGAGATATATGGAGAGCTTATGTCCGTGCGGCCATGAACCTACGAGTTCGATAGTGCCAGTGAGTAAGTAAGGATAAAAGAATATATAATTTTTACGAGATCATTTTCGAACCATTTTTTTTATGTATAACAAACAATTCTACAAATAAAATTCGGGTCTTTCTATTGGAAAGACCCTGCCCTGCTTTTTAGTTAATTTATTTATGGGGAGCTTTGAACATAAGATAATGTGGGCAAGCTCTAATTTTCAAATTCTGGTGTAGTGTGTTGATGATTGAAGTGCTATCATGAAACAGAAACATATAGATGATGCTTTAAAACCGTTGAATATATAGATTCAAACCATAAAGTTTACATTGAAAACCTTAATTAAAAGACTGATTCCATTTTTAGGTCTAAATTTGACAGAAAATGAAGAAAACAACAAAGAATTTTTTTATATATAGAAAAAAGACACATATAGATAACTATATTAATGCCTCAGGATATAATAATTTAGCTCACAGAGATGCAGTGTTCAGTAGTTTGATACATAGATTAGTAAATATATCTATGACCAGAGAAAATTATAAAAAAGAATCCAAATTAGAAAAAAATATAAAACTGGTTTGTAGGAAGAAATGGTACACAGGAAAATAAATAAGTTTAAAAGACAAAAATTAATAAATGAAAGTGTACACTTCTAAAAGAAATAGTAGAAAAAAGTTGAAGAAATTCACTTACTATACATTGTAGCACTACAAGTTTAAAAAAAAAATTAGGGTTCAACATAACATTAACACCAAGGAATCAATGTAGTCTTATTAGAATAATTAAAACCAACAAAAATAACAAAATGGAAGAAGAAAACAAACCAAGAATTTACCAGGTTAAATGTGGGTTTCGTGACAAAATTTACTTGGGAAAACAAACAGAAATTTGGAAACCAGAGTGAGCGAACATCTTAGGAATGTAAAAATGGGGAAGTGGAAAAATCACCAATAGCTTCTCATGCTTGGTCAGAAAAACATCAAGTTGAAAGGAAGGTAGATTAATAAAACAAAAACCTAAAGAGCTCACTGTTTGGGAAAAAATCAGTATTATAAAAAAACAAAGAAAAATTAATGAAATAAAAATTCCCGGGAAGTTGATTTAATTTGGAGGTTCACTAACAGATGGAGTAAGAATGAGTGCTCCTGGATGACAGAACACTGGTTGAAGATGAAACCAGTCTAATTAAATGAAAGGATATTGGTTGAGATGAAAAGAACTTGTTTTAAATTTTAAGGATTAACTTGTATAATTTTACAGGATGTCATCCCTACTTCTTAAAAAGAGTGTTAGACTAAAATATAGGTTGCTGTTATTTCTTTTAGTTCCATTGTGTGGATGCAAGTTTTGTTCTCTTACTTTAAGGAAGGGGATAAGTTTGAGTATTTGAAAATAAAGTTTAAGTAAAACATTTAAACCAGACAAACAAGTTGAATGGAATAAAACTATAGAACAGTGAACTCACATTTTATATTTATGGAAAACCAGTTGTAATAACAAATAAGTCTTGCAGAATGTGATGGCCATGATCTGGCACAAATGTGGAACAGAAGAGGGACTTGTAGACTTGAAAGATAACCATAAGGAAACCACCCAATAGGTAGGCTAAGAAGGAGGTGGGAGAATAATATCAACCATGATTAAATCTAAAACTCAATGATACAAACTGTCCTAGAAGGCCTACCGGCCTTGCATCCACATGTGTTAAAAACAGAGGAAGACAAACGGATGTTTGTGGGTGATGCATGGTCAGCATATTACCACCATTATAGCTGGTTCTCTCAACCTGGAGCCACTGCATACTGTATCTACTCAAATTCCTCGTGATGCTGGTTGTGCAACAGTCCCATACTGGCCAAAATTCCAGGAGATAATTTCTTCATTCATGGGGACATGTACTATTCCATGTCCAGTAGCACTGCATCAAAGATCATGCTTTAAACAATTTAGCTGTGGTGCGGAACTATCTTAATAGACAGGAATTATACAAGAAGAAATTGGAAAACATTAGTTTAAGATAGGTATATGTGTAGAGCATATATGTTAATGTGATGATGAACCTTCATGTTTGATAGAATCAATGCTTAAAACAGAGTATTTGTAGCCTATACATTAGAACAAGAAGGGTGAGACGTACCGTATATTAGTATTCATTTAATTGGTGAATGTCTCTTGTAATTGTTAATGTATGGGGCTTGGTCTGCATGGAATGTCCCATCAGTTAACATCTCATTACTCTACATCTGAAAAGAGAGGCAGGAAGGTATCAACATTCAGGGTACCTCTCTTGGTAAAGCCTACGACCTGCAGCTGCATTTTGCCTTGTTTCACTATAGACGTACCAGAAATATCAGCTCTCAAAGTAAAGGTCTGCTGTTACTAACATCTACTTCCACAAACAAAACAGAAAACAACATACATGCAATGGATCCATAACCCTTGTACTTACCATTACAAACAATATGACAGCCGAGTACACACTCGAGTACCACTGCAAATATAAAGAAGAAAATAGATAGGCTTGTAAACATACTCTGCTGACAGACCATAAAATGGTACAGATAGACCTCTTGGTATGTATGTAATTCAATGTACTGAAACTTTGTGGATCTGTTTGCAGGTTCCCTCAGATGCTGCAAAGTATGAAATTGGAAGCATTTATATTAAAGAAGAGATAACTGAAAATTTGGTAAGTTTACCTTCTATGGAAAACATGTCAAAAATACACAGTTTATTTGGATTTTCCCTTACAATCTTTGGTGTTGGTTCATGTTTATGATACTTAATTAAGACTTAAGGAATTATTCAGTTGGTAACAAGTGGCATTATGAGGTAATGTTATTTATCAGTCTATCTCCTGGAATGTCATGTTCAGCTTCATCTGTTTTGCCAGTGTTTATGTTATATAAGTCAGTGAATTCAATTATGTCGGTTGTAAATTAGCCAAATTTTAACACTTAGGTCCAATAAAATCATGATTACTAAGAAAGAAAGAAGAGACTATTTTGAAATTCTATAAAGCAATGGCAGTTAGAACTTCGTTTTATGGATCACAAATATGAACCTTAATGGTGAGATGACTATAACCTTGAATGGTCTACACTTATTTTGATCATATATGAGATGTTCTTTCTTAGTGACTGCATTTGGATCATTAAACCCATTTTGTTTTTTTCTTCCTATTAGAGTAAAATCATTAACATCATTTGTCTTAATCATTTACATTTGATAGATAACTTTTTTCGGTAAAAAGAAAAATTCCTTTTTCATGTAAAACTGTATATGATTGTCTTTCATTTTCAATTTCATTAACCCTTCAGCATGGAGGTACATGGCATGTACGCGGGTTGAATTCTTCTACTGGTGCATAGAAACATATCGTTTATGCTTGAAACTCACACTATTTTGAACTGTTATTGTTATCATATTCTTTATGTTAACTATTTCCTGTTTATATAACTTTCATATAGAGACAACAATGTTTTTATTAGTGTATATATTTTTTTGTTGACGGCACTAAGGAACATTTTAAAATAATTTTAGTTTTGCAGTTATCTTGTGGCTCCTAAAGATTTCTTTGTTAAGCCTTCTTGCTCAGTTGTAAACTCCAAGAACAAACTGGAATGTTTTATTGACCAATAAATGGTCAGTAAACTTTTTTTTTTCGAAAAAAGAAAAATCCATTTTTTTATTTAGTTCTTTGTAAGCTTGCTAGTGTTTACTAAAGAAATGGTGAAAACTTTATTGAGTTCTGAGATTGAGAATATTTTTTAATTCTTATTTTAGTGTTTCAAAACAAAGTGTTTTTTGATTCTGATGACAAATCTGAACTAAGTGGCAAAAGCAGAAATGGTATCTGATTTGGAGTGTGATACAGATGAAAATATGATAGCAGTTCAGGCACAAGGGGTTGATATATTTATATGGGAATCTATGTGGTATTATGTCCCAAAATGTGAAACATTCACTAATGTCTTTGGCCCACAAAGTGTTCCAAGATATGTTAGTAGTGTGGTAGAAGATTCAAACTTTTCTTCACTCTTAAACTTGTCAGCATGATTGTTACAGAGGCTAACCGTTATGCAGATCAGTACATGAAATCTCGAGGTATGCTTTTCCCATGTCATTCCAGAATGAGAGAAAGGGCCCCTGTGGCATTTGATGAAATGTATGTTACTTTAGTACTATTTATCAACATAAAAAACCTTCTTTTCAGTCTTATTTTTCATGAAATTCGAGAAATAGCCATGTCCATTTTTGGTTCTGTTATGTCCTTGGACAGATTTGAATCAATTTGAAAATTTCTTCATTTTAACAATAATGACACAAAATTCACTATGACAGCCCTAAAAGTTATTTTCAATTTATCCTTTAGTACAGGACCTCAACAATAAATTTAACACAACGTACATGCCAGAACAAAATATTTCAATCGACAAATTCCTACATCATGGAAAGGCCATCTATCATTCATTCAATATCTACCTTTAAAATCATCAAAGTTCGGAATTAAAACTTTTGAACTCTGTGAATCGACTACCGGCTATTTTTAGTTGTTCATTGTTTATACAGGCAAGGAAACAATATTAGATTCTAGTTTGATGCCAGGTGTTGTTAATAATACTATGGCTATTGTATTTCAACTTGTGGAACCATTACTAGGAAAAGGGTAAACACTGTGGATGGACAACTTTTATAATTCTCTGTCATTAGCAATGAAATGAAAATCATTAAAACTGACTGTGTTGGGACACTTACATTGAATAGAAAACATGTGCCGTTGACAATAAAGGACAAAAAATTGAAAGAGGGTGAACTTATTTCACAACATTCAGGTCCAGTTACAGTCATGAAGTGGTGTGACAAAAAGAATGTGACCATGTTACCCGCTATCATACTAATGAAATTAAAATTGTAAAAACAAGAAGAGGACAAGATAAAGTGAAACCAGTGAAGATATGTGACTATACAATTACTTCATGGGAGGTGTGGATTTGAAAGATCAATTACTTCAAAGTTAGCTGATAGAAAAAAAAAAGTCCATGAAGATGTTCAAAAGACTTTTAAACATACGCATACTAAATGCAAGTATTATTTACAGGCAAAACATTGGAAATGAAAAGAAAGACAATTTGAAATTTAGGTTCAATTTAGTTGAAAGTCTTTTATTCCATCATAGTTCATGAATAGAAAGAAAAGTTCCTGGAAGGTACACGAGTGATAATAATGTTCACAGATTGTTTAGTAATACATTTTTTGGAAGAGAATCCCCTACAGGAAAGACGTTTAACCACAAAATAGGTGTGTTGTTTGTAATAAACATGGAAAGAGGAAAGAATCCACTTATTGGTGTCCAGACTGTCAAGATGCTTTATGCATTCAAAATGGCTTTAAAATTTATCATACTAAACTAAATTTCTAAAGTCCGCTTCTGCTCTAAGTTTTTTTTTGAAGACTCCTCTTTGTGTAAATATTCCATTGTGTTGTTACGTATTGTGCCGGTTCTCTGAATCCTTCAAAGAATTTCTTGTCTAATTCACTGCTTTAGTTAAATATGTGAACTACATTGTTTTAATTATTTTTTCAACCCTGGAAATAAATCATTAATAGCCTACATCTGAAAGCATAATGTGTATTATAATATTTTTAAATTTATTTAATGTTATCATGTCACATTCAATACCAGGTACTGAGCAGGGCATTTAAACCCACAGGCCAGCCATTTAAAAACCCCAGCTACCCTTTTTGTGGCAAATAATGGACCATTATTCACAAACTATTAGTCCCAGAAAATTCAAATTTTGTACTTACCTAAAGGAGATATCCTAGTAGGATTTGATGGTGAAATAACTTGGGTGATTGACATCACATGGTATCGGCGTATCAATTTCAGGAAGTGGAAGTTCATCTTCAGTTTAACTTTGTGAATCTTCTAATTCAGGAATCAGTTCATCACCTGAATCATCATTATACAAAATATTCACTAATTCTTCAGTGAGATATTTTTCTTTCGCCATGGTTCACTCACGCACAAACAACAGCGCGATAACGAGAAACATATACGACTGCATTGGAGCCTGGAGGCAAGTTTGGGTGAACGAATTCCACGTGTTATTTGTTTTAAAAATAAAAGTGGATTCACCAAGGTTAAACATGTCAAACGGGAATAGAAAATGCACATTTACATGTCATCTATGATCTCCAAGACATACTAAGCCAACACAAAATTTAGGCGCAGAATATAAACGCAGTTTGTTCGCGCCTGCTCTAAAACGAGTTAACTGACCGACGGCCGCATACACGATAGTCTCTTTAAATGCCTTAACTGGTTTACGGTACTGAATGCAAATAGGAGACTGAAGTCATTTAAATTACACAGGATAATTCCTTTTATATGCATTACTTGAATACTTGCAAATGAATGGTCGGGATTAAATCCCTGTGAAAATTCCTCCTGCAACAGGGTATGACTGGCTATTTAACTCTACCAGCTTTGAGGGGTTAACTGCCTTTTTAAGAAGATGATGGAATTTTGATTTAAGAACTGCATCTCTATTATGTTCGTCTTGTTGTATATTATAATAGCATCATGCCCAAATCCTTTAAAAAATCATTAAACTGAAAATATATGAAACAGTTATTCTGCCAGTTGTATTATATGGATGCAAACATGGACTTTTACTTTAAGAGAGGAAAGGAGATTCAGAGTATTTAAGAATAAAGTTCATAGGAAAATTTTTGGACCAAAGAGAAATGAGCAGACCTGTGAATGGAGAAGACTATACATGACATTGAGCTACATGGTCTTTATAAGAAGCCAGATGTATTAAGAGCAGTTAAGTCTCGTAGACTGCGATGGTCAGGACGGGTGACACGAATGGGGAACAAAAGAGGTGCATGGAAACTTCTTGTAGGAAAACCAGAGGGAAAACGCCCAGTTGGTAGAACAAGAATGAGGTGGGAGAATAACACTAAGCATAATTTGAAGGAAGTACATTATATAGAAGATGATTGGAAAGCATTGGCTTAGGATAGGGATGTGTGGAGAGCTTATGTCCACATGGCTATGAACCTATGGGTTCGATAGTGCCAGTGTATTACTTATGTTCCAATACATAAGCAGAATTTTGACATTTATGAGAAGATTTCAACTTCCAAGCCATCAGTGAAACCATAAAAGTTACTGAGAAAATTGGTGCATGTTCATATCAAAAACCTAATGGGAAGAGAGAACCTAGAAGACAAAGTGGTAATGGAGATATGATAGAACGGATCATAATGCTAATTCTTAATATAATTTGTTTTTTATATTAGTTTGGCATTAATAATTTCTTTGTCATTTGTGTATTCTGAAATTGACTCATGGTTGTTAACATCTATCCAGCCATTTATTTCACCAGTAGTAATATAAAAAATTGGCAGACTGTAAGTCACTCTATATTATTTAAATGTTTAACACTCTGTTCCAAAATAATGGATGGGGTTTCAAAGTTGATTAATTTTCCTTGCATGATGTATATATAAGAACAAGACTTACATAGGATTACAGAGAAACTCTTTGAGTTTTCATAACGTGTGTTTGATGTGAGCACCTCTCATTACACAGCATCCATCTAGCTGATAGTCGAATTCCTTCCAACCTTGGTCAGTATGTTTGGAGTAATGGATCCAACAGCAGTAACAACCCTTCTTCTCAAGTCTGGAAGGTCGATAGGAAGTGGTGGTAGTACATACACATGTTCCTTCACATAACCTCACAGGAAGAAATCACAAGGTGTGAGATCGGGAGACCATGGAGGCCATCAGGAATAAACCATGTCATCTGAACCGGCGTGGCCTATCCATCGTCAGGAACATTATCATCCAACTACAGTTGCACATCATTAAGAAAATGATATAGAGCGCCATCTTGACAAATGAAGTCTTGGGGTGTGTACTCATTTAGCTGAGGAAGAAGATAAATCTGCAGCATATTCAAATATGATATGCCTTACACTATTTTTTTTTTCATTGAAAAAGAATGGCCCATAGATTTGTTGTTTGGATATAGCACAGGGAATCTCTTTCATAGTGGATTATTGCATGTGGATATGCCAACTCCCAAATATGCACATTGTGTTCATTCACCTTATCACTGGTATGAAAACATGCTTCATCGCTAAATACAAAATGGCCAAAATTATCTTCATCACTTTCTAGTGAACGTTGCATTTTCACGCAGAAATTGGTGCATGCCACTAGGTCAGCAGGTTTTAGGGCTTGCAGTAAATGCAAACAGTAAGGTCGCATATGAAGCCACTTTTGTAAAACTCTCCACAATGTCATAGTATGCATTTGCAATTCACGACTAGCATACCGCACAGATTTTTGTGGACCACATATGAAAACTGCTCTGATATTCTCAATTCTTTCATTTCGTGTTCGTGAACATCCTGGAATTTTCCTTTTACAGATACATCCACTTGTTTCTAACTGTCTATACCGTCGATGGATACTCTTATCTGTTGGAGGATCAATTCAAAATTGCCGTAGGAAAGCTCGCTTCACTGCAACAATGAAACCAGACCTCCAAATTGCATCATGCAGAATGACTTATGCGCAGGAGTCACCATTTTCACAAATTTAATGTTGTGACATAATAATGACAAGAAACAAATTACTGCATACAGGATATGAAACTTCAACAGTTTATTTTTCATTATAGCAAATAAAGCTATACCAACTACTTAAAACCCCCGTGCATCATTTTGGAACACGGTTTATAAATATGAATTGAAAACTTCTCATGCCACTTCATAAAATATGCTTCTATCATGTGACATTTCAAAACACCTTGTTTTCAGCTACACTCTGAAAGTTTGAAATTAATTGTTAACACTGCCTTACCTCATGCCTGCTAGTGTTCATTAAATTAACTTCAAATGTTGCTCGCCAGGAACCTCAAAATTCATGGTCCTGGCCTTGTTCCTGTGAATGAACATTAAACTGAAAATATGTTCTTCATATTGTTAGTTGTATTGGCTTTTCTAAATTTTCTAATAGTTTGGTTTCTTTTTTCATTATTTAATTCTGTCTCAACCAATGAGCAACTACTTCTGATCTTTCAGTTTCACAATTTTTAAAATTTCTGAAATGTTCTTTAGTATGAGTATTCAAATTTATTTTTCATATGTCATTCATTTTGTAAGTCACTTGCTGTGATTTCCACATTGGAGCACTTTTTTATTATTTTCAACATCCTCAATGGAATGTTTTTCAGACAGTTCTGAATTGTTCCTAACATGATTTTCCTCCAAGGAAGGCCTATTAACTGACATGAATATTACATTTGGACAAAGACTGCAACGAGTTCATAATGCTTGTGCATACATAATTCAGCCTTCGTAAATCATACCACATAACTCCAGTATTCGAAATGTTGTCTTGGCTCCAATTGGAAGACAGGTGAAAGATACATTTGCCCATATGAATAAAGTGGAGCAAATGCTTTTACTTCACTATTTTGAAGCATATCCTTCAGAATTTATGAATAAAATAAGAAGCATAACCTTTTACTCTTGTGGTGACGCATCGAGAAAAAAGCATCTGCTTCCATGGAAGAAGCACGAGCTCGACCTTGAAGCATGTTCTTCAAGATTAGAAAAACTGTATGAATAAAGTTAACCTTTTGCTTCTTTTTTTAAGAAGCACATGCTTCAAAAAATTGAAGTCTGGTCGATAGCAGACTCCTCATCACAAAATACAGACATGGCTCAACTAGTAGTCCCTGTACGCCATAAGAAGTATTATAAACCACGTCGGTGTCCTCCTGAGGAATAGTACAATTAATTATATAGGTTCAACGAGGAAAATGTTAAATTGATTACTGCCCACTTTTTGCCAGAAATAGAAGAGAGAAGAGGTGGTGCACTATTCTCTAAAGATAGAATGAAGGTATTGTTTGGTTCATGGCCGATCCAGGGTTTCAAACTGGTGTAGGAGAATAAATAGGTGTTTATCAATATTGATGATTCAGGCAATGATGATGAAGGTACGACGAAGGAGAAGAAAATTTCACTGAAGGGAAAATTATAAGAGGAGGACGCGAAAAAAGATTGGTTTGTTCCTTCTGTTCATATCTATCTTTTCTTCAGCTTAGTTTTCATATTGCTGGAGGACCCGATATGCTAACCACGTCACTCCTACAGTAAAGTAAAGTAAAGTAAAGTGATCCCACAACAAGCCTGGAAGCCCTTGGGGTAGTAGGAGGTTAAGGCTCCCTCTTTTTCTAGACAATCGGCACTTTACGTCAGCCGGGTTGTCAGCCCTGCGTGACAGCCGCCTTTACCCCCAGAACAAGCGTCTGGTACTCATTTCCGTTAGAGGCTGAGTCGACCCCAGGGCCATAGTGCCGCCAGAGGGTTTGGGTCAGTTTAAAAATCCTGACCCCAACGGGACTTGAACCCTTGACCCTCCGGCTTGTAGCTCAGTGCCTTAACCACTATGCTACATCCTACACTGGCTTAAAATGGTCTACCTCTGTGATTAACACATGTGGATGTGAGGCTAGCAGCCGACTGGTAGGCCAAGGGCCTTCTAGGCCTGTCGCGCTTGGATTTCTAGTTTTCATATTTCTTTAGCAACTGGTTTGAATTTATCGGCGTGCCAAAATAAAGTATAAATAATTTAATGATTTCTTGAATTGCTTACATGTTTTTTCTTCCAGAATTTACGACTTTTGTAATAGTTGTGGATATTTTCCTTGAGCAGTAACTAAAAATGCCATTGTATTTTTAACAGACTTTGAACCACTTCTTGCATTCGAAACAGAAAAGCCATTTTTACATGTATAGTTTTGACTGCACTGAGAGAGCGGAAATAAAAGTAGCGTGGTTATGATCTGTTTTGGTTGAAAATTATGCAGTCAGCACAAATATTTTGCTTTTGAAGAATGAAAACATAAACAAGCACTCAGGTAGTAAAGAATACTGATGATTAATTTACGAAACGCTCGGCTGCGAGTTTAGAAGCATATGCTTCTTATTTAGAAGGAAAAGTTAGAAGTGTAAGGTAAAGGTTCTTCATATTATTCAAAGCACATGCTTATACTTCTACCTTTTGCTTCCAAGCAAATACTTCTACCTCTACCTTTTGCTCACAAGCAAAACCTCCAGTTTTATTCATACTACCCATTGTCTCAGCTTCTTATACAACACTTTGTCCACCTCATCACCCCTTTATATTTCTAGTCGCTTTCATTTGCTATCCTCCTACCATAACTTAAACACACGATCGAGAGAAAATTTAATTCTAGCTGTTTCTCTACAATGAATATCTCACTATTCCTCATCCTTCCTTCATTCAACCACCTGACTCTGAAATTCCCTACCTTTGTATATCAAGGACTGCTTGACTCAAAAACAGTTTAAAAGATACTCACTTCATATTTCCGTAGACAATATAATATACAGGGTGCGGCAGCATAACTTCCTTTTTTTAAAACTTAATAAAATGCATTGTGTGAATCAGAAAATTTTATTCGTTTTTTATAATATAGGCACATACATAAAGTTTTGTTTTACTCAGTTTTGAAGATCAAATCAGGTAGGTGACGTCCCCCATTCTCCATACACTGAGTAAACCGATTTCTGGCGTTTGTCATGACTCCTGCCAGCATAGCAGGCGTTATGTTGGCAATTTCTTCCTGGATGTTGGTCTTCAAATCTTGTAGGGTCCTTGGACGGTTCACATAAACACGGGATTTCAAATAACCCCATAGAAAAAAATCACAAGGGGTCAAATCGGGAGAGCGGGCCGGCCACTTCAAATCGCACGCGTTCCTCCGAGAATTGAAGTCACGTTCAGAAAGTTCCTGCACAATTGCCATCTTGTATGGATGGAAATGAAGATCATCATGAAGTATTCTCCTTACAGAACGATCGGAAAGTCCAAGGGCAGACGCATGTTTGCGCGCAGAACGCCGTGGTGATCGCAACATTGAAGCTCTCACTACCTCAATGTTCTCAGGTGATCTAATCGGCCGAGGGACTCCAGTTCTTCGTCTTGTCGCACTTGCAGTTGTGTCTGAACGTAGTGACCCACGTAACAATTGATTTCCGGTCCGGGACAGGGGCCAACGGGGCTAAATTAAAGCGATTCCGAAAGGCGCGCCGGGTTGCGATCACAGAACATCCGCTCGAAAAGTAGGCCTCAATGGCAAACGCACGCTCCTCACTGTTCCAACGCATGATGGCGACTGAACTGTGTCAGGACAAAACTTTATAGTCCCCCTCTCGAACGAGACCACTAGCGCTCCGCTACGACATCAACCGACTAAATGGCGCACATTTCAAAAAAGGAAGTTATGCTGCCGCACCCGGTATAACCGTGTTCCATGTATACTTTTATTATTTCTTTGTATTTTAAACTTTCTGAACCAAGCCATTTATTTAATCTAATTATAGGTTGTTTGTTTTATTATTATTATTATTATTATTATTATTATTATTATTTTTATTATTATTATTATTTTTAATCTGCAACGTGGGAGCAACGACCACACTGGAAGCTGCAAACACGGAAGACACAACGGCCGACACGGCAGAGATAGAAATATCGGAACGGCGAAAATGGCGGAAGTGGCAACCCAACTCGGGGAAACAAGAGTGAAGTCCTCAACGGCAGAAGGTGGAAGATGCAACCCTCCTTGGGGGGATAAAACACAAGGAAGCAAGTCCAAAGGCTTTAAGGAGGCAGCCCCTCCAAAGGACTAATCCTGCAGTATGTTAGTAGCGTACTCAGGGGACACTTCAAAATACTTACAAGCTCCAAAGATATAGCCGGACTGTCCAACCGATGACGACAAACGCAAAGCATAAGGATAAACGTTTGGAATTCAAGACCAAATTAAAGTAGCAACATGGAATGTCAGAGGAATACATCATAAAGAAACCGAACTGGAAAGAGAATTAAAAGAAAGAGGTATAGATATAGCAGTGATAACAGAAACCAAAAAGAAACAACGAGGAAGTCAAGATCTAAGTAACTACATAATGTTTTATAGTGGAGAAGAAATAACAGAAAGAGCTCATGCAGGAGTAGCAATATTACTCGTAGTAAGCACAAGATTAAGGAAAACAATAACTGCATACGAATGGATAAATCAGAGAATAATGAAAATAAGATGCAAAATACCGAAAGGAAATCTCACTGTAATAGGAATCTACACACCAGAGGAAGGCAGAAAACAAGAAACAACAGAATTTTACCAACAACTACAAAAGATAATAGATCAAACAAACAAAAATGTTTACTTAATCATAGCAGGAGATGCAAATGCACGTATAGGGAAAACACCAATTACAAATGTAACAGGAAACAATGGAGAAGAAACGCTAAATTATAATGGGAAAACGTTATTAAATTTCACAAGCTTTAACCTATTAAAAATAACGAATACTTACTTCAGACATAAGGAAATACATAAATATATGAGAAGTGAGAGAGAATCATGCTCTATAATAGATTACATTATGGTTAATCAAAAAATGAAAAATCTAGTCAGAGACACAAAAGTCTTCAGAGGAAGCGATATCCATAGTGACCATTACCTATTGATTAGTAAAACAGATATACAAAAGAAGTGGTATAGAAATTGGAATAAAGAATTAAAGAAGAAGGAAGAAAACAAACAAGAAGTTTATAAAATAAATTTGTTCGAAGAAGAATCGATACAAGATTTATACAAAAGAAGGCTAGAAGATTATACAAATGCGGAAAAGCCAAAAAAGGAAATTGAAGAAGAATGGAATAGTATAAAAGGACTCGTACATAAAACAGCAAAAGAAGTATTAGGAACAAAGAAAGTAGGAGGAAGAAACAAAGGACTAAAAAAATGGGATCCCGAAATCCAGAAATTGGTAAGAGATAAAAAGGAGGCCTACTTAAAATACCTAAACAACAAGAATGACCAAAACAGAATAGAATATAATAGAACAAGAGCATTAGTAAAATATACCAGAAAATTAAATAGAGAACATTGGGAAAGATACATAGCAGAAATGGAACACAATTTACAAGGAAGACAAGACAAAGTATATAAATTTATAAGAAGCCTTAATTCTGAAGTAAAAGACAAAACAAATCTGCTAACTATACAATATGTAGAATTAGAAAATTATTATAAAGAACTGTGGACGGACAAACAAAATAATGAAGAAATAACACTCATAGAAACAAACGAACAATATGCAGAAGTAGATGAATTAGAGATGCAAGAAATGATAGAAGTATTAAAGAAATGTAAAAATAATAAAGCATGCGGAATAGACAATATAAACATAGAACTGATAAAAAATGCCCCAAAGAATTTTCAAGAAAGATTATTAAAATTCTATAACAAGTGCTGGAAACAAAATACAATACCAGAAGAATGGATAATTGGAAAAATAATCTCAATATTTAAAAAAGGCGAAAAAACAAAGCCAGAAAACTATAGAGGCATAAGCTTACTATGTGCAGCATACAAAATATATGCAAAATTGATCAATCAAAGATTAACAACTATAGTAGATGCAATAATATCAGAAGAGCAGACAGGATTTAGGAAAGTAAGAAGCTGCACAGACAACGTATTCACTTTAAAACAAATAATAGAGAAACGAAGAAAATTCAACTTAGAGATGCATATCCTCTTTATAGATTATAAGAAGGCCTTTGATAAAGTGTCTAGACCTACATTATGGAACATATTAAGTGAAAAAGGAATTCCACTAACTTCATAGCAGTAATTATGAAAATGTATGAGAAAACACAAATAAAAATAAATCAAAGGGAACCAATACATATAACAGGAGGAGTTAGACAAGGTTGTCCACTATCAACCATGCTTTTTAACATTTATTTCGACGACATGATAAGATCATGGAAGCAAATGACGACTGGGGGAATTAACTTAGGAAATATAGTAATAAAAACAGTAGCCTTTGCAGATGACTAGGTTTTAATAGCAAAAACAGAAGACGAACTACAAAGAATGCTATATAAATTAAATGAAATATAAAAAAAATACAACATGGAAATATTCTCACAAAAATAAATAACAATGGCCTTCAAGGTTGCTCATCCAGTTCGGACAAAGATAATATTAGAAAATAAACCAATAGAACAAGTAGGAACATATAACTTCCTAGGTTGCGAAATATCATACACAGCAGAAACAGATATAAACAACAAAATAAATAAGTTCAAATATATAACAGGTACACTAAAAAGAACTTTGAAAAATAAAGCCAGGAAAGACTCTATAATGAAATTATACAAGATAATGGGAGTGCCTATTATTACTTATGGATCCAAAACACGGACAGTGACAACACAACAATCTGCCAGGATACAAGCTGCTGAAATGAGATTCCTCAGACCAATAGCAGGATATCAAAGAATAGACAAAAAATGTAACACAGAAATAAGACAACTAAAAATAGAGGAATTAAACTCAACAATAGAGAAATACAGAACAAACTGGAAAGAACACTTGGCAAGGATGACTGAGAATAGAATACCAAAAGCAGCATACAACTATTCACCACGAGGAAGAAGAAGCTTGGGAAGACCAAGGAAAAGTTGGAAAGAGCAGCAATTTGGAGCCAGAACAGGCTAGTAAATAAGCCTATACCGTGAAGAAGAAGATTTTTTTTCTTACCCTTGTCAACTTTATATTGTGTAGTCTATATCTATTATGTATCATTAATCATAATTCTTATTGTATGTATAACTTAATCCTGTGCGAAGTGGAAGAGAAGACCTTATGGTCTTAACTCCATCAGGTAAAATAAATAAATAAAATAAAAAAACTATTAATATGCACTGGTTTAGAGATAGAATGACTTAAGAAAAGTTTCCATTTCCTCTTCAAAGTTCATTAATCTGGGTAGCAGTTTACGATGGTAGTCAGCTTTAAGTACTTTGGCCTCAGGAGCACATATGACAGACATGCAGGGTAAGCATGGCTTTATTTAACTTTCACAGGGGAAAAAAAACACTATGAGGTTTAATTTAAGAATTAAATTAATGTTTTTATTATCTCACCTCATATCCTTTTTCTTTTAAACTCCAGTTTCGGAACTATATCTCCATCATCAGTAGTCTCTCGTCGACTGGTGTTATGTCATTTCTTGGCGGTTTCTTAAGTGTGGTTTACTCACACAATCCATACTTATGCAAATCAAATAAAAATATAATGTAATTTTGTATTTCTTGTTTCATATAAATTAAGTTTGTTGGGGATTATAGGAAAATTGTACACTTTATAATTAAAAAATATATATATTTTTGTGAAATCCTTGTAATGCAGTTTTAAGCCCCTATAACAATGGTGGTCATTTGTCCACTGAATTTTGCAATTTAACAGATTGTGAAAAATTGTGCTGCAGTAATATTCTTTGCAGCTTATTGTATAATTTAGTACCTATTTATTCTAATTTCTAATATGAAAATAGTATAAAACACCAGATTTATATTTTAATTTAATTGGGATACCAACTTTTCTCCACTTTATATCTGAATATATGGTATAGCGAAATGTGGTATATCAGGTTGCACTGTAATAGAATTTTGCCACTTCTTCAAAACTTCCCTCATTTGTTTGCCCATTCTCACTTAATAATATATTTCTATTTACATGACCATATGTTATTTAAAAAAAAAAGCAAAATAATATGATTTGATGAGGATGGTACTGATATTGTAAAAAAAAAGAAAGATAGCAATCATGAATTGGTTACTCCAGCCAAATAAGGTAAATTTAGAATAATTTTGGTAACATGAGACATGAAACTACTAGGTTTTTGAAGAGTAGAAAGAGGAAATATTTTGAGGGAGAAAGTAGGAACATCGGAGAATTATATCAGGGAATTAGGATAGAAATGAACTGATTTCAGGCTAGAATAAATAAAATTAGGAATGAAAATGGGGATACAATTGCAGATTCCATGAATATATTGAACACCTGAAAAAGTTACTTTAATCAGCTATTAAAAGTACACTTCCCCAAAAAAAGAATGGGTCGGTGGAATATCTGAAGTCCCAGATAGACGACACTGCACATGCGCGTACAGCTCAAGCCATGATACACACCCTACCTCATCAAGACTTGCTTAATTCTGTTTTCTTGTGTGTTGATATGATAACTGGCTCGGAAAGTCACTCAAAACTGAGATGAAATATTTTGTTATAAAACGTATACAGGGTGTTAATGAATAACACCGACAAACTTTCAGGTATTTTAGAGGAGTCTTAAATGAACAGTTTGAGATATGCAACTTGTAGTCTGTAAGTTCAATTTTGCACGTTATAATATAAAATGTGTTAGGGGACAGTACGCCACTGACAATATTTCGAAGATTTCGTTGATAAGCTGTTACAAAGTTCAACTTTCTTTTGCGGGTTGACTTCCTGCGACTATTTAGCTCAGTGTTAACGTGCCTGATATGAAATATCCTCCGTTCGGAAAGTGAGATTCAACGTTTAAACCTCAGAGATGTAGATCTTTTATTTTAAATTTTTGTTACGTTCTTTCTTTCTTATGTAAGATGTTTGGACATTTAGTACAAAATGCTGTAGAATTTATTTTAGTATGATGCACGAAAGTAATAAACAACAGTATTCTCTATTAGTGTAAAAGAAGGAATACTGTATAGCACACTAGGAACTACAGTAAGTATTCGTAAGTGAAAATCACATGGTTCAGATGGACGAAATAATAAGGTTACTTATGCATTAGAGTAACCATCACTTCAGGTTAAAATAATACTGTATGAATGTAGCACCAAGTCTTATGATGTGAAACTTAGTTCTAACATGAAGGAAAGGCATAACAAAATAAATTAATAATTAAATTAAAATCCACTAATGTTTGACTTCACAGTGGAAGAAAATAAAAGAAATCAAATTCATTATTCATACCTCATTTTACAGTGAAGATGTTAACATTGAGGAATAATAATAATAGTAAATGAAAACCATCTTGTTTGATTTATTACAGTACACTTAGTAAAGGATGCATGATTTAAAAATACAGAAAAATAAAATCTCTTTATTCATCTTTGCTTCAAAAACAGATCATATCATCAAGAGCTCGGGGGAGAAAGTGCGAATCTGATAACTGTAGTTTATTACATTCACCCCCCTTCCCTCGAGCTCCTGATATGTATTGTTCAATATGTTGCCCTTGATGGAGTAAGCACAAATTGCATCTGCGCAGAAATGATGCTCGCACAACTTGGAAGATTCCTGGAGTATTTCTGATTTCGTCACAGGCAGGCAAATTTTTCACCAGTACCTCCTCATCTGAGTCGACTGGAGTCTGATACACGAGGCTCTATGGGCGTCCCCACAGGAAGATGTCTGGAGGAGTGAGATCAGGTGAACAAGGAAGCCACGCTACAAGACCGCCGCGACCAATCCAACGTCCGGGAAGACATCCAGATGGTTACTTACATTCCTGTCAAAGTGAGAAGGAGCACTGTCGTGCTGGATCCACATCTGACGTCGGATATCAAGAGGGACTTCTTCCAGGAATGCAGAAAACACGTGTATCAAAAACTGCTTGTACACATGACCATTTAACCGTGAGGAGTAGAAAGGGACCGATTATGTAACTGGAAATTATACCCGCCCATATGTTAACGGCAAACCTGTGTTGATAGCCTCTCTATACAATGGGAAATGGATGTTCATGTTCCAAAATATGGCTATTCCTCTGGCTTAGTGAAACTCCTTCCCTAGTAAAATAAGTATTGTCGGGGAAAAACACTTTTGAAAATAAATCAGGCTGTTCAACCAGCATCTCAGAGACCCAGTTACAAAACTGCACGTGAAGTCCGAAGTCAAGCACAACCTTCAAAAAGTGGAAGGGGTGGGTCCTTCTTCCTGCAAAACCTACCACACGCTAACGTGTTTATACCCATGGCACGTGCAATTGCTCGTGTACTGGTGGAAGGATTCTCGAATCCTGTCGAGCACCTCTTCTTCGAAATCCAGGGTACAAGTTTGTCTTGCGCCGGAATTCGGTTTATGCATCACCAGGGTTCGTTTTCCCGTAGGCACTGGTGGATGGTTTGGAAAGTTGAATGACGAGGATGTTGTCTGCTAGGATATCTTTTTCTATACATTTGTGCAGCTACATGAATATTTCCTCTTGCCTCACCATAAACATAATCCATGTCTGCTAATTCATTGAATACATAAACATTAGCCATAACGTTCACGTCAATGTAAACAATGTTGCTCCTACAAGATTCAAAGCAAGAGTGAAACAGACTGGTATCACAGGCACGCGCATGAGCAGTTGCTATGAACAGACTAAATGTACACTATTTTAAAAATAATTTTTACCTGTGCATTTGATGTAATTAAATTACGCAATTAGTTTAATACAAAATAAATAGGCCTACTAATGCTTAAATATAATATCAGAAAGTCAAGTAAGTAACTACATAAACAATATCCTCCTAAATAAAAATTAAAAAGGAAATAAAAAATACAAAAACGAAGAAGAGAAATTCGAACCCAGCATTACAACATTCAGTGTTAAGCATGCTATTACTACGAACGAGATCTGAACTACCAGACATCCAATAAGTATGATTGCATGACAGGGCACGGATTACTGTCAGTGGCGCACTGGCTCTTGCCGAAAAACGAATTGTCCATTAAAATTTGGCTCAAAATATTGAAAATGCTGCTATACTTGTAATTTAAACTAGGGTTATCCTACTATTGGAGCAGAACTGAAGTATTTCTAAGACAAACCAAGTTCACACTTTGCTTCATTGTTGAATAATGAGTACGAACGTCCAGTTTAAAAAAAAAGTCATATAACTTCGAAATTTGGCTTCAGACACCCTAAGTTCCTTATCTCAAAATGTTCGTTTAACTCTCCTCTACAATGCCTGAAGTTTGTCGGTGTTATTTATTAACACTCTGTATATACAATCATAAATAAAATGCAACATGATATAAATAAAACATTATGAACTTTTCGGCTGGATAAGAAACCTTCAATGTTAAATTCTGTAGTCCAATGCAGAACCGCAGAGCTAATCTGACGTCCTCTTTGTTAACCTAGAATATTTCTATATGAAATGGTGTCATATTTTGTGGTTTGTTTATATAATGTAATTTAACTTAATTTATTTTACAATATTTGGGCACAATGACGATCTTGTATTATCCTGTTATTTATTAATTTAATTTAGGATTATGATATTCACTATTATGGGGTTAGAGGCACCTTTTTATTTCATATTATATATTCAGTGTCTACGCATAACAACTCATGCTGTCCCTCATTCATCAGCATGGGGAACGGGCATGATCTGAGACAGCGAGTTATAGCTCTAGTTGACGCTGGATATGGAGCTAGGGCCGCTGCCCATTTGGTCGGTGTGCCACGGAGCACGGCCATTAGGTGGGCTCATCGATTTCAAACTTTAGGGGAGGTGTGTCATTACTTTCAACTTCATTAAAAATTCTAGGCAAATATGTTAGTATGTAGCCTTACTCCCTATATTGAAATTGAAAAACATTAACCCATCAGCATGGGGGGATTTAAATCCCCTGACGGTTCTCAGCTGAGGGAGGATTTCTTGGAATGGAATTTAAATTTGTAAGTTAGAAAAGAGCAATACCATATGTGATTGACTGACATTTACAATACACTTTTGCAGCAAAATGGTTGCATAAATATTACAATTGATTCAAATTAGGGGTGATATCTACGAGATATGATATAGGAATAGTGTGTGGTTAAGACTGTACTTAAATATACAACTTTTGAAGAAAAACAGTGCAATTTATTATGTATCATAGTGTGTGTGACTGACATAAATGTCAACTCATCATGCAGCTTAACTTGTTCAACTGCATCATGCTCTGAAGTGTGATTCCTAATTCAGTTTTCCAAAATACCGTTTGGAGGACACATTTCAACTTACATTCTCAAAAAAAAACGAAACAAAAATCACAATTAAGACCAGAGTTATAACCTAATATATGATGTGTGAATGACTGACTACATTCTGTGACTGACTGACATATCTGAATTTTATTTAGACTTCAATATTCTGGAGCTGCAAATATTATACAAATATTACAAAATAATATGAAATTATAATAGATAAGTCCACCTCTGTGGTCTCGAGGTAACGTACTGCCTTGTCACGCAGCGGGCACGGGTTCCATCTCCGGTTCTTCTGGGTGAGGTTTTTATCGGGGTTTTTCCTCACCTATAAGACGAATGTCAAGAAAACTTTAAGGCCCAAACGGTCCCCGAAACCATATGGTCATCATCATCCTTATCATCATCAACCTTCACCGGTGTGGAAAGCAACGGGAAGCTACCATATCTACAGTTCCCTAGTAAAGTTGCGAGCATAGGATTAAAATTCTATGATTGCAGTGCAAGACCTGCCCTCGGGCAGAATTACTATGGATGGATAATATATAAAAAGCGATAATACGGAGATGAATAAAGAACTTCACTCCTTTTATCACGTATAGGAAATGTACAATTTGATATGCTGTAAAAAATATTAAATAAATAGAGTAATTTATTTATCTTGGTTACCATGTATAATTTTAAATTTCACAGAATGAACAAAATAATAACTTCTTAACAACAAAGGGCCTTCTCTATAGTTAAATATGCCTAATATGAGTATAATTTTATTACATCCATATTAACTGATTGAAATTTATCTGATGCTGTTAATAGATTGAACCATTAAAATAAATAAAAATTCCGATATGGAATTTTCATTGTCCGTTCCAGAACACTAAAATTAACTTTCACGCGTCTCAACTATACAGACAAAAACAAAAATTAACGAAAAAGTACAGTATACAAATTATTAAATTTTTTATTTAAATGTGGAAAATTCTGTTATAATTCTTTCAAAGCAACTGATTACAAATTATATTGCTGACATGAGTTCTCTTTTTAAACTAAGCAATCGAAATAAATCTCTTACAATGCGCGAAATCTTACTTTATGACTCGTTGTTTCCACATGGCGCACATAGTACAGTGTTGTCATACGTATTTTCACTCTGTTGGTTTCCAATAACGCTACACCCAATAATAATTTTATTTTACACTACAGGTTATACATACTTAATTACATATACTAAACGCCAATTGTGTTTTTTATACAAAAAACTTCATATGATTTAAAACTGTTTTTGCAATTAACAAGCATGACTCTGTTTCACAAAGTGAATGCTAGCATAATGTGACAACATCGCACTGTGGATCCCCGATAATACGACACACATGACATGTCAAAGTTCAAATAATGCGAGAACCTTTCAAGTTTAAGGACTCCCACACACACATTTTCTAACACATAAGAACCGCGCACTTGTTTTTAATTCCACTCACTTAATAACATACATACTGAAGAATTGCATAATGAGGAATTATTTAAATGCCACTAATAAAAATGTAATTAATATAATTAACGTAATTACTTTACAAGACAATGTCGTTAATACTGTTTTGTTATGTACCGATAACGTAGAATCCCAGAGGAAATTTGGATATCCATCAATTATCGTATTGCGTACAATGATTTTTGTATGTTTTATGTGACTGACTGTAGCTTAACCTTAATAATTATAGGGCGCATTTTAATTATCTAGAATATTATAATACAATTATTGGTATTACATTTATGATCAGGAAGGACCGAAATATGGTATAACAAAAGAGTCGGTGAAACAAAACAAATTTATACAGTGAAATCGTAAAACAAAATTTCGTTTAATTTTGCATGTGTTTTCAGGTTTCGGAATATATCATGTTCTACTATTAATTTAGATAAAAATAATCCGTATTTCAAACATTAACTTCTATAATCGGAAAATTTCATCTGCAAAAAAATATCTCATCGAAAAAATTACTCCTGCGCCAATTTCAAAATTTTCACATCGGTATGACATTTTCATGTAATTACTCAACATTTAAATCCTTCCGCTGACTGCCTTTTAGCTCAAATTGTCATAGAAGAAGGGCCAGTAATTATTTTATGAAACAGCTGAACCGAACAGTCTACCAGATTTCCTAAACCATGTTTATGTTAATACACAGCGGAGTGCAGCAAGCAACTGACTGCGTTATTCGTATTAGCAATATAAATAAGGGGACAAAAAGTCTGTCAGTCACGGGACTCCAGCGGGAAAAATAATGACTTTACAAGAATATGTCATCTATACTTTTTGTTAGTTGTGTACCGATAACGTAGAATCTAAGAGGAAATTTTAATCCATGAATTATTATGTTGTGTACAGTAATTTTTATCCGTTTTCTGTGACTGACTGACTGACTGACAATAACTTACATTTAACAACTGTAGGACACATTTAAGGTATGTAGAATATTAGAATCCGATTAATATTGTTTAATGTACGACCAAGGAGGACCAAGGTATGGTTTAACAAAAGATTTTGTGAAATAAAACGAATTCATACGACCAAATTATTAAACAAGAAATTGGTAAAATTTTGCGTATTTTTTCAGGTTTGGAATATGACAAGTTCTACCGCTATTATTAGATTAAAATAATGCACATTTGAAACATTGTCTTATAGAATTATAAAATTTGATATTTACAGATATATATTACATCGACAAAATTATTCCTGCGCCAGTTTCAAAATTTTCACCTCGGTATGACATTTTCATGGAATCGCTCAAAACAAAGTTTTGTAAAATGTTATATCTTGTTTGATATTTGAAATATCCAAATAGAAATTTTAAAATGTATTCAGTTAAACGTGAGGCTAATTATAACAATTGTAAACTACAACAATACAAATAAAATTTATAATAACCATACCTTAGAAATTAAGTTAGTTGAAATTGATTTGAAGCACCCCTGCATACAATCCCGCTTCATAGTCAGAGCATCTAAATACTGTATCTTTCTGTTTATTTTTTTATAACACACAACACATATTTTGTTAGGGAGGGCTTTATTTCTTCTCGGTGGTATTCTTCCCAGAAAATGCCTTGTAACTAATCTCGGTACTGTTGAATGACATCCGGGAACCTCACCCCTATGCTACACAAGTTACGCTTCATCAAGGTCAATGCGAAAAATATTTTGTGGTGAATTCTCCCTACAGATAATCATGCTGTTCAATTAGCAATGTTTAGAAGTCGGAAAATATTTTCATGTACTAGTTTTTATTTTCTTCCATTCCAACAAATATACATGCAACAAAATTAGTCTGTTAGGTCCAAGCATCCTATATTTGTATTATAATCTAGAATAGATTTTATGTTTGTTTTCCAGTTCCTCGTCTAAGGATTTTGTAATATTTTCACTATGTTTATTTGTAGGGGCCATGGCGAAACACTGCCACCCTCGAGATTTGGAGGTTTTTTGATCGTGGACTTGTAAAACACACCCCTTGATTTCTTCATTTTTTACTTATTTATTTTTTTATCTTCATTTGACCCATTTCCTTGCATCCATTCATTCGTTATTTTTCCTTTGTGTTTTAAAAGCTCATAAACTTGGGTTTTTCCATAATTTAATTTAGTCATTATTTCGCCTATTGAAGTTTGTCTTTATCTTCAATTACTTTCACTTTTTCGTTTAATGACAGTGATACATATGATTTAGTCATCTTTATTCCGTAAATTCAGAACGCTACCTGTGAAAGATACGTACACAATCGGTCTCAGATCTTAAACTAATTTAAGATTATACAGAGCAGTGGTTATTTCTAAGACACATGTCACACGCCAAATATTTATTAAACGGACCTGTATTTCGCAAAACTGGTATGCAGTGAGGCCGAAAGAAAATTCCAGATACAGGTAGAAGCTCTACTTCATCCGGCGCAGGCGGCAGGAATCATCACATATTGTTAATTTTCCTAACGAGAATTCAATGAAGCGAAAACTAACATAATTTTCTCTCTATCTTTCCGCCTTATAAACATTATTATGAATTGTGTAGAAATATTCTTCCGTTTCCGCGTTGGACAGATTCCGTTTAATACTAAATAAATACATGTAAAATTACTATAATTTTAAAATTTGTTTACGTTGAACAGATCTCCGCATTATTCACGTTCTGGATTAAGCAAGTTTTACTGTACATACATGTATATATATATATATATATATATATGAAGTGATGGTGAAAGTAAGCATTATTGTTTTACTCCGCAGTTTATCGCCGCTGTTTTGTTTTCTAATTAATATTTTATTATCTACATATAAACTTTCAATAATTTTAACTAATTGTTGTCAAATGCCTCTATTTATCGTTATATTCCATAATTTCTTTCTATTCACCATTTCAAAAGCCTTCTCAAAATCATAAACGCTCTATATATTGGTAAGTTATATTATAGTCTCTACGTTTTTCTATTAATTGTGTTGTAATATATATATATATATATATATACATACAGTCTGAAGACGATCTTCCTTTTCTAAAACCGTTTTGAGTTTCAGATAGCATACTTGCAATCAGAAATTAAAATTTTTAAAAAATAAGAATTTGTTGAAAGTAACATTTCACAATGCTGCTGAGATATTTTGTACCTTTTCGAGTGAACAATCCTTAGAATTAGTTATTGTAATTTTATGTTTTCAGGTGGACGAGAGTGAAGAAAGTCTTGGTATAGTGAACAGTCCTAATCGGTGTTCAGAAACAGGAGAAATTAACTTGACATATAATTCATTAAAATGTAGTGTTTGCAAGAAGTCATTTTCTAACAAGTCCAATCTTAATAGGCATATATTTGTGCATAGTAGTGAGAAACCGTTCAAATGCACAATTTGTAATAAGTCATTTTCGCAAAAAACCAATCTTAACACACATTTACTTGCGCATGATAATGAGAAGTATTATAAATGTGCTATATGTGGCGAGTCATTTTCTTGCAACTACTTTCTTAACAGACATTCATTTGTGCATTATAATGAGAATGATTTCAAATGTTCTGTTTGTAATAAGTCATTTTCAAGGAAGTCAGTGTTTAATAGACATTTACTTGTGCATAGTAATGTGAAACCATTTAAATGTACTCTTTGCAGTAAATCATTTTTATCGCAATTCACATCTTAATACACATTTACTTGTTCATAGTCAAGAGAAACCATTCAAATGTTCTATCTGTAATAAGTCGGTTGCAAGGAAATCCGATCTTAAATCTCATTTAATTGTGCATAGTAAGGAGAAGCCATTCAAATGTAATATTTGCGGTAAGTCGTTTTCAAGGAAGACCGTTTTTAATAGACATTTACTTGTGCATAGTAATGAGAAACCATTCAAGTGTTCTATTTGTAATAAGTCGTTTTCTCGGAAGTCTAATTTTAATGCGCATTTTCTAGTTCACAGTAATTAAAAACAGTAAAAGTACCATCTGAAAACACATTTTTTGTTTGAATATTAATTTACAAATATTTTTAAGGCTCTCATTTTATCAAAAGTCCACTCTTAATACACATTTCTGTGTCCATGGTAATGAGAAATCATTCAAATGTTTACAATTACTTATTTTCTGACTATCCTAATCTTAATGTGCATTTATGGGTGCATTATAATGAGTAACTTAGAATTTTCTGATAGTGATGTCATTTTCTCAGAAGGGCAATCTTAATACACATTTAATTGTGCATAGTATTGAAAAAAAAAGTTGTGTTATTTTCTCAGAACTTCAATGTTAATAACAATTACATGTGCAAAAGTAATGACAAACAATTCAGGTTTTCATTTATTGCATCATTTCCTCAGAAGTGCAATCTTGAAACACACATACTTGTGTCCCATCAAATTTTGTTTGTAATATATGATTTGTTCAGAAGTCATATCTTATTACACATTTACTTGAGCATAGTAATGAGAAATTGAAGTGTTCTGTTTTACATAAATAATTTTGTTTGAAGTTCATTGTTAATATTTATTTAATTGTGCATTTTATGATAGAGCATACAAATGTTGTGTTTGTGATAAGTCATTCCCTCATAACATAGCTTTTACTACACATTTACCATAGACATAGGAAGTGACCATTTTCAAAAAAACAATTCAATATGTATTTTTTTGCATGAAATGAAGCTAAGTAAACACAATGTTTGTTATACTTGTGAAGTAGCACATATCTCTCAATTTCTACTTTTTTTTATTAAACACTGCCTTTCATTATTTTTCTTTGTATTTTGTTTCTTAACTTAAACCCTTATTGGAAAACTTCTTTTAAAATTGTTTAATCATAGGTCAATAATATTATAAAAAGTAATTATTAAAATTAATTAAAGTTAACAGGATTTAACCATCTGTCACTGTAGCATAGTCGGTAGAGTCCCTACCTTCCACTCCGGCGATCCAGGTTCGATTCCTGGCAGGGTAGGGGATTTTAAATCTCCACCCTGGGTCTGGGTGTGTGTGTGTCCTGTCCTTGTGTCTAAAAAAATAAAAGAAAGTTAAAACAGGTAAAACAAACGAGGAAAAAAAAAACACATTGCACACAAACTTGCTGTCTTCAACAGCTTAACATATAGACTGGTAAACATATAAACATACCCTTGAGCAAAGAAAATTATTTGAAAAAAGAAAAAAACATAATGAAAGTAGAAGAGGAAAATAGTTTTGAAGAAAAAAAGTATTCGTAAAAATAGTAGACAATTACAAAAAACAAAAATCTAATGAATGATCTCTTCAGACAGAAAAATAAATTGGAAAGAAATACAGAAATGTTACATATCTGTGGGCATATAACAAATTTCAAAAACATTTTCGACAAATTTGATATCAAATTAACACCAAAAATGATAGCAGAATTAATTAATTAAAACTATTGTTATTGAATCTAAATATTTTGAAACCCTATTTCCCCACAAAGGCATGTTAGGGTTGTTGCTTACTATAACAATATTATACTGTACATTGTAAAACAGAAATATTATCTTATGGTTTTGAATGAGTATTATGAATTACATAAATCATCTATAAGTATCTTAGCAAAATATTACATATTGTTATGAATGTATGTTATGAATTTCATAAAATGTTTATAATAATTTTGGTTCTTAAAAATCACTTCACACATTGAGGCAGAAGCCTCTTCATCATTTAAAAGTAAGTTTAACCAGAATTATAGTCTTTCAAATATAGAATAATCAAAACATATTTGCAGATTGTATTGATTCTTGACATTTACAATTACGATCACTGTCTGGGTTAATATTAAATCTAATAATTTGGTTCTTAAAAATCACTTCACACATCCAGAAGTACAGATATAGGATCATGAATTTTGAAATTCCTGGGGAAAAGGATTTGAGTTTTAAGTTCTTGTGTCAACGAAAAATAGAGGGCAAGTTGACATCCTGAAACAACTACTAAAAATTCAACAGTCTTTATGAGCTGATGATAATGTGAAAACATATTGAACCATGTTCTCTAAAACACAACAGTTTATGAGATAAGATGTAGACTCAGATTATTTATAGAATTTAATTTTTGTAAACTTACAGATTATTTATAGAATTTAATTTTTGTAAACCACCAATAATATTGCAGCAGCAATGGTTATCTTATAAGCAAGAAATGAATTTTAATTTGAAAAAATATGCTGGAAGATTTTTAAGCTAAGTTGGCATTTTGTACTGGACATGATTTAACAGTTTCTATCAAGTGTTTGTTAGCTATCTTATAAGACTGAAGTAGTGAAATGTCACAAATAAAATAATTCAAATATAAATTTAATGACAGGGTAGTATTTAAATTTGCTGATGAATATCTCTGAATATAATTACCTGAATTTATAAATTTTTTTATTAATTAAGTTCATCTTCTTTCTTCTTCTTCTTCTTCCTCTACGCATGAAAGCTGGCAGCTTGTTGCGTGTTAATTCACTACAGGTCCGGGGTATGGTGATGTCCTTTCCCATTAATATTTCTAACCTTCCAGCATCCAAGTTTCATTTTATTTTTCTTCCATCTCGTGTGCCTTTTTTGTTTACTAGTTTGTTTCAATTTATCAGTCCGGTTTACTTCGTGAATGTTTCTGTGAGTAATTGAAAATTTTACATCTTGGAAGTGAGTTACTAGCCCTTCTTCTTCGATGGGTATCTCTTTTAGTCTGGACCTTCTTCCATGACCTGCCAGTCACCGAAGATCGTGGCTCCCTTATATTAATGCACTTAGTGAAATAGCGGTATTTAACTTCACTGGACTGTTGTCTATGGGGTCACATGAAGTCTCTGGTGTACGAAAAATATTTTAAAGTTTTACAAGTTAAGACAGAAATAATCAAAGAAATTATGTAATCATTATGGATGGTGCAAATATTGCTATGGATTATGATTAGAAGTGGGTTTCCAACTTAAAGTAATCTGCAGTTTACGCTGGTTCAGCCGCTATTGCCACCTCTGTAAATGGCACATGAGGATGTGAGGGCAAAAACTGTCTGGTAGCTTTTCTAGGCACGTCCTGCCATTGAAATTAGGTTTAAGGAACCTGAAGCATAAATAAGAGGCATCTGAGCGAATTGTATTGCTGATTCTGATGCCCGGACTTGAATTGGCACGCTGAAGTCTAAACAGGTTAAATTATATGTATCAAGGGTATTATTATGTCCTGTGGGCGACATCAAATGCACATAAGCAAATTATTTGATCGTCGCTTTTTTATATCCAACAAGCTACTTTCTTATTAAATTACATATCTAGGAGTTTGTTTATTCTATAATTCATTGAAAATGGAAGAATATGTAAATGATTCAGAAGAAATTTGTGAATAGGCAAGAGAAACTGAGCAAACGTTACTGCACCAGAATTCACGAAAAATATAAATAAATAAATTGCATGGCGCGACAAGCCTAGAAGGCCCTTAGCCTACCAGCCGGCTGCTACTGCAAGTAATATGATATTTTTGTTAAGTGAATGAAAGATAGTCATGTGGATGTTGTTAACGAAATTGTTATTTTGGCAACTTCGAAGGCCAGGAACTTCATTTTCATCGAACTCTTTGTCGAAAATTCTCAATGCTAAAAAAGAAAGTGGTAATATGATTATTATAAATGTAGGGTAATTACCAAGAAGCGTTGTATGAACGATATAAGAATCTGTTCATTTGAACTAGTGAGCCATGTTTAATATTAATAAAACGAGCTATTTTTCACATTCATATTCAATATGACGCCGAACTAGTTTATCAAATTTTACTTAATATTTACACGCATTGTATGATTTGTTAAGGAGTTTGGGAGGTTGAGGGAGGGCGAAGCCCCCCTTCATGCAGGTATTGAGAACGCGAACATATTCTTATTTGGGACTATATATCACATAGTAGTTAATACACATCATTCTATTTCCGATATTCAAAGAATATTTGAGTTTAAACACGCTTGTCTTCAATTTAAAAGCTACTTACTTACTCACTGGCACTATCGAACCCGTAGTTTCATGGCCGCGCGGACGTAAGCTCTCCATATATCGCTATCCTGAGCTAATGCTTTCCAATCATTCCCTGTATAATCTACTTCCCTCAAATCATAGTTAATGTTATTCTCCCACTTCATTCTTCGTCTGCCTCTGGCTTTCCTACAAGAAGATTGCATGCAAATCTTTCATTCCCCATACGTGCAACATGCCCTGCCCATCGCAGTCTTCGAGACTTAACTCTTCTTATTATATCTGGATTCCTATAAAGACCATGAAGTTCATTGTTATGTAGTCTTCTCCATTCACCTGTCTGTTCATCTCTCTTTGGTCGAAAAATTTTCCTAAGTAGGCCTACTTTATTTTCGAGTACTTGTAATCTCGTTTCCTCCCTTAAAATAAGAGTCCATGTTTCGCGCCCATATAATATAACTAGTGGAATAATATTTTTATAAAAGCCAGCAAAAATAAATTCACACTGAACAAAATAAATGCACACTAACCTTAGTTATTTTTTTTGTTAAGCGTTAGTTATTAGTAAGGTCACATTTGGTTAGGGTTTAATATCGCATATATCTTTCAAATAATGCTTCAGTTTTTCTTCACACGATTAAATATCGAACTTAAATTTAAGACAAATATATATAACATACCTCACACTAATATTGCATTAATCTATTCTGTGTAGCATTGGTGTTAGGCCACGTTTCGGTTAGATTTTTATAATGCTTCAATTAGAAATTACCTAAAATTGCTGTCATCTGTAATAATGAATTTTGAAGGTGAACAATGGGAATGACGTCAAAGTTTAACAATTTTAATTATTCTGTTTTCTGCCAATTTTTCTACATTTTGTTACCTAAAACCAAGCAATTTCGTTATTTTTTCCCTTGTGATACCTTATTTACAATTAGTAGGAAATATTAAAATTTATTTATTATTTCACGAAATCTAAATAATAACAAATAAGGCTTATAAAAATATTACTTTCTCAACCTGGCTAATTAGCCAAGGTCGTTAAGGCGTAATGCTATAAGATCTGAAGGTTCGAGTCTCAAAGAAATGTAAGAAATATGTAATTTATAATGTGTAGTGAAGTAGTTTGGATTGCATAGAATTGAGGTATATATGGAACAGAAAATAGGATAAAGAGCATTTTGAAAATTTTAATACCCGCGGATGTATTATGAAACCAATTATATATATATATATATATATATTTTAGACAATATCATATTTATGACTTACCACTTTATAATTATTGGTGTATTGCTAGAATACGATAATCGTATTCTAGCAATACACCAATAATTATAAAGTGGCAAGTCATAAATATGATATATATATCGTATTCTAGCAATAAACCAATAATTATAAAGTGGTAAGTCATAAATATGATATATATATATATATATATATATATATATATATATATATCGTATTCTAGCAATACACCAATAATTATAAAGTGGTAAGTCATAAATATGATATATATATCGTATTCTAGCAATACACCAATAATTATAAAGTGGCAAGTAATATAATATGATATATATATATATATATATATATACGTATTCTAGCAATACACCAATAATTATAAAGTGGCAAGTCATAAATATGAGATATATATATGTATATATATATATATATATATATATATATATCGTATTCTAGCAATACACCAATAATTATAAAGTGGCAAGTCATAAATATGATATATATATATATATATATATATATATATCGTATTCTAGCAATACACCAATAATTATAAAGTGGCAAATCATAAATATGATATATATATATATATATATATATATATATATATATCTTATAGCAATACACCAATAATTATAAAGTGGCAAGTCATAAATATGATATATATATATATATATCGTATTCTAGCAATACACCAATAATTATAAAGTGGCAAGTCATAAATATGATATATATATATATATATATATATATATATATATATATATATATATATCGTATTCTAGCAATACACCAATAATTATAAAGTAGCAAGTTATAAATATTATATATATATATATATATATATATATATATATCGTATTCTAGCAATACACCAATAATTATAAAGTGGCAAGTCATAAATATGATATATATATATATATATATATATATCGTATTCTAGCAATACACCAATAATTATAAAGTGGCAAGTCATAAATATGATATATATATATATATATATATATATATATATATCGTATTCTAGCAATACACCAATAATTATAAAGTGGCAAGTCATAAATATGATATATATATATCGTATTCTAGCAATACACCAATAATTATAAAGTGGCAAGTCATAAATATGATATATATATATATATATATATATCGTATTCTAGCAATTACACCAATAATTATAAAGTGGCAAGTCATAAATATGATATATATATATATATATATATCGTATTCTAGCAATACACCAATAATTATAAAGTGCAATCATAAATAATATTATATATATATATATATATATATCGTATTCTAGCAATACACCAATAATTATAATTATCATAAATATGATATATATATATCGTATTCTAGCAATACACCAATAATTATAAAGTGGCAAGTCATAAATATGATATATATATATATATCGTATTCTAGCAATACACCAATAATTATAAAGTGGCAAGTCATAAATATGATATATATATATATATATATATCGTATTTTAGCAATACACCAATAATTATAAAGTGGCAAGTCATAAATATGATATATATATATATATATATATATATATATATATATATATATATATATATATCGTATTCTAGCAATACACCAATAATTATAAAGTGGCAAGTCATAAATATGATATTGTGTAATTTACTGGGTACAAACAAAGGTTTTAGAAGCGATAAGATACAGTATGTTGAAATGTCTGATAATGATAGAGAGATGAATATTTACAAAACAAGCTCATGTTTGGAATGCTGGTTTCTTTCGTCATAATGCTTTTGTCTAAGTGAAAGCATGGAAGATGAAGACCAGGACGTCCACTCAAAAGACTTTTGGATGGTGTCTCTCTTGAGGCCGAAACAGGTCAACAAATGACCTAAATTCGTGAATGTGCTATGATGATGATGATGATGATGATGAAAACATTGGTAATTTATTTGTTAATTAAGGGTCATGACTACAGAACTTATTTTAAAAAAATACAGCTCATATTAAATGACGTCAAGCCTCACTCGTGTCCTGGGATCTACTCATCCTCCCAATAATATATATTTGCGTAATTTGTCCCGCGCCGAAGCTGAGCGATTTAAGCCGTTATGCTTTGCTACAAAGCTACAGGACTTGCGCTGGTTCGAATCGCAATGATAGAAAAAAAATCATGGAATTTCGGCCAATATTGGATCAGGGCACCCAGCATCATGAATAATTAGGGTAGCTACAAGAAGTAACTACTCCAGGTTGACAAAAACAAAGCTATAACGGCTAGGAGACCCGATATGCTGACCATGTCGCCCCTATACTGGCTGGATGAACGTCCACCTCTGTGATTAACGCATTTGGTTGTGAAGCCAGCTGGTACGCTCAAGATGTCGCGCCATGCAGTTTAATTTAAATTATTAAATAGCATCATTAGTGGTCCTACTCCAAAAGACATATCAATGGTCCGGAATCACACTGTTCTATGTCCATTTTGTAGAATTCTCGTTACGTTTCATGTTCATTGTGAAAATGAACAGGAATTCGACATTTCGGTTAAAAATGCTATACAACATATCGTATTCCTGTTTTATTCTCACAGTGCACATGGACATGGGACATAAAATATTCATTTCATAACAAGAATAATTATTCTACTAGATGGACAATATGGTTCTAAGCCATCGATTTGCTAGTACAGAAATTGGTACTGTTGCGTACGGGTACGTGAGAACGGGCATAAGCGAGTCCGGAATTTTTAAACGAATTCTCTCAAAATAAGTTATATGAAACGCTTATAATTCCTGTTATGTGAATGTGGAACATGTCTCTTAACTTTAAGAGTATTTCAGAATAAAATGCTTAGGAAAATTGTTCGACCAAAGTGAGACGAACAGACAGGTGAATGAAGAAGGCTATGTAACGGTGCGCCACGTGATCTTTATTAGAATCATCATCATCACTCCAGGGATTAGGCAATTGCCCGTTCCGACTTCATAATGCATCAGCCCAACGTCTTCTAGGTCTTCCAACATCACGTCTTCCTCTTGCTTGATAATTTCTTGCTAACAATGGATATCTCTCCTTACTCATTCCATCCATATGATCAATCCATTTCTGTCTGTAATTCGTGACCTTATCCAATAACGGTTGTACTTTCAATATATTTATTAGAAGCCAGATGAAATAGGAATATTTAAGTATTGCAGACTGCGATGGACAGGGAATGTGGCACGAATGGGAGAGAGGGAAGGAAACGCTTGAAGGAAAACCAAATGAAAAGTGCCCATAAGTAGATCAAGAATGAAGTGGGAAAACAACATTAACCATGATTTGAGGGATGTGAAATATACAGGGGATTATTAAAAAACACCCCAGGATGGTGATGTATGAAAAGCGTATAATCTCGCTGCTATGAACCTTTTGGTTCGATAGTGCCTATGAATTACTTGTACGCAAAAATGTACTTTCGCATTTTTTTTAGTGAAACTCTATATTGATTTAATGGCTCAAAATACAATGGATGGAACGATAGCAAATGAGTTCATCGATGTGGTTTCGAGGTAACGCATTTTCTTCTATGCGATACATTGTTGGGTCAGATTTCCTAGGTAAAACTTTTCGGGATTCTTCCTTACCTGTTAGACGAATTTTGGGGACATTTAAGGGTTAAATCGTTCATTCGTCTATCATAATCATTTATCATATTCGCAATTTTTAGTATGAATATGTGATTGAATGGTCTTATCTTAAATGTTCTTGTTGTTTCGAATTGACATTGAGCTGTCCCTCATTCAGTTAGACCCAGCACGTCTTTATCTGGCAAAAAAAATATACATATATATTCTCGAGCCTATCGGTTTCGTAGGATTCAGATGGAATTTCTTGAAATTAATTTAATAGATGTTTACACAAATTTGTTTCGCAGATTCTTCACAAATAATTTTCTACAATAAAGTCTCTTCCTTCATTGTTCTCTCTACATTCACTTGGAACATATTCTTATCTTCACATTAATGAGTATACTTCACTGTTCGGACACAAATATGGGTTGGAAGCGTTTGGTTGGTTTAAGGAGGATAATAGTTATTGGCTTGATATTGTGAAGCATGGATGATTGAAAATGATATAATAATTAATTATTGCTGGTAATTAGGTAATTGGTGTTGGTAATTCAGGAGTTTTATTGACAGAAGTTGGAATCTCGTAGATGTTGAAAATAATTATAAAGTTCGTAGAACAATACATTGAGATTTTTATTCAACATGTATATGTACTACCTGGATAGAATTTGATGATGAAAAAGCATACGTTTTTTTTTCTCATCAGGTGTTGTATAATGTTGATAAGGCATCTCCCTGTCTTAATCCACTAATCTCCAACCAGAAACACGTACTTCTACACTACAGCTCCGAGTCACTTTCCACATATCCGAAACACAATCACAACAATACCGGAACCTAATCAACTCATCACCGGATAACAATAAAATAAATGAAAGCATCCTATCCATCCACAAGCACTTTTCTTTTAGTCTCTGGGATTGATTTCGTCACACTTCTAAGTTGAAAGGATCGTAAACCTATCATCTTTATCAGGACAGAGTTTAAATAATACTCCATGTAATCTAATGGAATTTTTACTGCAAAATATATAAGAATGCTACAACAACTGACCTCCATTAGGTCAAAGTAATCGGGCTAGCGTAGCGACTCTAGTATTGTAGGGAGTTAATATTTACCCATTAATCTTAAGAAAGGTGCTTGCTTGATGACTAAGAACCGATCACAGGAAGAGGAGGAAAGGCCCTTGGGGAATTCCTCGGAGTTAGTTCGTCCTATTTCCATGACGATTCTAATGGACCCTGATCCAGAAGAGAGTCATCTGGTCATAAGTTATTTTCTTTGCCCCGCCGAAAGCCGCCCTTGCAGGCTGAGTCGAGTTAAATCTGTTCATTATAATGGTATTATTATTTAAAAAAAATGTTTTAGGTCTGGCAATTAGTTCCGAGGCAAAAGTGCTCAATTTGCTTGTGTTGTCATGAGTGCCTGTGGATAAATAGGGTGCTTTTAGGTTGCCTAGTGATGAAAATATTTGGTTCCGGAATTGTTGTAATTGTGGTTTCGTATATTGTAATATGTCAAAAGTTACTCGGATCTGTAGTGTAAGAGCACGTGATTCTGGTTGGGGATTAGTGGATTAAGGCAGGGAGATGCCTTATCGACAATGTTACTTAATTTGTTGTGTAGATAAGGTAATAACAGTGGCGGAGCGTGGAATTTCAACAAGTGTTAGCCGTCGTTTTATTTTCAGTAATATGGGTATTTCTAATAAGTAAATGACCTTCCAAAAAGAACGACATGCAATGTTAGGAATATCAAATATAATTAACTACTATATGTGTAGGGCTTAGAAAATCGAAGGAGGTAATTGGACATATTAAATAGTTAATTAAATATATAAATACATTATTTTAAACACATCTATTAGTCTCCAATTCCAGCTGTTTTCTAGAGATTATAAGTGATCTCTGTACGTCGTTAGCCTCGTCTTCTATTAAAGATACTAAGGGTGAGATCTCTTGTTTTATTTTATTGAATAAAGTAGCGGATATAGTAGCCTACACAGTAAGTTGTTTTGAACATCATGTGATGTGCCGACGAACACGGTAGAAATTTTCAAATCGTTTCTTAATTTCTCATCTATAGCGCAACAATTGAATATAATTAGGCCCTATCTCTTTTGTTAGATTCAGAGTTTTCTACATGGCCCCTAAAAATGGCAGCTCTTGTTCGGCTAAGAAACACACAGCGTCTATTAGGCAGCTAACAATGTACTTGTTTTCTGTAACGTTTTCGTTATGCTTAACCACATTAATTTTGATAGCCCGGCTTCGGGACTCTTCAATTCTAGTGGCCAAACTTATGTAGCGCTATTACACAGTTAACATGGAGTTCAGATAGTTCATGTCGTTTTTCAGCACATGAAAACTATGTACATCGGGAACCCTCTTTGTTCAAATATTTCTCCATCGAAAATAGAAGGCAAGGCTAACAGTAAAGGCAACATGACTTCCTGCAGCCATATGTCATATTCATACCAACCTTCATGTCCATCATTAAACGACGCACTTTTGTTTTTGATTGACTAGTAATGCTATTTAAATTAGAAGTTGGTTTGTAACTTTTTTCTTTTTAATAATAAGGCTTCTGCAGGAAAAGGGATGACTTAACAAGTCTTCAATAACTCAAGCACATTCCTCTCCTATGATAATATTTATTTAGTGGTTTAATTACTGTACACAGGACTTACTTGGAGCAAACGAAATCTCGCTGATAGTCGTTTCTAGAGTGCTAGCAGCAGACCAATGAAACATTATAGGGAGATTTTACATCATTTTTTGGCCGCTAGTACCCCGGTCATCTTCAGATGGCACTGTAGTCAACTCTAAGCCATAGAGGAATACTTCCTGTATGCTTAAACTCTAATTTTATTGTTGGATTATTAAAATAAATTTGAATTTTCTGATTGGACGACTGGAATTTGAATTAATGAAGTTAATTAACGTAAATTTCTTACGATGGAGAGAAAATTGAGATTGAATAAAGTTATATTTTTACTGCATTGAAGTTAATTCCTAAATTATAATTTACTACAATTTGATGCAGAAAGTGAAGCTGAAGAACATACATAATGAAAGGTAAGTCAATGGTTGCATATATGATTTCTTTTTCTGAAATATGTTATATGGTTTACTTTTTAAAAAAGTGTTTTGAAATAAAAACTGTGATACATTAAATATGTAAAATTGTATGTGTTAATGCATTGGTTTACATCAGGACATTATCAGGAATTAATTTTAAATTAGAATACCGTACTTTAGAAAAACTGTAACAGTGGCGGAGCGTCCGTGTTAGCACTGTTAGCCCAGCTAACACTTTCAAAAGTTAGAATTATACTCTTTGATAATTAATTAAAACGAAACATAATACCGGAACGAGATACAACAATGCATTGATAGTAGTCTAAATGTTGTAAACAATAGTAACTTAATAATATATATTGTATGCGTTGCTTATATACTGTAGCATTCCAATACAATACCATGTGCTTCAACGTTTTAAATGCCCATACTGTTAGCCGATTTCCGGAGGCTAACATGGAGGACGACAGTGATAGTATGTTGCGCAGGCGCATTCAAGCTCATCGGTAGTACATCCTGCTGCATTTCAAGCTGAGCCCGATGCTACTCTCTAGCTGCCCTGTTAGCACTCTAGAAACGGCTAACAGCGATGTTTCAGTTGCTCTGAGTAAGTCCTATGTAAACGTAGTGCTTCTGAGCGTATCAAATACAATAATTAAACAACTAAATTTGTATTATCATGGGAGAGGAACGTGATTGAGTAACTGAATACTTGTTAAGTCATCACTTTTCCTGCCGAAGCTTTGTAGAAAAGAAAAAATGTTATAAACCAACTCCTTATTTAACTATCATTATAAGTCAAACAAAACAAAAGTGCGTAGTTTAATGAAGAACATGAAGGTTGGTATGGCTGCAGGAAGTCATGATCCCTGTTAACTCTACCTTCTATTTTCAACGAAGAAAAATGTTTGGACAACAAAGGGGGTTTCTGATGTAAATAGTTTTATTGCGCTGAAAAACTTCATGAACTAGTTGAAACCCATGTTAACTGTGAAATAGCGCTACGTAATTTTGGAAGCACTAGAATCGAAGAGTCCCGAAGTCGGGCTATCAAAATTAAGTTAATACGGATAAGCATAACGAAAATGTTAAAGCAAACAGATGCATTGTTAGCTGTCTAATAGACGCCGTGTGCTTCTTAGCGGAACAAGAGCTGCCATTTAGAAAACTCTGAATCTAACAAAAGAGATAGGGCCTAATTATATTGAATTATTGCACCATAGATGAGAAATTAAGAAACAATTTGGAAATATCTATGTGTTCATTGTCACATGACACGATGTTAAAATACTTAATATGTTCTACATCCGCTACTTTATTCAATAAAATGAAACAATAGATCTCACCCTTAGTATCTCTCCGATGCTACCGACGATAGAGCTCACTTACAAGCTCTAGAAACTAGCTGGTCGTGGAGACGAATATCTGTGTTTTAAAATCATGCATTTACATATTTAATTAACTATTAATAGGCCTATGTCCAATTACCTCCTTCCATTTCCTAAACCCTGTACCTATAGTAGTTTATTATAGTTGATACTCCTAACATTGCATATCGTTCTTCTTAGAAGTTCATTTACTTATTAGAAATAATATAATACACACAATATTATATCCATAAAACGGTGGCTAACACTTGTCGAAATTCCACGCTCCGCCACTGAACTGTAATCAATGCCTCGCATTTATATCTAACCTATAATATTTTAATGTTTACTGATTACTCAATATTTCTTTCATCACAGAATAAATCAGGCTGTCAGGATCAAACGCTACGGGTGTATTTTCATATGGCAGTGATTGGTAAGTGGCACGTAGTTTACTTGTTTACATTTTAAAATACTGAAGATGTATAAAATTCCAGGTAAGTAAATAAAGTGTATTGTGAATAAAGCTACTACATCCACTTGACTAGCTTAGCATAATATAATCTAAGGAAAACTTTGGTTTCGTTTCCACCATTAATTGACCTACAGAATAACAGTGCGCACGGGGAAACTGTGCACATGTGTATACGTTTATAGGGTTGTCGCTAAGATTGCACCACACAGCTGTGAAATTGATATGACCAACCTTTGCAATAAATTCCCAAATGGTTATTAGAAATGGATGTGTACTAATTTCTTCCTTCTTAACCTAACAAAAATAAATAACATGCATATTATTTAATAAGTGTATACTATTCTGATGTACACTAACTAACTCTAATACTAACCTAATAAAATTAAGTTAAATTCTTGAAATATGATGTGGAATTAATTGCGAATGTTGGTAACACTGATTTCACAGATATTTTGTGGACATTACATTAAGCATTTGCACATCTCGCGCATGCACACTCTGGCTCTGTAGAACTTTAAAGAAATCATTGCGTAAATATTTAATAATTGTACAAAAATTATAAATATCGTTGTACACAGTTTAAAATAGTACAAAATGTTAGTAAAGACAGAAGAAGTACGTAGGACAACAGAATTACACAGATATAGTGTAGAACTTTACTACATGCAGTACGCATGCGCAATTGCTAAAGTAACTTCACCACGTGGCAGGATATATAAGTGAAATCATTATCACCAACATTCGCAGTTAATTCCAAAACATATTTTAAGAAATGGATGTTCACCCATTTCATCTTGTAAGGTTCCAATTTGACAAGTTAGTGTATATCAAACTAGATTAGAGTTTATTAATTAATATATGCGCAATTTATTTGGTTAGGTGTTCGAGCAAGTTAGTGTGCATCCATTTTAATAAAATATAAGGAAATTAATTGCGAATGTGACTATTAATATTTCACAGATATGTGGTTCCATAAGCATATGTGCGTGCACACTATTGTTCTGTTGAACTTGAAAAAATGCATTGGTTAAGTTAATCTACAATTTTTTTTTTTTTCTTTTCCAAATTTAAGAATACAGTTTACATTATGCGGCAAAGAACATTTTCTAAGTCAAAAGTAGACTACATGCACATTCACCACTAAATAATAGTGCATACAGTTTAGAAACACACGATGCAGTCAACCACAGAAGAAATGCCCCAATATTGAAGTCTTAAACGTAAAAAGTAGCTGAAATACAAATAATTACTCTAACCTTAGTTTTGTCGTAGGTAGGGGTTTGATCATATATCCATCCATCCATCCATAGTAATTCTGCCCGAGAGCAGGTCTTTCACAGCATTTTCATGCTATGCTTTGCAGCTTTACTAGGGAATTGTAGGTGTGGAAGCTTCACGTTGCTTTCCACACCGGTGAAGGATGACGATGATAAAGATCATGATAATGACCGGATGAATTTTGGGGACCGTTGGGCCCTAAGCTTCCAGAAAATTTGTCTTACAGGTGAGGAAAAACCCCGAAGAAAACTTTACCCAGGAGCCTGTCCCGACCGGGATCGAATCCGGGCCCGCTGTGTGACAAGCGCGGTGGACTGATCATATATCGTATACTTACTTACTTACTCACTTACTGGCACTATCGAATCATGGCCGCACGGATATAAGCTCTCCATACATCCCTATCCTGAGCTAATGATTTCCAATCATTCCCTGTATAATCTACTTCCCTCAAATCATAGTTAATGTTATTCTCCCACCTCATTCTTGGTATACCAACTGGGCGTTTTCCCTCTGGCTTTCCTACAAGAAGCTTCCATGCATGTCTTTCATTCCCCATACGTGCAACATCGCAGTCTACGAGACTTAACTGTTCTTATTACTCGTATATCTGGCTTCCTATAAAGACCATGTAGTTCATTGTTATGTAGTCTTCTCCATTCACCTGTCTGTTCATCTCTCTTTGGTCCTCAAATTTTCCTAAGTACTTTATTCTCAAATACTTGTAATCTCCTTTCCTCCCTTAAAGTAAGAGTCCATGTTTCGCACCCATATAATATAACTGGTAAAATAATAGTTTTATATATTTTCAGTTTAATGTTTTTTGAAAGGAGTTGGAACATCAAGAGTCTATGCAATGCATAATAGCACGCATTTCCAGAATTGAGCCTATGTTTAATTTCTTTGTGCATCTCATTCCTATTTGTCATTATTGTTCGTAGGTATTTGAATTCAGCCACTTCCTCAAAATTTCCCTCATTTGTCATTAGCTGTCCATTTTCATTATATAATGAATTTCTACGTGTGACCATATATTTAGTTTTATTGTTATTTACTTCCAGTTCTGATTTCTTAGTGTTACTCAACAGTGTGTGCGTGTTGTCCTTTAGTATCTCCTCGCTATCGGCCAATAATACTACATCATCAGGATAAACTAACAGCTTATTAATACCATTGCGTTGTAGGCCTTTCCTCATCCTCTAAAGATTTAATGGCATGCTCTAGTACAAAATTAAATAGTAGAGCAGATAGTGCATCTCCTTGCTTCAACCCATTCTGGATTTCAAAACTGTCCGAAAACTGTTTGCCTACATGCACCCTACTTGTGCCATTTAGACACATTCATATAAGTCTAACTAACTTTTTAGAAATTCCGAACTCCAGCAGGATACTAACTTCTCCCTCTTAATTGAAATATATGCTTTTTTGAAGTCTACATATAGCTGATGTACAGTACCATTATATTCCCATTTCTTTTCTAAAATCAGTCTTATACTAAAAATCTGATCTGTTGTAGACCTGTTTCTTCTAAATGCACATTGATGATCTCCTAGAATGTCATCAATATAGGGAGTAAGTCTGCTTACTAATATATTTGTAAGAATTTTGTACGAAGTTGAAAGTAATGAGATACCCCTGTAGTTGTTGTAATCAGTTTTATCTCCTTTCTTATAAATTGGTACGATAATCGATTCCTTCCATTCATCTATCGTATAGGAAATTGAAACTTAAAAGTTATATGTTAGCTGCAATGTAAATTATTATAGGAACTTTGGAATTTTATGTGGCTGCATTGGAACAGCCTTCATTATTGCTTGAAAAACAACATGGCTCTAAAATCGATTCGAAATGAATAGATAATTAAGAATTGTAAAAAAGAGAATTAGAATAATTGTTATAAAAACTTTAAAATACTAATATTATTTAAAACAAAACCATAAGAGTATAATTGACACAATTGTGCTGGCTATTTTGAGGTATTTTAAAAGTTGTCATATAGGCCTACTATTTTTTTCAGACTCTACAGTAGGCGTAACATGGTTCTCCTCCAAGAACATCTACAAAAATGTATTGCAATAAGATACCAGTACATTATAGACTATACAGAAATGTGCTTGTGATTTATAAAAAACAAATTAATTATGTTAATATTGTGTTACATATTTTTAAATTTGTCGTTACATCTATCTTGTTGAGAACTATCTACACCTTTTATACTTATTTAATATGTGCAAAAAATCTTAATATGAAGTGACGGTAATTACTTAGAGAACCTACTGTTCAGACAACTGAGACTTTTATCAAAAATAATTTGACCTGATCTTCGACTATTCAGTGATTTCTTGGTAATAATGTGAAGATAGGCATTGATGTTAGAATAAAAAAAATGTTTAAAACTAAAAAAAGTCATTTTGTTTCTTCACACATGTAGATATTGGAACAACAGTTGACTGGTAGATCAATGGCGTCCTCAGCCTATCGCACTATGGAGAATATACATTGGATTTCTTCTATAATGAACTGTTAGATTTGCTAGGTAAAAATTAAAGGTAAGTGATTCCATTTATGGATTCGGAAGGCTTATGAGGTAATAGTAATTAAATGTGCAAATAGACTATAGTGTCACATAAAAAATAATTAATTATACTGTAGAATTATTGAATCTTGAACTATCTATGTGACTTCAGTGTGTACAGTAATTTCATTGAGAAAATGTTATTCCTCTTGAATAATGTACTTCCTACAGTGACCATAAAATGTATAAACATTTTGTGAAATATTAATTTTAATTCAAAACAATAAATGAATTTGGTTTTTTCGTTTAAAAAAACTAATAATGACAAGTCTGGTTAAGAGCTAATGTGCATACATTCACATATAAACATGATAAATCCATTCAGATTAGAGAAATGATGCATAAGTTTCAGTTAGGATTTTTTATGCTACATTCTTCTAAATTGAAGGTATTTTTAAATGTTCATTATCTATAAGAGTATTATGAATAAGAATCGAATCGTGAATTCTTCTTACCTCATACATCTATTCTTTTTAATACAGAACTGCAGTATCGGGAAACATCATTCCCATCTACAGCTGTTTTCACGACTCAATTTCTTTTATATATATAATGCCGGTAATTTTAACTCGTACTTAAATTACTTTGTTTCGTTAAAACACAAATAGCATATCACTGCTCATTACACCAGGCTCGTTCAATGGTACTACCATAGCATATACATCATCCAGATCCTGTTCGATACTTTCTAATAGAAATGACACAAGAAATGTTACTTTGTAAACAATTTTGCATTTTTAATTTTTATTTCTTTTGAAAAAGAATTACATAAAAATTGCCAATATTTTTGTTGTATAACTTTTTCAATGATTTCCTAAAAAATAGTGATCTACTTTATCTACTATGTTCATCTAGTTTTTTAATAAACGCTTAGGAAATGGTGTAAATTATTTTAGTCAGCTTTTTTAATGAATTTTGAAAGAAAGAAAAAAATAACTGAAAATAATTTATAGTTAAAGACATCCGAAAAGTTGGCAAATTCCTTGTAATTTTTTTTCTGAAAAGAGCAAGAATAAAACTTGCGAATATTGTTTACGAAATAGCATTGCTTGTGTTTAGCTTTCAATTTTATTTTTAAATGGATGGGAGAGAATAGGGTACTTTCCATGCGACTGAGACACCGTGACCGAGCCAGCGTGACCGGTTTGGAATTACGCCCCGGTCAAATTTAGATGACGTTAAATTGTTGTAAAATAAAAAGAGTAATAATAATAATAATAAGTATGTAAGTGGCACTCGAAAGAGCATTAAGTTTTAGGTTTATGATTTGTCTTTTATCAGTTGGTTCAACGATCCCGTCCATCTTCTGCATTGTTTGTAATGGTATCGCTCGCATTTTTGTTTACATATCTTGCATTCATACGAGTCACTCGGTTGGTGGAATTTTGTATTTTTGCACATTGTATGATGATACCCATGTGTTGCCAGGCCTATGATTGCGTGTCCTTGTGGTTGGTTGCTTCCGGTTCACTCGCTGTTCACCATGGCGTCTGAGGCGTAGAACTCTTCGTCGATCTCTTTTTCCTTCTGTTCTTTTTTTCGGTGACTTTCTTATATGACTCCATTGCTGGCAGTAGTATTCTTTGTCTCGGGTCCTTTAGGAAGAAGGTTTCTCTGGCTAGCATATCGGCCATTCTATTTTGTATATGCTGGGTGTATCAAAAAGGATGGCGCAAACTTACATGGTTGAAAGTACACGATAATAGAAGCAACAATGTCCCAGTAAACATGGGTCCGCAAACGAGCCGTTTGCGAGATAATTACGAATGTATGGTTACAAGCCGCCACTGACGTCATTGTTTGTAACATAGTACGGTTTACTCCTTACGCACTTGAAGCGGTTCTATGTTCTTTGTTTACAAAACTGAACTTTGCCGAGAGGTGGAGTTGTAATCAAACCATATACGCAGAACGTACAGGACGGATACAGTAGGGTAATGGAGGATAAGTGTACGCAGGGAAATTTTATGGTATTGGCAGCACTGCAGAACATGCCGATTATTATTATCAGTTTAGCTGTTACAATGGAAGATCACGCCGTAGTATCATTGACCTGCTTCATTTATCTTCGTTCTACCAGGTAAAATTAACTTTCCTTACTTTTCTATGTAATTTCTGTGTGATATAGCATAACTGTTTTTTACCTTAAGGAGTAAAAAAATATTTTGTAAAGAGATATATTTATGCACATTTAATAACCTACAACATGGTGAAGATACCATTTACCTCTCTGTTACGTGCTGGAATCTATTGGTGATTTTATGAAATACGCCAAGTGAGGCAAAGAGTACGCAGTAGCTGATCACTGCGTATCTTAGCCTCCATTGGGGGTTATCATTGCTACATTGCTTTTTTCATTTATGGCTATTAAGTGGAAAACTGTGTTTTATTACTCTTAATATATAGATGTATATTATATTGATACAAAGTTGTTATAACTTATCATAGTTTTGTATTTAATCGTAAAGAAATACAAATAACATTTTTATTTTTATTTGCAGAGCAAAGAGCTGGAGAAAATGAAACAGTAGGTTTATCAGAACAAGAATGTAAAATTAATGTTAGTATTCATCCAATTCTGCCGCTTTCAGAACATAAAGAACAAGACCCTATGAACCGAAGAAAGCAGAGACCAGCACAAACATCAGAAATCACGACATCATCACCTTTCAAAAACCATTTGGAAGAAAAAAAAAGAGAGAAAAGAATTAGAGCAGGCTAAATCAGAAAAAAGTTTTTAAAAAATAGGAAAGACAAGTAAGATAAATGGGCCTAGCAAACAAGAAATCAAATGCGAGAAGAGAATTGATGTTTAATAATGACTCTAAACCATCTTCAAGTTCAGCTGAGTCGAAAGCCTTCATTGAAGAAGAAGAAAAAGATGACGATTCAACTGTCTGTCCAGGATGCCGGGGTTCGTACCCTGATAGCTGGATTCAGTGTGGAATTTGCAAAGAGTGGTGGCAAGAAGTCTGCAGTGCTTAAGAAGGCAGTGGTCCATTTGTTTGTGACTATTGTTAGGCAGGCCCTAGTGAGTACTCTTAACCACCCTACCCGCGTACTCTTAACCTCCCGGTAGGCCAAGAGTACGCAAATTACATTTTTTACTAATTTATTATTCACGCCTGTATTTTAAAATGTAGTTGACTGATGATTTTTTAAACTATTTGTATTGGAATAAAGAATATTTTAAAAAAATTTGAACTCTGTAGTTTATTTATTTTATCAAATATAACTGAAAATCCACTAAGTGCGTACTCTTATCCTCATTTACCCTACACTGTTTCAAAAGGTATCAGTCTCGTCTGAGGAGTGTCACTTGTACTGTGTTGTAGTTACAATGGAACCTTACAGTAACGAAGATTATGTGGATATGCATTTCATGTACGGTAGGGCTAATGGCAATGCACGGGAGGCTGCACGCTTGTACCAAGAAACATATCCTGATCGAAGACACTCCGAAGGGTCAATCAGCGCCTGAGAGAAAATGGGGGTTTTGCACATGGCAGAGCAGTAGGTAGGCCTGCTCATACTACGCCTGAGGTTGAGGATATGGTGTTGGAAACAGTACAGCTCTCTCCAAGAATGAGGATATGGTGTTGGAAGCAGTACAGCTCTCTCCAAGAACCTCGACGAGAAGAATTGCCACACAAGTGCCAGTACTAAGCCACAGTAGATATGGAGAATTTTACAGCGCAATGTACTCTACTCTTACTACCTCCAACGAGTTCAATGTCTCAATGATACGGACTTTATTCCTAGAGTGATGTTTTGTCAGTGGATGTAATAACAGACTGTAGTCAACCCTCGTTTCGCATGTAACATTTTATTTACAGACGAAGCAGGATTCACACGCGATGGTGTTTTTAATTATCATAATACACATTTTTGGTGTGAAATGAACCCACATGCTGTTCATGAGTCACCACATCAGCACCGTTTCTCACTGAATGTGTGGTTAGGGGTACTAGATGATCATCTCATTGGGCCACACATTCTTCCACGAAAAATTAATGGACGGAGGTACCTTAGGTTTCTGCGGCGTCATCTTCCAGGATTGTTTGAGGATGTTCCCCTTCAGCAACGTCGGAGTTTGTGGTACATGCACGATGGAGCTCCGGCACATTTTGCTGCTGCTGTGAGACAGCATCTAATGCGTAGATACGGCCAAAGATGGATAGGTCGAGGCGGATCTGTACCTTGGCCTCCAAGATCACCTGATCTAAATCCTTTGGATATTTGTGTCTGCGGTCACCTCAAGAGCGAAGTGTACAGCACACCCGTTAGCACAGTTGCTTGTCAAGAATTCAGAAATTATCCAGGGGTTTTCGAAAGAATTCGACATTCATTGCAGAGACGAGCACAGTATTGCATCCAGTTGTAAGGAAGACACTTCGAACACCTCCTTTAACATGTAACCCATAACTGAAGCCAACTGTGAAATGTGAAATTTGAACTAAATGAGATGAAAAATTAATAGTAAAGTCTAAATTCAGATTAATCTGTACTAACTAGGACGATGTTTATAATTAAGTCAGTGGCGGCTTGTAACCATACGTTCATAATTATCTCGCAAACGGCTCGTTTGCGGACCCATGTTTACTGGGGCATTGTTGCTTCTATTATCGTGTACTTTAAACCATGTAAGTTTGCGCCATCCTTTTTGATACACCCTGTATTTACTTGTACCTAATGCCTTTTTTATGTATCTTGCTTTCACTTTTTCTAACCTCTCCAAATCGCTGGTCGATAGTTTCTCCCATGTCAGCCCGTAGGTGGCGATCGGGGTGATCACTGATACGAATAATTTCATGAACGTGTCTAATTTTAATGCTGCAATGTATTTGATATTGTACATAGCTCTTATAGGTTGTAAAAAATTAAGATAGGGAATCGCCTCTATCGGTTCTCTATGGCTAAACAGGGCAGCGACAGAGCAGCATTGGACAACCTGGTGCTCGGCTTGAAATGCAGCACGATGTACTGCGCCTGCGCAAAAAATTCACAAAATCTCGTTCCATGTTAGCCTCGGGATGACGGCTAACAGTGTGGGGATTTAAACACGTTGAAGCTACAGTATATACGCAACGCATATAATATACACTATTATGTTACTATTGTTTACATCTATATAACTATTAATGCATTGTTGTATCTCATCATCATCATAGTACATTCACGAATATAGGTCATTTGTTGACCTGTTTCGGCCTCAAGAGAAACACCATCCAGAAGTCTTTTGAGTGGACGTCTTGGTCTTCTTCTTCCTGCAGGTTGATATCTTAACATTTGTTTGGGTATTCTGTGATCTTCCATTCGATGAACATGTTGCATCCATCTTGACTTATAATCAGAAATTTTGTTTTCTAAAGATTCCATGTGTAATTCTTCTAAGATGTCTTCATTTTTTTTTGTGATCTAGTAGTGTGTATCCTGCAGTCCTCCGAAGATATTCATTTCATTTCAGCAGATCTAAGTCTCTGTATATCCTTCTGTTTCAACGTCCATACTTCGCTACCAAACAAAAGAGTTGGAAGAGCCAGTGTTTTATACACTTTCAGTCTTGAAAGCTTTTGGACTAACTGTGGCTTGAAGATAGAATTTATTAACCCTAAAATAATTTAAAAATTTAGATATTTTTGCATTTACATCCTTTTCTTCTTCATATGAGATATTGCATCCTAGATATGTAAAATTATTCACCTGCTCCAAAATTTTATTGTCCAGTACAATTTTACTTCTGACAGGATCTACACCTTGAAATGCCATAATTTTTGTCTTTTCTGTAGATATCTTTAATCCATATTCTTCTGCAATTTTGTTAAGTTCATACAGACCTTTCTGTAGATTATCTTCGGAATATGCTATTATTATTTGGTCATCTGCAAACAATAGGGTGTTTAATTTTCTATTTTCTGATATTCTTATTCTAAATTTATATGTTTTGTTCCAGCAACATATTACTTCATTGATATAAATTGCAAAAAGTGTTGGGGATAGGGGGCAGCCTTGTCTCACACCACGATTTATAATTCCTTCTTCAGAAAATCTGTTATTTAATTTAATCTTTGTGGTGTTGTCTATGTAAATATTTTGTATGTTCTGCCGAAGTAAATTTGGTATATTTCTGTCTTCCAATATATTTAAGAGTTTTGATCTCTTGACTGTGTCGAATGCTTTTTCAAAATCTATGAAAGCAAAATGTGTTTTTAAGTTGAATTCTCTTCTTTTTTCAAGCAATAGTTTAACAGAAAATGCTGAATCAATACAAGATCGTCCTTTCCTAAATCCATTTTGACATTCCATAAGGAATTTTTCACTGAAACTTTTCAATTTTCCATTTAAAATGTCTGCATAAATTTTGTAGCATATGTTTAACAAACTGATTCCCCTATAGTTGTCCACTTTTCTCTTGTCTCCTTTCTTGAACAGGGGTATAACAATGCTTGTCTTCCATTCTTGTGGTATATCTGCATTTTTGAATACATTATTAAAGAAGGACAACAGTCTTTCATGGAACTGTTTGCCTGCATATTTGTACAATTGTTGTATCTCGTTCCGGTATTATGTTTCGCTTTAATTAAATATCAAAATTCATTCATTTGTAATCATGTCTGAAGAAGGTACCGAAACAGCTGTTACGAATTATTATTGTAATAAATATGAAAATCATATAAAACTTTAAGTCTTATTTTTATTTAATTAAATATATATGGATTTTCATCAAGTAAACGTCAAATCGATTAAATATCAAAGAATTTAATTCTAACTTTATGAAAATGTTAGCCGTGCTACTGCTAACATGACTGGGTAATAAGGAATATAAAGATCAATCCAAATGATAAAATATTCAATAGAACAAGTCAGTGTTTGGCTTTTGCTGATGATATGAACGCCATAGAGGGATCTATAAAATATATCAATAAACCTGTCACACGCAGAAATACAATATATAATGGAAATTGACAGTTAATGACAAATGAGGGAAATTTTGAGGAAGTGGCTGGATTCAAATACCTAGAAACACTAATCACAAATAGGAATGAGATGCACAAATAAATTAAACATAGGCTCAATTCTGGAAATATGTGCTATTATGCATTGCAGAAACTTTTGATGTCCCAACTCCTTTCAAAAAACATTAAACTGAAAATATATAAAACTATTATTCTACCAGTTATATTATATGGATGCGAAACATGGATTCTTACTTTAAGACAAATGTCAGGAAAACTTCAAGACCCAAACGGTCCCCGAAGTCATATGGCCATCATCATCATCATCATCATCCTTCACGGGCGTGGAAAGCAACGGGAAGCTACCACACCTACAATTCCCTAGTAAAGCTGCAAGCATAGCATGAAAATGCTATGATTGCAGTGAAAGACCTGCCCTTGGGCAGAATTAGTATGTATGGATATATTTCACAGCGCTTAAAATTCAACTTGATAAGACGGTAATAAGGCCTATCGTATTGTATGGATTTGAATTATGGACTTTGACAAGTAAAATAAGACATATCCGGAATTGGAAGCGGAAGATATTAGTGAAGTAAAATCTATGGACAAACATATGAAAATCAACTTTGGAAAATTAAAATGAACCACGCGTTATGTAGATTGTTTAATTCATTAGATACTGTGAATATATGTAGATTTGAATGGTTGGGTCATGTTTTGAGAATGGAAAACAAAAGCATAGTCAAAAGCGTTTTGGATGAGAAACCAGAGGGAAGAAGAAAGAGATTGATAATGTGGCGGAGGACTTGAGATTGCTGGGAGTTGAGAGTTGGAGAAGTAAGGCAATGGAGAGAAGCCAAGGTCAAACTGTAGTCATAAGAATGAAGTAGATTTTCTTAAAGGCCTGATCCTGAATACAATGTTGACTTTTATACCATAATGGTAAAATGTTAACATCTGAATATAATTAATTAGAAACACAGTATTGATACTGTTGTGTTCAGGTAAGAGGATTTACTTGAGCAGATGTTGTTCTCACCCATTTAACTGTCCTTTAAATATGTGCAAATTGAAGGCTACACTCATGTTTAAATAGTTATCATAGAAAGATTTTGAATTTAGAAAATGAATGTCTTACATATTTAGGCCAGAGTAGGCCAGAGTAGGCCATTAGATTACAATGAGATACACGATTTAAATAACCCTTTGGCACACAGTGACAGAATATAGCTCACATTAGGTTTAATATATAATATGAGCAAGTTCAGGGAATGAGATATTTATAAACCTATCAAAAGCATCGGCGTTGATAGGGAAGAGAGATAGTAATCTTATAGATAATCAAAATATATAGAGATGGAACAGTATTCCTTGCCTAGTAATTGTGATTGGTTTCAAAGAGTAGTTGTGTGTACTGTACTGTAATATAGTAAGGAGATCTGAACACAGAAATGACACAAATTTAATAAAGCAACTTCATGTTGGAAAAAGTCCAACATTACAAAAAATCGTTACTAACATAATATTGATAGGAATTCACACTGTTAGGTATTTTTGTGCAACTTTGTTATTTGTTAGTGTGCCTACGGATAAGACAATTGACATTCTTATAATAGTTTAATTTCTAACAAAATAGGCATAAATTGTATAGAAAAAATATTAAACTAACCAAATATATTTACATATAACAAAACATTTCACTAACAAATCTCGGGACTTGCAATGACATGTTGTCCCTATTTATTATAAAAAATCTTAAAGGAAATTTTGAATTTCTTATAAGTAAACATATCCGATTTTTTTTTTAATGTTGGTGTATATTATAGATATATTTCACAAAAATATTAATACTACGTGTAATTACATTAAATTGTTATATGATACAATACAACCTTGAAACACTATAAAAATGATTTTAAAATTAATAACACGAAAATGGAAACTAATCACATTTATTTAAAACTATGTAGGCCTATATCTACAATAAATTAAGATTTTGAAAATCAACTTAAAGATAGTATAAAAATGACATCAAATTTGAAAACTTTGATGCAGAATGATCAAATGATGGGAGGAGAAGAACTTTTGCTATCGGAAATGAGAAAACATAAGAAAAATGCCGCACGGATATACAATTCAGCCAACATAATGAGGGAAATTGGAATTTATTTCCAACATAACTATATATATATATATATATATATATATATATTCGGTGTAATAAATGTGCTGATACAATACGCTATACAGCTGCTAGCTCTTTTTCGTCCAGACAACTTCCAGAAGATTTAACCTGAAGTTCGTACAACCGGTCCTAAATCTGGCTGGTCTAAAAATAAACACAGCTGGTAGCATGAAGATCAAGGTCTTGCCTGCGGCAGGTTGACGTGTAAGTTGATATTTTTTATAAAGCGAAAGTGTGAGTGAGTAGCAAGGACGTATTGTATGGTATTTTGTTTACTACGCAGGCGAGCGCGCTCGCTCAGAAAGAAAACGCCCGCCTGCTGCGTTGTGCGAGTGAGAAATTTTACTTCTGACAAGGACGGTTGTAGTTTCGTTCCAGATGAGGTTATTCGCTTGTGTTTGCGAATTTTTGCAGGAAGCGATTAATGGCGGATAGGGTGAAATTGGGCGGTGAATTGTGGCCCACACGTCTTCTTATATATGCGAGGGTAAGATGTTCTGGGCATACAGTCAACATCCTTCTCGAATAGAAGTCACGGGAACTGACTTTTCCGAACTGAGATATAGACGTTTATGGAACTTTTCCGCGGGTCTTCTGATTTGTGAGTCGCCAATTAACGAATCTCCCTTTATCATACAAGGTGAGGCCTGTCTCTCGTCACCGCCCTGCGAAATTCAAAAGCTAGACGTACAATCAGTCACAGTATGGGTGTGTGATCTAAAATTTAAACATCTTCTCCCACAGGTTGTATCACTGTAATCCCCGGGATACGTAAAAGTACATAAAAGCGGGACGTTAATCTAACAATTATATCACGTGATTAGATGTTTGATGGTGAACCATCGTAACAAATAAGGAATAAAATTTGTTGCACAATGTCTAACTAACTCACTGCACTATTGAACACGGAGGTTTAATGCCGCGCAGACATATACTCTCCATACATAATAGTAATAATAATAATAATAATAATAATGTTTCATTTATTCTGGCAGAGTTAAGTCCATAAGGCCTTCTCTTCCACTCAACCAGCACAAATACAAATAAATATTTGACATTATAGATATACATTGTACTAATTATAAAGCTAGCCAATGTTCTCCAAGCATTCCTTGTAAAATTTACCTCTCTCAAATCATGCTTAGTATTATTCTCCCACCTCATTCTTTGCCTACCCATTGGGCATTTTCCCACTTGTTTTCCTTCAAGTATTATTATATCTGGTTCCCTATAAAATCAAACATCTCACTGTTGTGTGGTATTTTCCATTCACCAAATCTATTCCTCTCATTTTGGCCCAAAAATGTTGCTAAGAACTTCGCAGATACTCGTAATATTTTCTCCTTCCATAAAGTGTTCGTCTTCTTTCACATTTATATAACGTAAATGGAGGAATAATAGGTTTATATATTTTTAGTTTAAGGTTTTTTAGATAAGTTGGGATGACAATAGTCCCCGGTATTGCGTTATAATATGAGTTTACAGAATGGAGCCTATTATTAATTACTCTCTGCACTTTATTCCTGTTTGTAATTATTGTTCCTAAACAATTTAATTCAGTCACTTCTTTAAATATTTCTCTCACTTTCATTAACGTTCCATTTACGTCATATAATGAATTTACATGTGTAACCATATAATTAGTTTTATTGATAATTACTTCCAGACCCAATTGCTTAATATTACTGAATATAATGAGTTAATTCGCCCCTAGTGTGTCCTTGTTATCGCCTAATTATACTACGCCATCAGCATATACCAACAGTTTTATTAATAATAATGCTGATTTGATTTATAGGCCTTCTTTATCCACTGATAGCATGCTCCAGTACAAAATTGAATAGTAGAGGATATAGTGCATCTTCTTGCTTTTACCCATTGTGAATTTCAGAAGTATCGGAATACTGCCTAAACACACTCTTTTTTCTGCCTTTAGACACATTCGAATAAGTTTATGTAACGTTTTAGTTCCCTCGCAAGTGAAACATCTGCATTTTTTAAGTCTACATACAGTTGATGTTCCAGTGTGGTTATATTCCCACAATCTCCTTACGCTAAATATCTGATCTACTATAGACCTATTTTTATATTTCCTCTTTATCAACATTATATCATTAAAAGAGCTCATGTCTGATGTGAAGGGTCTCTGTGGATAATGAATAGGTAATTTTGACGCTCGGACTTGCATTGGAATGCTATTGACATGAGAAGCTAAGCATCATGGTTGAATATGCTATAGTAGTCCTATATCTATTCTACTTGGTACAACCAAAGCTTTTAGAAGTGATGTGAACAAAGATGTTGATAATGAAATTAAGAAGAGTGAAAGATAAATTAATAGTATTCAAACAAGTTACTGCTGGTTGTTTTCGTCATAAATATTTTATTCAAGTTAAATCAGAGATAATTTTTTGTTAATTAAAGAACATGTTTGAAAATGTTACACCACCACTTTCATAAGCAGTAAACGATGTTATTTAACATTTTCCAATAATGTTATTTTAACACAGTTCCAATAACTGATCATCCATCCATTCATAGTAATAATTCTGCCCGAAGGCAGGTCTTTCACTGCAATCATAGCATTTTCATGCTATGCTTGCAGCTTTACTGGGGAATTGTAGGTGTGGTAGCTTCCCGTTGCTTTCCACACCGGTGAAGGATGATGCTGCTGATGATGATAATGATAAGGATGATGTCAAATACAGACTTGAAACATATAAATAATGCTCGGTTTATTGTTGACGCTGCAAAACTACCTTGGCACAACTGTGAACTCGTCTGTAGACGAGAAAGTTGACAAATTTAATAACATGATTTCACAATTGTAAGTCAAACACACACATATCAAGATTACTCTTAACAGGAGCTATTGAAGCTTTAGTTATAATAACAGGTTTTATTAAGTGATTCCAACATATAACCATATCCCCTGCGCTCTGGATGTCTGATAATATCCGCTCGCTTATGGCTGAGAGAGACACAGCATACAGGAAATAGGCCTAAAGGAGGAAGAAGTAACTGACAGACTTACAGACATATTAACATCTGAAGAATAAAGTAAATCAAACAGCAATTCAAAATTAAGGTATGGCCATTATATTCTAACACAATCTATGCCAAGATCATCCGACATTTGAAAACAATTAATATTAGGGCTTCTGTCAAAACAAACTGCAGGTATAGACAGCAGACAACGCCAGACGAGTTGAATGAGTATTTCACTGACCCCTTCATGGACAACAAAGCTCAAAACAAATGACAGCAATAACTGAACTAATGTCATATTCCCCACTTTATTTTTCTCCTACATCTCACCCGATGTCGATAAAGAGCACTATTACGTATTAAATCTAAATCTTAAGGAATAGTCAATATATCAATAACCCTACCTCAAATAATAATGACATTATTTTCCCGACAATAACGCGCATTCTTCATGCCTCTATATGACCAGAACTTATACAATACACTGGAAAATGGCTCTAGTTCGTCCAACAGGGAAATCAAACACACCTATAATACTTGATGATTAGAGAACAATCAGTATACTTTCCAGTAACTGGGACATAAAATACACTCACAGTTAACAGACTGTCTCACCACATATGACTTACTTGATGAGCATCAGTCTGGTTTTAGAACAGGACATCATACAAGCACCGTATATCTCGACATTGTAGACATAAGAGACTCAATGTACATAAGCGAACTCACTGCAGTAGTCCTATTCGACTATTGCGAAACATTTGACACAGCAGACATATATTCATTGCTAGCTAGACTAAAGACACTACATCTGTCAGAAAATTGTCTTGATTGGTTTAGTTCTTACATCGCTAATCGTCATCAACCAGTTTCTGTTAATAATTGCACACCTTCCTGCGATTGGTGATTAAAGGAATACTTCAAGACAGCGCGCTCGCCCCCTTCTCTTATCTTCTTCATTTATATTAATGACGTGACCAGGAAACTACAAAACTACAAGCACCATATTTACGCCGACGACTTACAAATTTACACTGACTTTAGACACAACACATTTAACGAATGTATTGATGAAGTGAACACTGACCTCAGACATATACCTCCATGGTCCAGACATTTCGAACTAAACCTAAATGTAAATAAAACACAATCAGTAATTATTGGAAATCCAAGCTTCATATGCAATATCAACATACCGGCTAACATGTTTGATAATGAACAAATTCCATATTCCAACGTTGTTAAGAACTTGACATTTTATCTAGATTCTAATGTAAATTGGAATACCCAAATAAAACAAACATGTAAAAAATCTATTATTCTCTCCATAAAGCGTCTCAATATCATTCTTCCTACAGCTCTTAAAATAATTTTAGTCTAAACCATAATGATGCCGCGTTATGAGTATTGCGACATTCAGCTCATCGACATTAGTTATGAATTGATAGACAATATGCAACGTGTTTATAACATGTGTGTCAGATGCATACTTAATGTCCGAAAATATTACACAATTTTACATTTTTCCGTGAATTGTCATGGCTCCATCTGATGGATAGGAGTACTCTTATTTAAGATTCTACATACTTCGACTCCAAATTGTTTCCAGCATCTATCCTCCAACAATGATTTAAACAAACGATCATACCATAATGTCTTGCTTAACCTTCTGGTAACTACTGTTCCGTATATTCGACCGTAGCCAAACATGATGGTCAGCCTGCTGTGGCATACGTATATGCGACCTTTCAACTCCGGGTGAAAGCGTGATGCTCTATTGTCTGTTCTATGTCCTTCAGTCTGTTAACACTCAGAATTTTATACTTAAAAAGCACTTCAGTTTTGGAAACATAGGCTTGTTGTTCAGTATGGGACCTTTAGCTGACCCTTATAAAGTTTCGAGAAAACGATATGATATTGATTAATGTAGGACGTAAGATAAAATCCAACAAGTCATATCGAAAATTATTATTTTTTATACACTGGACTTACATTTACTCAATGCGCATGCTTTATATCTCTCAATAACAGGTAGAAAAGTATCATTCCCAGGTTTCAGTTAGAAATAATTTTCAATTTCTTGCGAATAGAATAATGGTGATTATGACGGCCGTTGATATTCGGGGTACATTTGGGCCTTAAAATGTCCTGACATCTGACTTATAGATGAGAAAATAAAGAAATAAATGAAATATCATCCAACAAACATATCACGACCGAGGATCGAACCCGGGCCCGCTGAGTTACATAGCTACCCCGAGACAACAGCAGTGGACTCATAATAAAAAATTGTAAGTAAATATTTACAGAAATTAAACTGAAATTAAAATCAGTCAAGTCAAATCTTCAGAGAAACAATAACATCGGAAACCGATTTATGTTTAAAAATAAGGAAGAAGATATTTAATTTATTTTAGAAGAAGCTAATATCAGGCCGCTCCTGCGGTAGAGTCTAGTAGTGGACAGAATGTAGATATTATAATGATGGGATAAATTTTAAGTAACTGGAATCAAACAGATGCTCGAGTATTTAAGTACCGGCTTAGCTTCCAAGGCCTCCTGTCAGACACATCTGTCTAGATTAAAAACTCATATAACGATAATCTCAACTGTTTCTGAAACGCGATAACACTGAGCAAAGAAAACGAATTTATTTGACAGCTCTTGAAATTCAACATTGAACTTGAGGTCAACACAAACCGTTAGTTAGTTAGTTCTCAATTTAATAACGGAATGGCAGTTTGGACAAAAACTCTCGAAACCACAGCTAATATTTTCCAATCATTCCGTGTATAATTCACCTCCCTCAAACCATGGCTTATATTATTCTCCCACCTCATTCTACTGGGAGCTTTCACTCTGTTTTTCTTGCAAGTTTTCTGCCTGGCACTATCGAACCTCAAAGCTCACCTTACATTTCTATCGTGGGCTAATATTTACAAATCATCTCCTATACAATCCACATTCTCGAATCATGGTTAATGGTATTGTTATACATCATTCTTGGTTTACCTTGGAGGAGGGTTATTGTTGGGCAAAGAGGTAAAGATTGGATTTAGTGACACTAGGAATACCGAAGGAGTTCTCCATGTGTGAGAACTTAGGTTGCTCAGGTTGGTAATCGGTAGAGTGAGGTTCTTATCTCGGGATTCCACGAGGACTTCGTCGGGCAGAATTAATGTGCAAAGAAGATCTGGTAAAAGTAGTTTATTCTTAACTTTTATACACTGCAAGTAATCGTCTATACGAAGTGAATTTATTTAACTTTCTGAACGAAGTGTTTTAGAGAAGTGTCTTTGTTTGATCGTACACGAGAAGTGACGAGGAGAAGCCTCTCTCGCCTATATGTAAATTAGTTACTCCCACTACCTCGATCTAGTGGACCTAAGGTCTGTGCTTAGGCACATATAACGAAACATATAATTGGTTAATGCGCCCTCCTATTTTGATCCCGGGGGTGTTACAAATTTATTATTGGCGATTTACGCCTTCAGAGGTTGGACCTTTTTTCCCGTGCTGGCTTCACGTACAGTCGGGTCACAAACATAAGCTAGGCTTGGGTTTTTTTCTTAGGCTTGGGTTTTTTCCTAGGCTTCCGACGCTAGAAACTTGCCATATTCCCACACTTTTTTGCTAACGTTGTTTGTGTCAGGGTAAAACCCCCGCTTGTACATTTAGCTAATGGGTTATGGTTATCACGATAAATCAGTTAACTGGAGGCTTAGAAGATATCTCTACTCAATCTGTCGAGCAAAGGATTTTGTCATTAGTAAGTTATTATCATGTGTCAGCCACTTCCGTCTTAACAAAAGAAAGGTTTACATTACCTGAGTTGTCAGTCCTCTTTAATAACTAATAATTTAATTACATTGATGCTGACTTCTTTGGATCATTTTATATGGCCTTTGCTCCTACATAATCAGGTTCCACTCGCTTCCCTGATCAATTTGAATATAAATATGACCTAAGTCCAGTAACTGCTTCATTAAATGATATTATAATTTTATCTGATTATTATTGCCGATAGGGATTTATTTAGATTTACACAGGAGGCTGTGTGACTAACTTGCCACAACCTACTACGCACTTTACCCCTGGTTTTTATATAAGGAGTTTTCCTCTCAGGTTTTCCTACATGAAGTTTTCATACCCCTCTTTTATTCCCCAATCATGAAACATGCCCTGTCCATTAGAGTCTGTGAGAATAAACTTTTCATTTCGTCTGATTTCGTATCACGCTTATAAAATTACCTGTTGTTGAATAATTCATTTTTCTCGAGAACTAAATTTATTCTATGCCATCAATAGTTTTCTTCTCTGACTTTTCTATCTTGTACATTTTATATTCCAATCGTTAAATCTAAATTAAATAAAACTATTTTGTAAATAATAATTTTATTGTAAATATACCATGTATATTTAGAGATGTTTATTGTAATTTAGATGTAAGAATATTTATTTTTTTAAGCTGATTGGCCTTAAGGCCTTAACTCTGCCAGATAAAATAAATGTATTATTATTATTATTATTATTATTATTATTATTATTATTATTATTATTATTATTATTATTATTATGTAGCTCACTGTTATGTATTAGTCTTCTACATCCATCTTTTAGTCTCTCTTTGGTTCAATTTTTTTCTATGAACTTTATTCTCAAATACTCGTAATATTTTCTCCCCCCCCTTAATGTAAGAGTCCATGTTTCGCATTCATGTAACATAACTAAGAGAAAACAGTTTTATAAATGTTCAGTTTAACATTTCTTTAGAGATGTTGGGATGCCAATCGTCTCTGTAATGGCTAACAGCAAATGCTTCCAGAGTTAAACCTATGTTTAATTACTTCCTGTACCTCATCCCTGTGTGTGTGAATGTATATATATATATATACACACACACACTAGCGGACACATGTTGTCCTGCCTGCTATAATAATAATAATAATAATAATAATAATAATAATAATAATAATAATAATAATAATAATAATACTTTATTTATTCTGGCAGAGTTCAGAAAACTTTTTCCATATTCGAATTTTCGATAAACTATATACCAAGTGACTGAGGTGTGACGAAGTCTAGCTTCGCCCGGTGAGTTGCGAACTGGAACCAGCCGTGACTCATTGGCAGCTAATTACGTAATGGCTATCGTTGTGCGGTTAAGTCACTTAATCTGAGCCTTTTTGGCGGCGCTAGTGTTTGTTTGCCGAGTCAAGAATATGGACAGAGATCGGGATGTGATGACCTGAAGCAGGACATGAGAAACCACACTTGCCTTCAAGCCGAGAGTCGGAAATCCAGTAGTGCGGAATGAGCCACGCTACTCCAGGTGAGAGCACATCGCTAATCTCTGGCTGGAGTCGTTGAATCTAGTGAATATGTTTTATGTACAGCACGCCGCTGACGCAGGCGTCCCATATTGTGTATCATAGCATTGAAGTGCAAGGATGTATAGTTAATATCTTGCGGACTTGTTCTTCAAGTATAGTTTCAATATAGGGAATCTGCATTATGTTATGTAGGTCTGTCATCCTCGTATAATGGGAGGCCGAAAAAGCTTTTTAAACATTTATTTTATATTAGTAGTATTTTTTGTGTCGTTTTGCGAGGATACTTCTGGCCTCACATCCATATAGAAGTACCCTGCGGATCACTCTTTCTTACAGTAAAAGCTTGATCCCACGAGATAACGTATCCCACTTGAAGAATGGATATGAAGGAGCTATTGCTGCATTAGCTTATGTTGTAAATGCCGAAAATGAATTTTGAACGTAGACTTGGGAACCAGATGGAGCCCAAGATACTTAACTGAAGGTTATAGGGGAAATGTTGAGTTCTCAAAGTAAGTTGGATCGGTGAACATCTGGAAGATTTTGTGAATAGGATCGCCTGGGTTTTGGGTGTATTTATCTTTATATTCCATTTATGGAATCGAAGATAAATTAGGAAAGCGTAGATTCTAGCAGGAAGGGATCGAAAGGTGGCCTGAAAAAAAAAACATTCTTCATCGGAAAATGAAGTGGTATGGATATAAGTGATAGTAGGAAGATATGATATGTACTGCGTATACAGTAAGGGTGAAAGGACAGCACCTTGGAGAACTCCCGCTAAGAGAGCCTTACAATCAGAATTTTACCCACTAACCGAAACATACAATTCGAAAGCAGTAAACACGAAGTGACATTTAACATTGAGTTTGACATTTCAATATTTTCGTTTCGTCATTGTGTGATTTGCTGTTGCACAAAGCAAAATGAGGAAATGAGTGCAATTTATCTTATCCTGTGCCGTTCAATTCTCGAATATCATGTCCGGACGATAAAAATATGTTACTTGTTTAAAATAAATTTCACTAATTAAGACGTAATTAGATGTTATTAAATAAATTCGCAAGAAAATTCCTAACTGCCATCTGTTGTGGCTCAAGAAACGTGTATGATGACGTCACATTGTTGTCACGGGCAATATGTCGATAATGCAGATGGCTATACATCTGGCATAAATCCTGTAACCAGATCGCAGCACCACCTACCGGGTCCAATTGTGAATCTAAACCATCCAGGGACCCACTCAAACACACATGAATATGTTCATTAAAATCCGTCCAGTCGTTGAGGAGGAGTTCAGTGACATACATACGTACAAAAGAATTATGTATATATGTATATATTATAATTATATATAGATCCATCCATAGTAATTCTGCCCGAAGGCAGGTCCTTCACTACAATCATAGCATTTTCGTGCCATGCTTGCAGGTTTACTAGGGAATTGTAGGTGTGGTAGCTTCCCGTTGCTTTCCACACCGGCGAAGGATGATGATGATGATAATGATGATGGCCATATGATATCGGGGACCGTTTGGGCCTTAAAGTTTTCCTGACATTTGTCTTACAGGTGAGGAAAACCCCCGATAAAAACCTCACACAGAAAAACTGCCCCGACGGGGATCGAACCCGGGCCCGCTGCGTGACAAGGCAGCACGCTACCTCGAGACCAGCGGTGGACATATATATATATATATATATATATATATATATATATATGTGTGTGTGTGTGTGTGTGTAATGTCAGGAAAACTTAAGGCCCAAACGGTCCCTGAAATCATATGGCCATCATCATCATCATCCTTATCATTATCGTCATCATCATCATCATCCTTCTGTGGAAAGCAACGGGAAGCTACCACACCTTCAATTCCCTAGTAAAGCTGCAAAGCATAGCATGAAAATGCTATGTTTGTAGTGAAGGACCTGCCCTCGGGCAGAATTACAATGGATGGATATATATGTGTATGTGTGTATGTCAGCATATAACAATCGATTAAGAAAACTAAAATATTGTATTCGTTAACGAGGAAGAAAATAAAACTTTGTAATTTGGGATTGACCTTAAACGAAAATACAAAAATTGCTCTAGATGCAGCAATTTTCGTTTTTCGTAACAAAACTAGATATATAAGAATCAGTTATCAAAAGAAAGAATGTGAAACTCAAGATGAAACTTCTCTGCTCTAGCACTCTATAAAAAAATTATAAATTCGACTTGCTAAGGAATTCGGTTTGTTCATGCAGCTGTTCTGTCACGGACGATTATTATTATAATACGTTAGTGTTTCCATAACTTGGAATTTACTTATTTTTTGTAATATTTTAAAATGTGATAGTATAAATTCTGCATTTACAATTGAATATTCCAAATTTGATTTATGTATGGACAAATATCTCTCAGAACAAAGTCTGCAACTAGTTCATAAAATGCTGGCGCAAGTTATACACGGAAACTACGTAAATCAATTGGCATAACTCCAGCATTTGAAATGCTGTCTTGGTTCCGATTGGGATACATCAGTTTCTTACACCACACTTGTTCCACATTATCACCTCTATCATTCTACTCTCTTATTTTTCAGATAACGTAACTCTACCTGTACCTCTATATCGAATATCTTATTAATCCTTACTCCTTCCTTGTTTAGGCTGGCCGATTCTGGAATTCCCTCCTGACTTATATCAAGGACTCTCCGACTCAAAAACAGTTATAAATAGGCTCACCGAATATGTCCATGGACAGTATAATAAAGTTTTGATTCCCGTTCGTCCCATTGCGGAACATGGGATCTTCCCAAATGGGAAGTTTCTAACGAGACTAATTAAGTTACGTTTATTTCCCTGCATATGTCAGCGAGGGACGTATGGTTAAGACAATGTAATATATAACCAAATGTTAGGTATATTATTATTATTATTATTATTATTATTATTATTATTATTTATTACACTTTGCACTTTACTTTTACCAAGCAATAATTTAATACAGTTTTAGATTATTTTAATATATTTTATACTTTTTTATCATCTCTATGTTGTGTTGGCCTATTATTTTAATTTAACTGTAGATAATTCAAAACTGCTGAAATAAAAATAATTTAATCCCAGTGAAGTGGAAGAGAAGATCTTACGGTCTTAATTTCATCATAAAAACCATTAAATATTTTAACGGTTTTTATGATGAAATTATTATTATTATTATTATTATTATTATTATTATTATTATTATTATTATTATTATTATTATTATTTTAGTGTTATTATTATTTAAATATATTTCGTACTTTCCTTACAATTTGTATATTGTTGATATTTGTATAATTTAGCCTCATGAAGTGGAAGGTAAGACTTTACAATCTTAACCCCATCAGATGAAATAATTTAGTACTATTATTATTTAAAATACTTCGTACTTTCCCTATAATTAGTATAATGTTGATATTTATATAACTTAGCCTGGTGTATTTTCCCTATATTTTGTATATCGTTGATAGTTGCATAATTTAACCTGGTTAAATCAAATATAATAAATTACAATCTTAGATCCATCAGGTTAAATAATTTATTATTATTATTTTTAAGATGTATGGGAATTATATTATATATAATTAATGCTATACAAAATTTATATGACAATTGCATGTATAAAATTAAAATTGGCAGTAAATTGTCACATACTTTTACGATAAATAAAGGTCTTCGTCAAGGTTGTTGTCTATCACCGACTCCGTTTAAAATATATGTACATGAAATATTAAAGAATTGGAGGAGAAAATGTCCAAGCATGGGAATTCCTATTTCAAACAACAAAACTTTATACAACTTACATTTTGCAGATGATCAATTGTTAATTGCACAAGATTATGAAGATTTAGAATATATGACTAGAAAATTAATAGAAGAATATGAAAAATAGGGATTAAATTTGAACATGAAAAAAAAAATATTTATCAATTGGTGAACCAGAACAAAATTTAATTTTGGAGACTGGAAAATCAATAAAATCTTGTAGTGAGATCACATATTTAGGAATTAAAATAAATAAAAATGGGAGTTATGAAGAGGAAATAAGACATAGAAATAATAAAAGAAAATTTGCAATTGCTTGCCTCAATGCAATATTGTCGGATAAAAATATAAGTAATAAAAATAAAATAAATATATATCATACAATTGTTAAAAGCATCATTACTTATGGAGCAGAACTTTGGCCATTAACAACAAAAACAAATAAGTACCATTTGGCAACGGAAATAGATTTTATACGAAGGGCCGCAAGAATTTCAAGAAGAGAAAAAAATAGGAACTCAGTTATAAGGGAGAAAATGAAGATTGAAGACACTATTTTAGATTATATTAAAACTCAGCAATTAAGATGGTACGGACATGTCCAGCGAATGGGAGATGATCGACTACCAAAATCTGTTTTGGAATGGAAACCTGAGGGAAGACGAGGCAGAGGAAAACCTAAAACCTCCTGGAGTCAGGAAATATGTTTATATATGAAGGAGAAACATATACAACTAGGAGATTGGATGGACCGACAAAATTGGCTATTAGGAATCGGACGATGTCAAAGACATTAATCAATCGATGATCTATCTATGTATCTATCTATCTATTATTATTATTGTTATTATTATTATCATCATTATTATTATTTAAATATATTTCGTAATTTCCCTATAATATGTATATTGTTAATATTTCTATGATTTTGCGTGTGAAGTGAAAAATAAGAACTTACAATCTTAAATCCATCAGGTGAAACAATCTGTTTATTATTATTATTATTATTATTATTATTATTATTATTATTATTATTATTATTATTATTATTATTATTATTATTATTATTATTATTATTATTATTATGTAGAGGAAATGCTACACCAATTAAACCCTTCTGGGCTAGGAACGCATTAGGTGTTCAATTTATATTAATTTCAAATTTCATATGATAACACAAGAATTCGTTTATATAAAACCTTAGCAAGACCTGTGCTCTGTTACGTAAGGGAAGCATAAATAATGAGAACTATTGATATCTGTAGGATAACGGCTAATGAAATAAGATTTTTGAGAGCAGCTCTAGGATATACTCGCGTGGACCGCAAAATAAATGAAGATATCATCCAAGCACTTCAATTACAACCAATTCATAGTTTATAATTAAATACCAGTTACAATGGAAAACTCGTGTGTAACGAATGAAATGCAATAGACTTCCGAAAATCGTGCTTCAATACTGTCCTCAAGGGAAGAGATCCTTGGGACGTCCTAGAAAAACATGGACCGAGAATGCATCACTGAAACCGTAACATGCTTTGGGCCTTAAACCTATTTGGAAGATGATGGTGATTATTATTATTATTATTATTATATTATTATTATTATTATTATTATTATTATTATTATTATTACAAAATTTAAAAAAATAATAAGTGCTGGTAGAAAAATAATTGGTATGCTGAATTCAGTTCTTTGAAGCAAGAATATTGTAAATAACACAGAAAGAATGATTATAATTCATTAGTTCAAAGCGTAATGTTATATATACCTGAAACTTGTACATTAGACAGGCCAAATGCAAGTACAGAAATGGAGTATTGGTGAAGAGCGGCAGCTTGATCTATTACGGATAAAACTAGAAAGAAAATAATTAGAGAATATTCTTTAAATAACTGAAGAACGAAAATTGTGATGGTTTGTACATGTTAAGAGAGTGGGAAAATACAGAATTAAATTACTTTGGAATGGAATGCTGAAGACAGAAAGATAAGAGGAAAATCACGGGAACAATCGATGGATGGGATCAGAAAAAGTATGAATACCAGTAGAATGGAACTGACGGAAGAAGACACGCAAGATTGAATTTTTAAAAGAATAAATTTAGTTTAAGTTGAAAGAAAAATTATTGTAATGTAGGAAACAAAACTAAGTTACTAACTTACTGACACTATCGAACCCATAGGTTTAAGGCCGTGCGGACATAAGCTCTCCATACATCCCTATCCTGAGCTAATATTTGCCAATAATCCCCTGAATAATCTACTTCCCTCAAATCATGATTAATGTTAGTCTCCCACCTCATTCTTGGTCTACCAACTGGGCGTTTTCCCTCTGGTTCAATAAGCTTTCATGCCCTCTTTCATCCCCCATTCGTGCCACGTATCCTGCCCATCGCAGTCTACGAGACTTAACCGTTCTTATTATATTTGGTTTTCTATAAAGATCATGTAGTTCATTGTTATGTTGTTTTCTCCATTCACCTGTTCACTCTCTTTGGTCCAACATTTTCCTGAGAACAAGTAAAGTAACTATATCCATGGGTGATATATCCAATTGCCGCGTCAATACTTTTTAGTGCCCCACTATTATATCCATCCATAGTAATTCTGCCCGAAGGCAGGTCCTTCACTGCAATCATAGCTATGCTTGCAGTTTTACTAGGGAATTGTGTAGGTGTGGTAGCTTCCCGTTGCTTTCCACACCGGTGAAGGATGATGAAGATAATGATAATGGTAAGGACGATAATGATAAGGATGATGGCCATATGATTTCGGGGACCGTTTGGGCCTTAAAGTTTTCCTGACATTTGTCTTACAGGTGAGGAAAAACCCCGATAAAAACCTCACCCAGAAAAAACTGCCCCGACCGGGGATCGAACCCGGGTCCGCTGCGTGACAAGGCAGCACGCTACCTGGAGACCACAGCGGTGGACCACTATTATATAATGTCCAAAATTCCATGTCCGTAGGAACATGTCCCTGTGTTTGAACCTTTGGCATGGATTTCCTGAAGTAGTCCCCGACCGAAGAACCGAATGGGGGACTATTTTACTTTCGGAAAATTTTACCCCAGTGGAACCCATATCAGCGTTTGTTGACGGATATTTTTTTTACTGTGAAAGATCGTCACTCTCTCGACCAAGGTATTATTTTCTTCTGGCTTATCGCCTTCGACCTGTCCGGTATGGGTAGCCCTTTCAGCAACAATGCAACCGTTGACAACCATGTCAGTAATAACAATTATTATTAGTACATCATTAATATTTCTCGTGAAAACCTCAACTTGAGAAAGTGCGGGTTATTCAAATAAATAGAATGGATATCAGAGCTAGCACCTGTTCTGGAAAATATTATAGATTAAAATATACTAATTTTGGATGTGCCATTCCAACAGAAACCATGACTGTGATAATGGAACTTGTATATAAAATGACAAAATAATTAATCAGTTGGATTAATCCACAAATTTTCTAAAATACATTTTATCTCGCAAATGAACTGGTAAAACCTGGGATTAGATACTTTAATTCAGCTCCATCAAGATTCAAATCCCAGCAGACACATTTCTAGATTAGAAATTCCCTAAAGTTGCTATAAAAAGGCTGCGAAGGTAGGTTAAAATCAGTGAGTGCTCTGCAAGTCACCGCCATGTTCCTTCTAATCGCTCTGTCTGCTCTCCTGGCCTGTGGCTCAGGTAAGTTATCTCATAGTCTTACATTGCAATACCATATTCACAACTTTTACCAACGTAAAGTAATTTCAAAAGTCATTAGAATTAACTCATAACAATTTGTATGTTTTTCTTCAAAATGTTGTAAGAAGATTTGGGACGACCCGCCTAACGAACGTCCAGAAACTTAACGCAAATATTAGCCCCACTTCGTCGCGTATTTCCAGCCCCCTCCACCCAGTTACATCTGCAAGTTTCGGCCGCTGGCGCAAAATGTTCGGTCACATATTAATAAACTACAAAAAATTCAATTAGTGATTTTACAAGTAAACAAGTGAAGACACTCAATATAATGTATTATTAAATCCACTGCCACTAGGCTGTCCTATGATTTTTTTTATTCTCTCCTAGAATTGGCAAAATTTTAATCTATTTCTGAGGTTGAGGTACCTGGCTAAGCCATGTTATTCCGATGACACGATAGATGATAAATAATAACGAAGCACCGGAGAATCCTTAAATCTAAACATCCCTAAAAATGTCTGACCATGGTTGATCACATACATAATTCTCTGTAAGAAAATAATTCCTGTGCGGTGATCGATCCCGGGTCCTCGTGAACTGAAGTCAGAAATTCTGACCTAAGACCATAGGCTGGGTTCAATAAAATTCTATGAACATGAATAGTAAGTCCATATCATCAGAATATATTTCATTATAGCATACAATTTAAAATTAACACCTGCAAGGTGTATACCTTTGCCATACATTCCCTGAACTAGTTCACGATCTAAGATCTGTAGCGATTAATATGATAGGAGACATATAAACTAAGATACAACTCTAATATGCATGGATCTGAAACTAAAATGTTCCGAAATATATTAAATTGTTATTAAAATTAAATAAATCTATAAATAATGAAAATAGAATATATTACTAATATCGCTATAAAATATGTATGTGGAAAAGTAGAAATATATCCAGGTAAAAATTCTAGAATAAAATACTGTAAAACGCTACCTGCTATACAAATGACAAATAATAGAATAAAGAGGTATTGTCAGAACTCTACCTACTACACAACTTACAAATAATATAGGAACACAAAAAGGGTATTGTCAAAAGAATATAACTAATTCCAATTTGCAGTCTATACAACCAATAAGAAATATTCATTCTTTAAGAAAAGATAACATTAGTTAGCTATTAAAAATATTGAAAATCTATTGACCCAATTCTTAGAAACCAATTAACGTTACTAAGCAATTCCAAGAAATGATGATAAAGAATTACTACCTGGCTAATACAGACAACAAAAGATATTCATTCACCTCTAGAAAAGATAATCTCTTAATATCGACAGTTTACAAAGAAACTGACAACCATTTATCTATTAAACATCAAAGAACCAATTTACCCAATTCTTAGAAACGTTATACATACTAGTAAATAAGATTATTGTAACATAAATATATATTCAATTGTAAGGAGTGGATTCCAGAGAAATAGGAGGAGCCACCGCCTTTATAAGCGAGAACTTATATCAAAATACGATCACTCTCAGTGACTCTGTGTTCAGTGTTGGAACATCATAGACCTGCAGACCGCGATCTCCGATTCAGTTTAAATATTAGATTCGTCCGAAAAATAGTTAAATTTAAAGTTATAGTCCGTTAAGCATTTGGACTTTGAAAATATTTGGTTAGAGCACGTGGACCTCTAAGTATTTCATCGACTCCACTCATAGATAAAACTTTTTAAGTGTATTAACAAAAGTGTATTTCTCCGTAAATAAACAGTTTCTTGGATTCGTTAAAATTGAGTGTACATTTGTACGTTGTTCTTTTGCTTATAAAGAGTTCATAACCCTGAGATCTCTTGCCTACCACCGAGCTCCGGTATAGATCTGAATGGGAAATAATGAAATATCACGAATACTACAGTTTGAGAATAAAATGCTTAAAAAATCTTGTATTACAAAGAGACAAACGAACATGTGAATTGAGAAATCTGCATAACAATGTTATATGATATTTATGGTAAACCAGATTAATAAGCACAGTTGAATCTCATAGACTGTTATGATAAAGACACGTGGTACATATCGGGAATAAAAGAGGGACATACAAGCTTGCAGTGGGAAACCAAAGAGGAAGCTCCTTATAGTATGGGATAGTATCATGATTTGAGGAAGGAGAATAGTATAAGGGACAATTAGGAAACATATGCTCAAGGTTGTCACCGGTTTCATTTTACGGATAAATAAAAATAAATTATTTGAAGTTATAAAATGTATTTTTAACAGTTTATTAAACTGGCATTAGTGATTGAATCAATGTTCATTATTACAGATAATATTGCAAAGCCAGATTCTTAACTGTCACTTTAATATTTTGTAAGCACATATTATATATATATCTCCATCCATACTAATTTTGCCCGAGGGCAGGTCTTTCATGCTATGCTTTGCAGCTTTAGTAGTGTGGTAGCTTCCCGTTGCTCTCCACACCGGTGAAGGATGGTGATGATAATGATAAGGATGATGATGATGATGATGATGGCCGGATGATTTTCGTGGACCGTTAGGCCCTAAGCTTCCTGACATTTGTCTTACAGGTGAGGAAAAACCCCGAAAAAACCTCACCCAGGATACTTGTCCCGACTGGGGATCGAACCCGGGCTCGCTACGTGACAAAGCAGCGCGCTACCTCGAGACCACAGCGGTGGATATATATATATATATATATATATATATATATATATATATCGAGTGCATTTGGCTAAGTTAGACCCTCTGGACTTCACCGAAATTCACCCCAGAGGTTAAATATCAATTCCATCAGGATCTTTGATCTGGTCAAAAATCCTGATGGAACTGATATTTAACATCTGGGGTGAATTTCGGTGAAGTCCAGAGGGTCTAACTTAGCCAAATCTACTCTAGTCACCTCCAAGTTGGAGTCCCGCGGGACCTTCTTAAGATCTTTTAAAATTTTAAGATGCAAAGGAGAGAGTGGGGTGTGGAAAGAAACGGGAAGCTACCACACCTATATATCCCTAGTAAAGCTATTGGTTAGGCCACTGGCTAAGAAGAAACTGCCTGCTGACAGATGCCCTAGAAGGAATGGTCAACGGAAAGAAAGTTAGAAGCAGAAAAATACATCAGATGATAGACAATAGTAAAATAAATGGTTTGTATGCGGATACAAGAAGGAAAGCTGAGTTAAGGAAAGAGTGGAGAGTGCTGAGTTTGCAATGAAATACCTGCTCTTGGACAGAACACTATATATATATATATATATATATATATATATATATATATATATATCACATTGATTCATATTGTCCGCGCTACCGGGGGGTCGTCTTCAACTTGTTTCCTTTTAATAAACACAACAGATGTTCACGGGAAATTTCTTTAAAAATTTATTTGGTTCAAATAAATTTTCAGTGAAATTTCTCTAAACAACATGGTGCAGTAATTAATCTTGTTTTACAGTTTATTTGCCGCATGATTATTTCCAGTCACTAATGATTTCACTTGCCACAGTTTCTTCTTATCTCAATTCACTGAATCGCTGTCACAACTCCACTAACTCACTATAAACCCTCGCGAACATTTTATACTAACGACGGCAGGAATGATTGAAATGTTTCTAGTTGAGATTCTTCTAATAGATGAGTTTCTGGCATTGAACTCTCCTGACATAGAGGCTAATGCAGACAGAACCCTCCAACATGGAGGTCCATACACATATCGAAATTTCTGCGTTGGTCTTTCAACTCGCGAGTCGTCAACTAAAGCACAACGTGAGATCCCAGTCCGCGCAATTAAATGCGTCGCAATAATATTAGCATGAAGATTACATACTTGCCAATTCATTCCATGTATATTGGTATAGCAATTTTTTTGTATGTTTTGCTGAATACGTTATAAGACAGGTTGGAATTGGAGATAGATACATTTTCATTACCTCCCAAATTGCATATAACATTGGTTCCACTTATTTACATCAATTAATGTGTTCATTCATTGTTTATAGTTGTCATAGTATCGCTTGTTACTATTCGACAGATGTTTATATTATACAAAATATGTCTGCAAACATTTTGAATTACTTTTTATGCTGCATAGAAGAGACAAGGATTCAAGTTTGTTTCTGGAGACACACTTCCATGGAAGTCAAAGAAAATATATGTGCATACAGTGCTTCAAAGAATGTTCTAAAAAAAGATAAAACATTTATGAAGATTCGTTGTTTACATATTTCATAGAGAAGTGTACACGATTGTACACCTAAAAGGTAGGTTAATTTACCCTCGCTTACGTGGTAAATTCTAGTTACTCGTCAATACAGAACAACATAATACGGGTACTCATCATAGAGTGAGTAAAAAAATATAATAAAATCTACTTTTAAAAGAAACAAAATTATGTACGTTACAAGATTTTTAACTCTTAAAAAAAGAACATTAAAAATTACACAATTAAAATTCTATTAAACTATTACAGTTCCTATGTTAACATATGCTTGTCAAAATTGAACACTTAATGTATCAGATAACAGGAAAACAGAAGTAGCTGAAATTAAATTCTTACGTCCAGCAGCAGGTTATACATTCTTAAGAAAATACATCTACCTTTAATAGCTAGTAACCGAAATTGAACCTAACTAATAATAAAAGCCAGAGATAAAGAAGGAGAACGCCTAGTTGGTAGACCAAGAATGAGATGGGAGAATAACATTAACTGTGATTTTAGGGAAGTAGATTATACAGGGGATAATAAGAAAACATTGGCTCACGATAGGGATGTATGGAGAGCTTATGTCCGCGCGGCCATGAACGTATGGGTTTGATAGTGCCAATGAATAAGTTAGTTAGTTAGATAAATATAAGATTTGTGTGAATTGTTTTGGTTTGTTAACTTTCTAAGTTTTAAGAACGATGTGTGTAAATGTGAAGTATGCTCAAGGTATATTAGTTAAAACACTAATATTGACAACAGAAAACATAAGTTTAAAATGGTGTCTACGTATGCATACCGTTCGTTAATAATACTGCTTACCTATGATTACAATAAAATAGTTCACCTTTGACTGTTAACTTCAAGAAAACTTGGTTCACAAGTAAATATTTACCACAATATTGAATTGTAAATACACAGTATCTATGAGGTATTTAATGACGTTGTTGCCTGTAAATCTAGGAAGGATGTAAAAACATAGTCACAGTTCGCAGATTTAATTAAAACGCGCGCGCACACACACACATTAATATCGTAACAATGTCAAAATACTGTGTTCACATATATTTATTTTAACACATTTAAAAACGTCCAAACTAAATTTAATTTGTTTACTTCGTAACGGAATAGACATAAAATAGACGAAAAAAATTGAAACGAAATTCAACGATATTACCTTCTGATCTAAATGTGGATAAAGAATAACTCGCTGAATACACAAGACAACAGGAAATAAGCGACAATGTTTGAACACGGCGTATAAATTCATCGTATAATGTGAATAATAATAATAATAATAATAATAATAATAATAATAATAATAATAGTAATAATAATAATAATAATAATAATAAATAAATAATAATAATAATAATAATAAGTAGGCCGCTGTGGGCTAGTGGTTACTTTCCTTGCCTCTAGTTCCGAGAGATTTGGGTTCAAACCCGGCCGGAATCGATGGATTCTTAGGATGGAAAAATCCAAGGGGCATGTCCTCGTGGAGGGACATTAAGTCGTGGGTTCCGAGTCTGAATATTTTCTGGCTCGAAGAAACACCAACACCAAAAACCTGAATAAAGAGGCCTCTGTGCAAAATTTACCAAACGTTACTCATCCATGTATTACCTTAGTTGCCCAATAGGTGATACGCCGACCCCATATCACTCACTGGCATCTACGGATAAATAATGTAACTAAATTAGCTTGATTAAAGTCTCACTAGGGAGTGCCCTAATCTTCACATGAGGAAGAGCGGAGTATACTGTATAGCTAATAATAATAATAATAATAATAATAATAATAATAATAATAATTATTATTATTATTATTATTATTATTATTATTATTTATTATTATTATTATCGGCCGCGGTGGACTAGTGGTTATGCTCCTTGCCTCTGGTCCAGGGTTCAAACCCGGCCGGGGTCGATGGATTTTTTTAGGACGGAAAAATCCAAGGAGCAAGTCCTCCGGAGGGACTTTAAGCCGTGGGTCCCGAGTCTGAAGATTTTCAGGCCCGTAAAAGATCCTTAAGCTTGAATGAAAAGGCCTCTAAGCAAAATTTACCGGATTTTCCCGTCCTAGTACTACCTTGGTTTCCTAGATGTCAATATGAGGCGGAACGCTGACCACGGACCACTCAAATGACATCTATACGAAAACAAGTGTAACTAAATTAGTATGGTTCAAATTCTTCCCTGTAGGGAGAGAGCGCCTAAATCTCTGTTAAGGGAAACATGGGCTTACAAGACACTAGACGATTATTATTATTGCATATATGAAATGGTAAGAAATGAAAAATCAAATAAACTAAATAAACCAACGCTCTATCTGACGTAATACAACTTATCCCAAACATGGGAGCATATAAAAAAAAACAAGTTTGTGGAAAACCACAAATCGGCGACTAAGTTGGTGAAAATTGGACATGCGTAAAAGAAAGTTGGCATAATCGTATTAATGCATGCTCGAGCTATTTTTAGACATTTTTCGTGAATAATTCCGGAATCATTTTTATGCAGAATTTGAAGATGGATTTTTATCCAAAACTATTCATACTTATCATTAGGCCACATTTAGTTAGTTTTAAAGTATTAGTTGGTTAGAATTATCCTTAAAAATATAATACAAATTATACTATCAATACTAGTAAAATACATATAAAATTCCGTTGAGGTGAAGTCATGTGATGAAAGTTAAAGACTAAATTGTACCTGTTGGTAGGTGACGTTGTCCACAACTTTGTTAAAATATTATACTAACCTTATATTTGTGAATTTTTGTCTAGTTACGTTGAATTCGGCCCGGGTTAGCTTTTTTTAATGTCATGTGCTGCATACAGCGATTTTTAACATTTTTTAAAACTTGATGTTCGTAATAATACAGACGTTACTGCAATTACCTCTATCAAGATTATGCATTTTGTGTGTAGGTGGCTTCGATTTTTACTCATATAAGGAATCGTTCTTTTTGCGGTAGTTGTCCGAGTTTGAGAAGGTTCTCACGTAACATAACCTAAGTTTTATCAACCTGAATCGTTCATTCAGTTTAACGATTCAGATTGAACAAAAACAGTATGGAGGGAGCGTTATTCATATTATTCGCTATAGTGTGCTTTATTAAACAACTAAAGAAAGTTTGTGAAATTCTTGCACAGCTCTGCCTGAGTCGCGGTTCCCTGGACTGAGAACTGAAAAACCCATCTTGGATGGACGTATTGTAGGAGGTTCCACTACAACCATCGCCAGCTATCCCTACCAGGTGAGTACCTAGTCTACTCTATATATAAGAATGAGCGTGTGTCTATTTGTCCAAGCACAAATTGCCCTCTTAACTTACTCTCTTGACCCATATCCAATGCAGTGAATTATCATTATACTGTTGAAATTTTTCCGTTAACACCTCTTTCAAACTGCCATCTGGTGCCAATAACTACTTGACCGGTTTTAATGTTTTTTTCTTTCTTCATTATTTATATTATTTTTCTGGGACAGTTAACAATTATAACATATTACTCTACGTACTAAAGGGCCAGAGATAAAAAAGAAGGGCTTAGGTGCACTAAGAAAATTACCTTTTTAGAATTACGCTGCTTAAGCCATAACAAATACACGAAATTAATGTACACATAATTGAATATTTCAAAACTAATCTACAAAAAAAACCGCGAATTCTATAATCAATGTTCCTAAATGTGATATATTATGAATTGAGACCTTGTTTTGTAAGATTGACACATATTCTGTCTAGAGCACTTTGACAAGAAACAAATGAGGAAACTTTATATATAATGGTTTGATAATATTATAGTAACACAGAAAATAAAGGTACAGACGATTTCACGTCACATATGGATTAAATTTATCAACATTTTATTCATGTTGTAATCTTTTACAGCTGTCCCTGCGTTATGGAGGATCTCACATCTGTGGAGCTTCTATCATCAGCGCTAACTGGGCACTCACAGCTGCACATTGTATCGTAGGGTAAGTCTACACGCTACAATACACAGTGCACTCGTTCTTCAACAAGCACTGCAACCAACTTTCTCTTAGTTGTGTAGATTTGCACGTTAAATCAAACTAATTTAATGAACCTTATATTATCTCCTCCAATGACCTCCTCAAGGTCATGATTTCTTCTTAAATTGCATATACTATGATTAGTGGAAGTAAGGCACGCATATAGATGTTATGGAACTGGATATAAGAGATTTAAATTGTATTCAGATTTCTGATGATACAAATAAGTGGAAGAACTTACTGAATGCATAAATGGGTTTCAAAAGTTAAATATGTTTTATTTATGTGTGTGACAGGAGCGCCAGCACCTTGACCCTCAGAGCAGGCTCCACCTATTCCAACAGTGGTGGCACCATCTACCAAGTTTCTCAGGCCACCAGACACGGTAGCTACAGTTCCTCAACCCTGGATTACGATATTGCTGTTCTCAGAGTGAGTGTCACTATCTTCCACAGTGCCTTTTCTCTACTTCTGTCTACAGGAATTTACCTCAGTAAATTGTCTGCTCTGGTTTCCAGGTCAGCTCTGCTTTCAGTCTGGGCTCTAACATACAGGTCATCTCCATGGAAACCGGCACAGTTGCAGCTGGCACCAACGCCGTCGTCAGCGGTTGGGGAACTACCACTGTAAGTACCAGCACCACCAGTACGAGCACCGCTCTTGTAATACGTCCAGACAGTTGACTAACAAAGTGTGGTTTGTTCAACAGGAGGGAGGTTCTGCCAGCACCACCCTTAGACAGGTGACTGTACCAGTGGTGAGCGACTCTTCTTGCAGCAGCAGCTATGCAGCATACGGAGGCATCACAGCACGTATGATCTGCGCTGGTTACACTTCAGGAGGTCGAGATGCCTGCCAGGTAAAACTTTAATTGCATTATTATCTTCTTTCCTAACTTATTTTCTAGCTGTACGAACTGTATCACCGAGTATTGTTACATTTACAGGGTGACTCCGGTGGCCCACTGGTCGCAAACGGCAGACTGATCGGTGTTGTATCTTGGGGAGTTGGATGTGCACGTGCTGGGTACCCAGGAGTCTACGCCAAGGTATCCAACCTGCGCAGCTGGGTCTCCACACAGACTGGAGTATAAACTCACACTTATTAATGCGCATCATGTAAATGTCATTAATAAAACTTAAAATGTACCTCGTTTGTTCATTCATTGAACACGTTTACAACGTGTAAACATCTTAGTTATACCAACTTTTTATTCTCTATTCATTCCTGTCTTCCTAATTTTGGATTAAACATGCCACACAACCTCAAACAACGCACCTGACTTTTTTCGATTTTCTGTAGGGTATTTACAATAGTTGTGTTACTAAAAGCTTACGTCGTTTGTTAGCGTCATTTAATACTTTTTTTTTTTAAATTTATTGGTGCTTATTATCAACATTATTAATATAATGAGTGGAAAAGGTAACAAGTCCAGTGCTTCCGTTGAAGAGACTGTTAAATACGTCCTGTCTGGCAAGCAGTAAGACAAGAAGCAGGTGTTGGCAACCATGTCAAGACGGAGTTGAAGCGAACTAAAAAAAACAACAAGAATAACACAACAGTAATATAAAATATAAAAAAAAGGACAATTGAAGATAAAGTCGTCGTAATGAGTAGTTTCCAAACCAAAGTAGACAATTTGGAACAATATCAGAGAAGTCTGTCTTTACGGATGTTCGTAGTTGAAGAATGGCCAAGGAGAACACACATTAAAACTATAGAAATAGCACAGAAGATCGGTGTTGACCTCTAGAAAATTGATAACGAGAGGAGTTATCATGTAGGATTAAGGTGAGACGACAGCATTATAACAATATTCATCAGTTATCGGAAGCTCAAATGATCGGGTATCACTATCCGAGAGGACTTAACAAGAATTCATCATGAGACACGATTACGATAGTTGGTGTTCGTAATATCTGGACATCAGACGGAGTGGTGTTTGCCAAAGTAGGCGACACAAAGAAGCGCATCAGTAGTGATAGTGACCATTTCATTAGCGGGATAGAGGATATATTATTTTCATTGTATCCTTATTTCAAAATTATTATATTTATTTTTTTTATTTCAATATCCGTAACTTATAGAAATTTCACCCTTATTTCGAGCTAAGTTTCAGTTCTAATGTAAGACTTGGATTTTCTCACAAGCATTTGGTCCTCCATTTCTAACCCTTGGTATTGAAATTTATATATCCAGCAACATAATTTTCTATTTTATTTGAATAATCACCGACTTGGCCATTAGAACGAACACATTAGAAATGTAAAAATGTAGAAATAGAAAAATCTGCAGTGGGGGGGGGGGGCTACTAACGTTGGGAAAAAAAAACATAAAATCGATGTAAACATAAAATATCGAGACAGTTTGATAATACAAAAGAACTCACGTTTGGGAGAAGATCTACGTACTGAAGAACAAAAACAAAATTATGAATTTCGAAGTTTCCAGGGTAAAAGATTTCATTGGCCATTCAGAAGTTGGAGTGGGAGCCAACGTCCAGGGCTGAAAACGTTTCAACAGTTTGGAAAAGTATAAAAATATACTGAAACTAGTTTAAATAGAACACAACAATTTATGAGGTAAGATGACTCCGGATTCACCTCATGTATTAAGAAGAACCTAATAATGTTACCTCCTAATGTAATATATTAATTTGGAAATAGCTAACATACACATATAGCTATATAATCAAAGGATTGAAAGTGCTGATATTATGGCGAAAGAAGATACACAAAATAAAATTATTCCATTATGAAACATAATTTTACAAATAATAGATTTTTTACAAAAGTTCAAAATATAGGCCTATTCTGGTATATAACTACATTAAGAAACAAGAATGGAATAATAAAATAAAATTATCAAAATGTATTACCAGATTCAGTCTACAATTCATCCTAAACTGTGGTTTTGCAGAAAATGAATTCAAGAAACGTTACAGCACTACTCAATGCAACTTAGAACAAAAACTTTTATATATTTTATACAAATTCCGTCTGAGAGATAATCCGTTCTGTTCATGTCAAGCTTATAGAGATCAAGAACACATTATACATTAAATAAGAAAAATACTGATGATTTTTTAAAAATCCTTAATATAAAAACATTTAACTATCAGTCTCATTATCATATTTATTTCACTACCAAATAACATTGCTATTGATATAATTAAATTGATGGTGACAAACCTTGAACATTTCAAGAATATAAATAAAAATCAATAGAGAATATTGATCATACGCTTAATATTGACGCTGTAAGACCGGTTATGTCAGAAGTGTTGTGAAACAATAACATTTCAGTAGTGTATACAACTTTGTGTGGTGAGTACACTGTATGCCATTGCTTAAGAAGCATTGGTTGGGGTCACTGAGACCCCATGTCACCAGTTATGAAAGATGTTTGGTAAGCATAACTTCATTTTTATAATTTGGTATTATTATTTTTTCATATTTATTTATTTTATTTTGTATGAAATACCTCGATTCCCAATTATTTATCATCCCATTTCCAGTATCTGTCCTCAAACCATAACTTAAACACAAGATCACAACATAGTCTCTTGCTTAATATACCGCAACATAGGACATCACATCACTCCATGTCATATACCATCTTCACTTCTCACAACTGGAATTCCCTACCACAAGAAATAAGGGGCTGCCGGACACGGGCAACTTTTAAAAGAAATCTAAATTTATATTTGCTCTAACCTCGACTTCATCATTACCCAGTGTAAGGTATATATTAATTGGTGTTTCTCATATAATTTATCATATTTATATTATTATTATCGTATTATTATTGTTATTATCCTATAAAATGTTGTTTGTACATGAAATTTACATTGCTATATCTAATGTATCTTTAACTGTTTATAATTAGTATAGTGTATATCTATATTTGTCAAATATTTATTTGTATTTGTGCTGGTTGAGTGGAAGATAAGGCCTTATGGCCTTAACTCTGCCAGAATAAATAAAGCATTATTATTATCATTATTACTATTATTATTATTATTATTATTATTATTATTATTATTATTATTATTATTATAAACTACACATGCATGGCCAGTGAAATATAGAAATGAAACAAAGGCCAAATTAAATATAAGTACTTACAATTTTGGACAAAATTTACATCGACAAAAGTAAAAAGGAAATAACGAATTTTGATATTCCCGAGGAAAGAAATTTGATTTCGAAATTCATTGGCCAGCCAATAGAGGGAGCAGAAATCAAACTACAGGATCACCAATGACCAATTCAACAGATAAATAGAATTGATAATGCTACGCAACGTATCATCAAGAAATTTACAAAGATGAGGCAAGTTATGAAAGTTTCTAACTCTAATTAATAGGTAATATATTTCAATTGTTTTAGGTAATACTATGACATCTAGTTTGCATGAAAAATCAATTTCTGATCTAAGCATACATTTATAGTGAAATATTGCTAGAACATTAGTAGAGGCAAATAAAAACTCTGATTATGAAATCAAAATAAAACAATAAAGAAATGATTAGAGATAGACAGCACAGAGCTCAAAATTTTACTTCAATTGTTATTCTATTGAGCAATATCTTTTTCAAGTAATTGAATTAGAAAGGATATGTTTTTATTATTTATTTCATACATTTCAATGATGGATAAATCATATTTAAAGAGGAAAACTATATGCTCAGACCGGGACTTGAACCCGGGACCCTTGGTTCTCTAGACCAAGTGCTCTACCAACTGAGCTACCGGAGCAAGTACCGATCTAAATGCAAATCTTTCTGTACTGGCATTTATAATGTAATGTATGATTCCCAAATATATGTCTTCTTAATAAAGAAGCTGCCATTTGCAAAGATAGAAGCAAAGGCTTCATAGCATTTGGTGGGCGGGAATTACAACGTATATACAGAAAGATTTGCGTTTAGATAGGTACTTGCTCTGGTAGCTCAGTTGGTAGAGCACTTAGTCTAGAGAACCAAGGGTCCCGAGTTCAAGTTCTGGTCTGAGCGAATAATTTTTCTCTTTAAATATGATAGAAAGGATATATTTAGATTTACAATATCTTTAAAAATATGTCAAGTTCTTTTGACAGATCTCAGATTTGTAGATGATCAAAATGAGAGGAAGCTCAATTTCGTTTTAGTTTGAGAATATGATACATATTCATATTCTATTGGAACTTCGACATTAACTGATGAAATGTTGGTTGGATTCAGAGGAAAATGTAGTTTTAAATTTTATATGGCAATGAAATCGCTGAAATATGGAATTAAAATGATTACTGAATGATCAAACAAGCTACTGTTTCAATCCCCGAAGTGAGAGACATTCCTGTAAGTTAGACAAAACCTATTGTAATACCAATATTTAAAAAAGGAGACAAGAAAAACTGTGAAAACTACAGATGCATCAGCTTACTAAATACTGGATACAAAATTTATGCCAATATAATTAAAAACAAATTATACAAACATCTTAACAGCCTCCTCAGCGAAGAACAGAATGGCTTTCATAAGGATCGATCCTGCTGTGATGGTTATTTCTCCATGACATTATTAATAGAAAAACACAGGGAGTTCAAAGTAGGAACACATTTATCTTTTGTGGACTTCAAAAAAGCCTTCGACAAAATCAATAGGAATAAACTATTGAAAATTTTAGCTGACAACAATCTACCACAACATCATATTTTAAATTTATACAATATCTATAAAACATTTGATTTCAGTTCGAATCAATAACACACAAACAGAATAGACCGAAATTAATAGGGGCATAAGACAAGGAGGTGGTCTCTCGCCCTTGTTCTTTATCATATACAATGATAGAATACTCCAAGATTGGTGACAGATGAGACAAGGTTCTATCCAAATTAATAGAAACCTAAAAATAGACTCCTTGCTTCTTGCAGATGATTTGGTATTAATAGCTCCAACAGAAACAGATTTACAGTATTCTATAAACAATTTTAATATAATTGCAAAAAGGTACAATATGGAAATCAATGCAAAGAAAACTAAAGTGATGGCCTTTTGTGGGAAATACCCTATACCTAGCAAAATTGTTTTGGATGATGATATTTTAGAATGAGTAAATTAATTTAATTATTTGGGTTATAATTTAACATTTCAAGATGAAGCTCATATACGAAATAAAATCACAAATTTCACAAAAATAACGGGGATAATTAACACTATAATGAAACCATTGTTAGTACAAAAGAACACAAGATTACGGCTTTATACGGTTCTCGCAAAACCAGTATTAAGATGTGGTAGTGAAGCATGGACAACACAAAGAAGAGATGAAAGCCGAATAACAGCAAATGAGATGTGATTTATGTGCCGTACAGCAGGCTATAAAATGTGGGATAATAAAAGAAATGAGGAAATTATGGAAGAGTTGGATGTAGAACCCATTCTTCATCATATACAAAACTACCAGAACAACTGGAAAGCCCATCTTCAACGAATGCAGTCTCACAGAATACCAAAAGCCATGCTTCGTTACTGTCCCCAAGACAAAAGATCACTGGAACGTCCAAAAAAGTGCTGGATGGAAAACTCCTCTTTGAGACCATAACAGGCCACACGGCCTAATACTTGCACGGATGATGATGATGATGATGATGATATCTACTGTGGGAAAAATAGCGATGGAAAACACTGAATGAGGATAACAGAACATTCTCTATTCCTAGTCAATAAGTTCTAAGATTATCAGAACCAATATCTGGAATCATTAGAAATATAATTGCAGACAACTGGGACAGCTCTATTGAACTGTTAAATGAACTGAAGAAAAGAAATAGAACATTTGTAGGTATTTCAACAAGAAAATAGAAATGAGATACCGCCACAGTTCATGCACCATAAGAGATGCCCAAATTAATCTACTCAGTATGGTTTCACAAAAGAAAAGACCTTCTCTCATGTGTGGCAAAAAAAATCCATTATGATAATTTCATCCACACATCATTCTAAAGAAGTTGATGAAGAATCTGAAAAAAAAAAAAACAGAGATTACAATGACTGTTTCCCATGTTATGCTAAATATTTGAGTAGTGGATTTAATTTCACACAAATCATGTGCAACCTCAATTCAATTGAAGAATGGTCAATGAATCTGTACTTAGAGAACTGAGATTATAATTTGGACAAATTTTGGGAAAATGCATGCCTCATAAGCAAGAATGCAACTGCTCAATTTATTCTGACTGTATGTCAAAACTGTGTATAGAATGTGTAACATAGCATATAAAAGAGGAAAAAGTGTATTAGTAAAATGAGCCATATAATAGCTTTATTGATATTTTTTGTAATATTTTAGGGGTCCTGACAATAAAGTGCCAAAACACATTTTCCTGATTCTGAGATAAGCAATTCGAATATGTGTTCAAATTCTCAAATGACAGACAGTATTACATTTTGATTCTATAGATGAATTGAGTTTTTGTAATATGTTTTTGATGAAATGGTGATGTATATTATAAATATTTTTCTTATTTTATATCCAAAAGTTAGGCCTATATTTAAAAATATATTGTTTTGTGGCTTGATACTATCCTGACCAAAAAATTCACAAAATATGAGGAATAAATATTTTTTAACATGATAAATGTTTACAATTAACTATATTTTCCATATTTAATAAAACACTATAATATATGTTCCACAAATGATAAAAAATAGCCTAAAAAACTGTCCTCATCCTGTATCCACCATTTATATAAAGATTTATTAAACACACTGTGTACATTATAATACAATTACTGAAAATTATTATCGTCTGCATAGAATTTTAAAGGCTTTCTTCTTGCTATGCAGTCAATAAGGTGGTGTTGTTGACATTTTGGCCACATAGCTTGCAGAGGCACTGGTTCGATGCAAGGTGGAACCCTTTTTTGGTACATACTCTGTAGTGGAATCCATTTGTGGCGGTCCTCGTGAACACGAGTCTTAGGGAAAAGTTCGGTTCCTTCCATTCTTCGGTGTTCATCGCTGGGGTCATGTATCCACCATTTAAAAATATGTTGTATAAATATTTATTAACATAAGAAATGGCTACAGTTTAACTATTATTATTTGCCCTATTTAATGAAAATCAAAGAATTTAAATTTCACTAAACGTAAACAATGCCCTAAAATAAGTCTTATACATAATTTTACTCCATCATTATCAACATCACCTGGTATCAAGTTTCGGTAAAAGTCATGATAGATTGGAGGGACATACTCCATTAGCTTCATCACACGTATAACTTTTTTTTTATGTTAAGTGGTCCTACATTTTTCTGTCTTAGAGTAATGGTACTTGTGTTCACTTGTTTTCTTGTAGAAATCTCTTCAAACTCCATATTCACCCTGTTTTTTTAATTTCATGACCCATGGTTTGGTATTTTCTAATCTGAAGCATATAGCCTCTGAGAATCTGAACTCTATACCATTAATACACATATTCTTATTAGTATTAATTAACCCATGTTTCAAAGCTGTTTATTAAAAAAAATCACTGCTTTCTATTTTGACTAGATCAAACTTGTGCTTACGACCACAGGACTTAATTATTTCTCTCCTGTGATGGAGAGTATAAATTGGGTTGTCCCCACTGACATTTTTCAATTTTAGCAAAATCTCTATTAGAGGGTAAGTATGTATGTCCAGAAATTAGAAAATAATGTTCAATTTCTTCAAACTGCTTTGTGTGGATCAGATAACTTCATATTGCCATCAACTTTTAAAATTACTTAAACTATATGAAATGATTGTCTTATGCTTTCATTTTATGTGGAAACTTGTGCCCATAATCTTGTTACATCTGCTATCATAATTTTGAAGAGTAGCCCTCCTGTGGAATCCCTCTGGTGTGAGTGACCTCTTTTGAAAATTTAACTGTGTTTTGTATGTATATGAATTTCTGGGTAAATATTGCCGATTATCCCAGAGTGTAACAGCAGTTTATGGCATGATGCCTTGGTGCAGAGCTATGGGACTTGTATTGGTTCAAGTCCCCATGGGGGAAGAAAATTCATGTGGAATTCCAGTCAGAACTGGACTAGTGCCCACTCTGTAGTGTAAGGAATTTAGGTAGCTACAATAAATACTGACACCATGTTGGGGAAACCAGCTACAACTGCTGGTGACCTGTCATGCTGATCACATGTCATCCTTATACTTACTAGATGGTCATCTACATCTATGATTTGTGGATTTGTAGCCAGCATCCACTAGAAGGCCAAGGACTTTGTAGGCTTCTTAGTTATGCCATGGAGTTTGGTTTTAGTGTTGTGGATAAAGGTGAAGCTATGTGCATCCATCTGTTAAGTTACACATATTTAAAGTCACTATGAATTTACATTTATCACCAATAAGATGGCATCCATACAGCTCTCTATTGAATATTGCTTGTAAGCCAAATTCTTGCACCTCGTAAGCTTTTGCTTGAAAGAAAAGTATGGGCTGAGCGGATTGTAAACTCTTTCAAGGCCTTCAGCTCTGAAACCTCTATTTACTATTTACAATGACATAAGCAGAATAGCAGCAGCATGTACAGTATATAATAATTAAATGGATGTGCATTAGGGAAAGAGAATGTAATATAATAAATATGTACTCTATGTGATATGATATATTTATTATTTTATTTATATTTATACTTGATATCATGCATTGGTATATATATATATATATATATATTATAGATCTTAGCTTCACAACTGCAACACCAATGTACTATGGATTTTACTTATTTTCTGAAACACAAAGATATATAATTTATTTTTACAGAAAAAACTTGTCATTAAAATTCTTCCTTATAACACTAGCTTATGTAAAAATGTACATACAGTTATTGTTGAATATATGAGAACATTACTCAAGGAAATTTTAAAGAAAATAATAGTCAATAGTGAAAATTGGTATGAAAAAGTAATAATTTAAATAGTGAATATAATATAAATAAAATACTTTTCTATATACAGTTAATATAATAGAGTTTATTATATGTTTTAAAAGAGCTTACAAATTATGTACCGGTACTTAATTTACGTATTTAGGATATAAACAATATTGTTTCATTCTATTTGTATTATTCATGTAACTGAACTGCACCCGAGCACGAGCACTTGCTCATTCGGGTGTCAATACTGTATATAACATTTATTTGTAAATAAAATTCATTCTTATTCTTATGTGTTTTATATAACGATAAGTATGATTATAGGTAAGCAAGAATGAGGCAGAAGAAAAACACTATGATTTGAGGGTAGTATATTATACACGGGATGATTGCAAATCTAGTTCAGGATAGGGATGTATGGCAGCTTATGTCCCTGCAGACATGAACCTTGGGTTTGATAGTGCAAAGAGTTAGCTAGATGAGTATTTATCATTACACAAAATATGCAACTACATTCAGGTTTTCTTCTAAAAATATTTCCCATTATAACTATTAAAACTAAAAATATCTAGTAATAAACTAAGGAATTGGGATTAGAAGTAAACATCAATTAAACTGAATATATAATCACACATATAAATTCATTACGTAATGGAAATGGACAATTAATTACAAATGAGGGAAATTTTGAAGAAATGGCTGAATTCAAATATGTATATACCTCATTGCACTAGTGAACCCTTAGATTCATGGCCGTGAGAATATAAGCTTTTCTTACTTCCATATCTTGGGCTAATGTTTTCCAATCATCCTGTGTTTTATCTATTTCCTTCAAATCGTGGTTAATGTTATTCTCTTGCCTCATTCTTGGCCTATCTGCTGGGTTCTTTCCCTCTGGTTTTCCTATAGGAAGTTTGTATGTCTTCTTTCAGCCCCCTTTCATGTCACATGTCCTACCCATCACAGGCTACGGGACTTAACCCTTAACCAGAGTTGTGCATCTTGTATGTTGTTAGTGGAGTTGTGGGGTCAAAAAAGATACCAACAGAAAATGTGATAGTACGTGCAGTTGTATTTGTATTTATTGTAAAAAATAGAATTATAGAATAGCTTGTTTATTTAACTAACTGATTGTGGAATAATAAGGATCATTTGGGGGGAGGAAATTTCACTAAATTTCAGGACATAGCACAAGTGTAGTGATAAATAGAACAATAATTACTACGAACATCTACACAATGAATTTGTCCGAATTTGTGTTCACACACATTTTTTTTTATTGAAATTTCAAAATACACTGAATAAAAACCCCACATAATTTACAAAAAATTTTTTTTCATAATAGAATGTTCCCAATTCTCCACATAACTGATCAGCATATTCTGGCATTGGTCTATCACATCTAACACAATGTTGGTTCGTTTTCTTTTCCTTTGAACGAAGACACAATGCACACTGTTTTATTTTACATCCTTGATTGGTCTTCCATTCTTCAGAAATGGTTTCTTCAAAATCCTGGAAACAATCATTCTGAGTTCTTTTGGTAATTGATCATTTACAAGTCTTTCATTCAGGTATGGCTCTGTAAATTGTCGGCCTAAAGTTTTCACGAAATAGGTTTTTTATTTATTAACAATAAATCAGGTATTTGCAATATGAAAATGTTTGATACAAAAATGGAAAGAGAAATAAATACAAAACAATGTTATATGACTGACAATATTATATTTTTAATTATTTGAAAAATACCAAACTTATGTAGTTTTGACCAAAAAAAATTGTAAGAGGTGTAAGTAATGTTTTCCAAACAAGTAATTGTACCCTCCTTTAGAACTGTGTTTCCGAAAAGGAAAGTTAAGTTATTACTTTTTCGTATGGTTAAATTTGTTTTTGTAAAAAATTCAGAAAATTTACAACTTCATTAATCGTATGCGTGCATATATAATGATTCATATAAAGTTACTAATTACTATGTCCTACATGACTTGTGCTTTCTTTGATCTACATTGCTCATGCAGCAAGGTATATATATATAGTACTTACCAATATAACTAATCAAATAATAACCTATCAATAAAGAAAAGAAAAAATATGTTGTTATTTCTTCCTTTAATAGAGCCCTTGTTCTACGATTTTCATCAGGACTTAATTACACATGAGAATGGCTTGGACAATGACCCAGGCCTAGAGGAGTTTGACTCAAAATAAAATAAAATTCAATTGTCTGTTAATAACATATGCATATGAACTTTAGAATGGTGTTTACTTTCAATCTGGTTGTATATTTACTTGTAAGTTGTGTCAAACCAGCGGAGAATTTTAAAAGAATAAAGTGTATTTTACATTTTTTAGGTTATACAGAATAGGCTTAATAATAACTAATTAATATATTAAAATTACTATTTACCTTTTAAGGGGTTAAAAAAACTACAATATTTTATACGTGAAATAATAAAAAAGCACTAAAATTAAGTAGTCCCACAACATAGCCATACGATTTAAAGCAGAGCTACAGGACTTTTGTTCATTTGAGTCCCATGATGGAAGAAATTTTCTCATGGTATTTCAGCCAGTATGGAACCGATGCCCAACCAGCATCATGAGAAGTTTCAGTAGCTGCAAAAAGTAGTGGCTCCAGGTTCAGAAAACCAGCTAAAACGGCTGGCACACAACATCCTTGTGGGACGATCATACTCCAAAGAATCACACAAAAAGACTACATTTCAGACTTTCATAACTTTTACCATTGTAAAATGTACAAGATAATATTACTTTTGCTTGAGAGTGTACCACTTAGTAACCTTTACTCATACCAAATGTTTCAAACAATGACATCCATATACTGAGTAAAAATACATATGTGAAGTTTTTCACATTTACCCAAATAAAATATTGTGATTATTGACTGTACTAACTAACAAAACTGGAAATACGCAAGTTTACTCATTAACAATATTTCTACTACTTACATAGTTCTGACCGAGGGATATACCATAAGAATGAGCTTGACTTATGAAGTTATATCCAATAATAGAAGAAAAAAAATGTTGAATTTCTTACATATTAATCTGAAAATCACTAAAATTTAACATATGTACTTTTACCCTGTGGTCACAGAATTAATTCCTGCAATCTGGAGAACATTTTAAGTAATTGTTGAGATTAAACAAAAATGGTAATTTCCTATAATCCTGTACAAATGTTTGTGCTTGTAATTACAAATTTAGCTACTATGGATTAAAAGCACCATCAATACTTCATGTACAAAACCTTATATGGTCTCTCTCTCTCCTCATCTTTACATTATTCTCAAAAATCAGTGAAATCATGACATCAGCAGTGGGGAGGTTTACCTGAATGGAGAAACTAAAAAAATTTCTGTGGCAGCCGTCTTGTTTTATTTCTCATAACGAAATATTTTACAAGTGATTTAATTAAGAATATAAAGATATATTCCTAAAACCAGCAGAATCGGACAAAAAGTTACAATAAATTTAAATATATATTTTGGAATATTAAAGAAGAGCAAAAGTATTAATTCACACATATTATTAATATTATTACATTAATTTATCTTATTTCTCTTATGTTAATTAGTATAATGAGGTAGAAGAACAACATTAACCATGATTTGAGGGAAGTAGGTTATACAGGGGATCATTGGAAAATATTAGCTCAGGATAGGGATATATGAAGAGCTAATGTCCATGCAGCCATGAACCTATGGGTTTGGTAGTGCCAGTGAGTTAGTTAATTATACACAAGGTGGCTCTGTGGTGCAAAGACGCTCGACTCTCGCCACTGGAGTCTTGGTCATTCCATATGGGTTTCATGGAGGATGAAACAGAGCTTGGGCAGTCTTCCTCGTGGTTTCTTCAATTTTACCCTGTCAAAATTTGATTTCACCAATTCTCGATACTCATATCATTGATTTCGTTCATTTGCCCCTCTGACGGTAGGATCAATAATGGCTGGCTGACACCCTTGTTATTCACAGGGTGTGAATGCAGGTGTTACATGTCATCCCTTGACTCAAGCCTGAGTTGGACACAAGTTAATGATATTATTTTATATAATTATACGCATTATCTCCATTAAACATATTATATTCATATATATTAAATTAATGTCCTACACCATAGCTGAGTGATTAAGGAAAGGTTCCTTGGAGCAGAGCTTGTACTAGTTTGAATCTCCATGAGAAAGAAATTTTCTCATGGAATTTCGGCCAGTGTGGGACTGGTGCCCTTCTAGCATCATTGACGTATTTAGCAGCTATAATAAGTAGTGGCTAGTCTGGCTAGATGATTGTCTACTTCTGAGAATAACACATATGGATATGGATATGAGATATGAGGTCAGCAGCCAGCTGGAAGGCAAAAGCTCCTCTATGATTGTCTAGCTAAGGAGTTTATTTATTGATATGTATAATTTTTATCAATAAAACTAAATGTGCAGATTCCTGTACAAAACATTATTAAATGGGAATGAACGTTTAACAAAATTAAATACATAGGGAAATTTTGAAGTGAAGGAATTCAAGTAACAAGGAAGATTATTTAAAAGCAGGAATGAGATGCAGAAAGATATTAAACATAAGCTCAACTCTGAATATTCATGCTATTGTTTGCATTATAGAGATTCCATTCAAACTGATGTTTCTAAAATGTGGTAAGCTAATATATACATAACTTTGATTCTTTCAGTTTCATGGATATGAAACATATTCTCTTAGTTTAAGGAATGAGAAAATATTACAGGTATTTGAGAATAAAAGCTAATGAAAATGGTTACATGTATTAAACTTTTAAACTTATATGAATGTGAACATTTGTCTTTTTATCCAATATACTTATAAGCGAATGGCAACCACTGCATGCTGAAATCTACTTTGATATTTCTTCCAAAGAAATATATGATGTATCGAGGCTGTGTCCAAAAAATTTATCCACTGATTTTAACTCTCCATCCATAGTAATTCTGCCCAAAGGCAGGTCCTTCACTGCAATCATAGCATTCTCATGCTATGCTTGCAGCTCTACTAGGGAGTTCTAGGTGTGGTAGCTTCCCGTTGCTTTCCACACCGATGAAGGATAATGATGATGGCGATAATGATAAGAATGATGATGATGGCCATATGATTTCGGGGACTGTTTGGGCCTTAAAGTTTTCTTGACATTTGTCTTACAGATGAGGAAAAACCCCGATAAAAACCTCACCCAGAAAAACTGCCCCGACTGGGGATCGAACCTGGGCCCGCTGCGTGACAAGGCAGCATGCTACCTCGAGACCACAGCGGTGGACATGTTAACTATCAGACACAAAAATTGAAGTCAAAATTCGGCAATGGGAAACCATTGTGTATAGCAGTTGAACTTCTTGCTGTGTCCAAATCTCTCAATTATATTACAGGCAAGTAGTAAATCTCCTCACTTGATGGATTGGATAATCCTCACATAAGGTGAATGGAGAAAATAACAAAACAATGAGCTTACATGAACTTTAGGGAACCAAATGTAATAGGCCTTAAGACAATGAAGTCTCAAAGACTGTAAAGATTGGATTAGGGACACAAAATGCACTCAAAGTTGAAAGTAGAAAGGTCTTGTAGGAAAACCAAAATAAAAGTGTCCAATAGGTGACCATTAGTTTTTGATGAAATAAATGACCAATCATGTGGCTCAGTTATATGAAAAAACCCTTCCCTTCCAATTTATTAACTAAAAAGGAAAGAAAATAACCAAACCCTTGATAATTTTATACTTTTTTTGCTATTTTATTCTTATTTCCTTTAAACAAAATACAAATATGTTTGCCAAATTTTCAGATGTATTTTTTTTTTATTCCACATGTATATCAAAATAACCAGATAAGATTTATAGAAAATTAAATTTTATATCACATGACTTAGTACCAATGACAGACAGACAGACAGAGAGATGAATGCTGAAAATTAGATAACAATTAACTTCACAATCTTTCTGGGATACCAACAATGGTCAAAATCATGTGGCACATTTGGGAATCAAAGATGGATATAAAAATACTTTTAGATGGAATGTTTAAATATTGAAGTATGAAAACATAATTGGAAGGCAAACATACAAAATGACTGAGTTTTAATGAATTTGTTATACTCGATTATGAACAAGATTTTAATGTTTCCAGCAAAAAGACACTGGCATATTAAAGTCATATCAATTTCTCACCATTGTGGATTTACTTTCCATGCAGGATATTAAAAAATTATGTCAACATTTTCGATAAATTGCACTTTGAATACTTCTGAAAGTACATGTAATTTATTTTTTCAAAACTTTTCTAGTTTTTGCATGGATATACTTCTGGGTATTAGTAACATGATGAATAAAAGAGAAAACTACAAAATTATTGTCAATATAAAGTGAACTGTCCTTAAATATATTCATCAATGTTCTTTTAAATTTGAAAATATATTTCACAATTACAGTTCAGCCAATGTTGTTGTGATATTACTGGTCATCATCATCATAGTACATTCACGAATTTAGGCCATTTGTTGACCTGTTTCGGTCTCAAGACAAACACCATCCAAAAGTCTTTTGAGTGGACGTCCTGGTCTTCTTCTTCCTGCAGGTTGATATCTTAACATTTGTTTGGGTATTCTGTGATCTTCCATTCGATGAACATGTTGCATCCATCTTGACTTATAATCAGAAATTTTGTTTTCTAAAGGTTCCATGTGTAATTCTTCTAAGATGTCTTCATTTTTTTTGTGATCTAGTAGTGTGTATCCTGCAGTCCTCCGAAGATATCTCATTTCAGCAGATCTAAATCTCTGTATATCCTTCTGTTTCAACGTCCATACTTCGCTACCATACAAAAGACTTGGAAGAGCCAGTGTTTTATACACTTTTAATCTTGAATGCTTTTGGACTAACTGTGGCTTGAAGATAGAATTTATTAACCCTAAAATTCTTAAAAATCTAGATATTTTTGCATTTACATCCTTTTCTTCTTCATATGAGACATTGCATCCTAGATATGTAAAATTATTCACCTGCTCCAAAATTTTATTACTGGTAGTAATATAAATTATCTTAAATATTATCCTGAAGTAGTGATTAAAAAAGGTTGTCCAGGAAGAGTGAAAATATGTATTTTCTGTTGAACTTGTAGAAATAGGGCAAGGGGAATGTGATGATCAAACAAAAATGCAAGACATTGTGTTTTATTTCAAATTAGAAATGTTTAATTAATTTTATAAAAAAATCTATGTTTTTATAAATGTCCTGCACCTTGGTATCATTACCAACACATTATATCTAAGTATAGTATTATTAAGACATAACATTTGAGGACACTGCTTATTACAAATGAAACATTATTGGAATATTTATTTGTAGCTATGAGCACATAGATTTTGCATTAAGTGATGAAATCTGAGAGAAGAGTTAGTTGTAAACAGCTTATTTAAATGGTTTTTCATTAATATGCAAAAGAAACCGTGTACTAAAATTTATCTTCAAACCAAATGATTTATTACAAAAATAACATTTAAATGATTTCTAATTACTATCTTAAAAGTAAAAAGTATTAAGATTCTACTATCAAGAAAACTACTATTATTAGAGTCTTAAAAAATTGAATGATTTTTCCTTTGATTACATACGTAAATTCCTATAGAGAATGGACTTCTGGGTAAATAAGATTAACTAAATGGTTTCTCATTAGTCATTACTATGCAAAACTAAATGTGTATTAAGATTAGCCTTCCGAGAAAATGACTTATCACAATAAGAACATTTGAATGGTTTCTCCATACTATGCACAAGTAAATGTACATTGAGAGTAGTCTTCTGAGAAAATGAATTATTACATACAGTACATTTAAATGGTTTCTCATTGCTATGCAAATATAAGTGTGAAATAAGGTAGGACTTCCGAACAAACGATTTGTTACAAAGAGAACATTTGAACGGTTTATCATTACTATGCAAGAGTAAATGTGCGTTGAGATAAGTCTTCCTAGAAAATAACATGTTACAAAATAAACATTTGAATGGTTTCTCCTTACTATGTACAAGTAAATGTGAATTAAGGTAAGTCTTGCGAACAAATGACTTATTACAAATAGAACAGTTGAACGATTTTTTATTACTGTGCACAAGTAAATGAGTATTAAGATAGAATTTCTGAACAAATGACTTATTACAAATGGGACATCTGAATGGTTTCTCATCACTATGCAAATTCAAATGTCTATTAAGATTGCACATTCGAGTAAATGACTTATTACATAAAGTACATTTTAAAGATTTATTTGTCAAGACTTTATCTCCAGTTCCTGAACATTGGTCAAGATTGTATATTCCAGCAAGGTTTTCTTCACTCTGGTCCTCCTGCAAAATACAACATTACGATAAGAAAAAAAATAAAAGTCTCAGCAGCAATGTGAAATGCTATCTTGTCAGTAAATTAAAAAAAAAAAAAATTAGAATACGAAAAAAATACCTCTTTGCTTTTGCTATATAAACTTTGCCAATAATTTGATAAATTTCTGATTTTTTTTTTTGCCATTTAGAGTGTTTATTTGTTTGCAGATGATTAGGCCTACTTATGCTGAATACATTTGTTGGTGCTAATATAATGAGGATTTTAGGATTACCAGTATGGAACTTTTGAATATATTTTGGAAATTCAAAATAACACTCATTATTACTACCCTCTTTATCTATCCTATGCAAAATTGATTCCAAATGTGCTCCATCTATCTCCATCTTCCCAACAATTTCCTCCTTATAATTCATCCAAACGACATTAATTTTCTTGTAAATTTGTCTTAACTTGTTCACTCTACCTTTCCCATGGGTTTCCTAGTGGTCAACTTCCTTTTGTTATCATTCCCTTTGTGTCTCCAGAACATTTTTATATTTAATGAATTGTTAGTCTGTTTTATATTTAATATGTTTGATTGTATCATTAAATATCTGATTTCACCTTGTTTTGTGTGTGACTTGAAGTAGAATTTTAGTTTCTGTGACCTGAATTCTGCTAAACTTTCTTCTTCATTAGTTTAAGATGCATAATTGAAATAGGTTGGAAACATGTTTAAACACTGGCATTTTACTTTGAAGAGATAAATTAATAATTTTTGTTACGTGATCTCTTTTTTACTCATTCCATTTTTTCAATGGAAATTTCTCCCTGAGCATACTTTATTAGATTTTCTTCCAGATAATTCAATATTCGAAGCATAATTTTTTAGACATTTTCTTTATTGGTATTTTTTCAATGTTAATCTGTATCCCATACTGTATATCTGTGTTCTTCTGTATTTTACTTACTGAATTTCCCAATATCATGACATCCACAAATATTAAGATTTCAAAATCATATATATATATTTTTTTTTTACCTTCCCTACAATTTATTTTATAATAAACAGTCCCTTTTTCACTCCAATGTTTGTTTTGAAGCACTATGTAATTCCCCACTTCTTTATATAATTTTCATAGGTTTTGAATGTATTTATAATTTTTTTTTTTCATTCATTGGTATCTGGCATATATGACATATTTTTAGGTAGAACCAAGTTATTGTTTAAGTTCTGTCTTTTACTTATTTAATCTTCTTGCAAAAATTCATCCATAAATTTTAAAGTAATGGGAAACTAAAGTTACACCTCAATAAAATTCATAAAATATTTTATTTCCCATCTTGCAGAATTTAACAATTTTATTATACATTTTTGCTAATCACTTGGAATAATGTGCCTGGGGAAGGTTTTAATGTGGTATTCTCAAAGGATTTTTGAGATCATTGTAGAATTTAGCTCGGTGTACTGAGTTTGATGCCTTTTTGAACTCAGCCACTAGTAAGAATTTCCCATGAAACTGGAAGATTGCAGATAGATTGCTTGTTTCAAATAACACAATTAGGCATTGAGCAAAAACACAATAAATGTTTATTTATTTATTTTGGTATTTAGTTTAATCAGTAGATTAAGATAATTGTTGCCTATTTAACTATGCTTCAGATTCACTTAACTGCTTCAGGTTTCACAATGACACCTTACTTTTCGAATCCAATTATTCTTCACTTAAATATCTTCATAGTTGATCTTGCCAGTACACAAAATTCCATTGAGGCATTAAAAGACCATATCCATGATACATAATCGCCACAAATGCCCATTGGTAATATCATAAAAGGATGCGACAAATGAGTATCATTCCTGAAGTGCAAATTAGCTGCAATGACACCAACAAAAATGTCAGAGAGGATATCACGAAAAGAGAGAAAAAAATAAATATATTATAAAAGATTAAGCTTCTAAACTCTATTCTTAATATTTTATATAACCGTAGATATGAGATCAATATTGCTTGTTTTATTGTTTCTACTTCTGCTGATTCCTCATTAATTGGATTGAATTTCAACTAATCAACCATATCTATAAATCCACTCCCTCTTTAGTTATTGTTGTTCCTAGCTCTTCTTCCATTTTCATTTGCATTATTTCATTTTGATGCCCTCCTAGTAATGTTATAAAGCAATTGAACCAAACATTAATAATTTTATGAAGTGACCATATTATGGATTCCACATAGTAAATTATTCTAGAAATGTTGGTTGTTTTATTCTTATTAATGCGTAAAATAATTTTGTTCCTCTCTATATCATTCTCTAGATTATCTGTGAATTTTAACTATATTTCCTCTGTTCAAATCATCAGTTTATGTTATAAGTTTTTATTCCAGTCCTTTTCAACTTCCTTGTTTCTCATGTTATTTTTGAACAATTTGCTTGATGTATTATTTACTTTTTTACTGCTATCTTCATTCTAGCAGTCACCATGGTGTTTGTTTTTATCTTCTTCTACCATTCTACTTCCCACATGAATTTATTTCACCCTCAAACAAAGAGTTTCTAAATCACTCCCAATGTATATATATATATTAGATTACAATGTTCTTAAATGCTGTTCCTGTAAATTTTATTCCATTTTACAGATATATCAAGTTGTTTGTAACTGTCTATACCATAGATGGATACTCTGATCTGTCAGAGGATCAATTCCAAATTGCCATTGAAAAGCTCGCTGCAATGCAACAATGGAATCAGACCTCGCAAATTGCAACACACAGAATGACCATTGAACAGGAGTCGCCATTTTCACAAATTTAACACTGTGATGCAATAATGACAAAATACAAATTATTGCAAACAGGAACTGAAACTTTCACAGTTTTTCTTTCATTATAGCAAATAATCACACATCCTATTTCATTTGTAAAGCTATACCAACTACTTAAAACCCCATCCATCATTTTCGAACACGGTGTATAATTACATTTTGGATATACAGTATCTTTTATCTTGAAATAGTCATAACTTTAACATTAAATAGAGGCTGGTTGATTCTAAACATAATTTGTGTTTTAATCAGTTCTTAAATATTTTTTGTATTAAAATAATGTAATAGAATATAATATGAATACAAATTATGAATTCTACTAGAATATAAACTATTTTACAAATTTATTTTGAAATTCCAGCCTCAACTAAGCCTGGCCAGAAAACATTTCAACTTATCAATAAAAATAATTTTAATTAACCGTAATTAGAGCAGCTGAAAAAAACTAACAGATCATTGTGATAACAATAATAGTCAATATAACAACATAAATAATAATGATAATAATATCAACATAAACATTTCGATTTTAGACTCAGTTGAACTATGTGTTATATCTCAAGATGTTGATTTCTCCATGCTGTTTTGGTTTACCTCTGTCTATGTAATATCTAAATGATTTGAACTTAATCTATGAGGTGATTTAACCAATTCTTTGTTACACATGGATGTATTAAACTTCTGAACATATATGACTGAACATTTCTCTTTTTATCCAATAAGGGAACTGTCACCCACTGCATGCCAAAACCTACCTTGATATTTTTTCCAGAGACATGTATGCTGTATCAAGGGTGTGTCCAAAAAAATTATCCACTGTTATTAACTGCAAGATGCAGAAATCAAAGCCAGAATTCAGCAATGGCTACTCACGATGTACAGCAGGTGAGTTCCCTGCCTGACTCAGAGCAGAGTGGAGTGAATTGGGTTGAGCAGGGATGGCAGGAAGTGTGGGTTATCCAATCCATGATGTGAGGAGATGTATTACTTGCCTGTAATTTAAATGTGAGATTCGGCAGTGGATTTTAGTGCCTTGCATTTAAAAATGGCAATTTTTTTTTTTTTTTTAGGACACAGCTTGGTACAACACAAAGCTTCTGTGGGAAAATTTCAAGGTAGGTTTTGGGATACAATGGTTGACAGTTCCCTTGTTAGATCTAAAACAACACGTTATTAAAATCTCATCAGTGTAGCTTTTAATTTAGTTGTAGGTCTGGAATTCAAATTTTCATTTTAGCAATAATATAAATAATCATGATAACAGTACATATATCATAGTGACAATAATACTCACAAAAAAACTTTTCTTTCAACTTTTTGATCTATCAATGAATCTGCTTACTAACGCATGTTGAGGAAATCTATAGAAAAGTAAACCATTTGTATCACTTGTGGCATTAAAAATACAAGCTCAGTTTACTGCAGTGCATAACATAAGAGACCATAGCTTACACTATTTTTTGTCAAATCAATTATTCTCAAGATTCTTTTGAACTAGGTTGGATTAGATCATATGCTGCTAACCTAATGCAAATTATGTAATTCTACTAGATTCAATATTTTAACATTATGAGAGTTATTCCTCTTAGCTTTTTAATTTTAATTCAAATTCCGATTTTATTAATTGCCAAATTTTGACAGTTTTCATTGTAAAACTAAATTCTCAACAACCTCATATTCAGGTAAGGTTTGCAATCCTGCTGATTGCAAAAACCCTAATACTTTATACTTTATGTAATGCACATTGAAAGGAACTTTCATTTAGAAAACAAAGTTCTGTGTTGCAGATTTACAGTGCATAAGAAAAATTCAAACTTGAAATGAAACACGTCCTAGTTAAATTGAAATCACAAATCATTTTGAATGCTAATATATGTAGATCTTAAAGAGAATTATAAATAAGATAATAATTGATTAGAAACAAGCCATATGATTAAGTAGCAAGAATAAGTCTAGAGTAGGATGTTCACATGAAAACAGTCTTTGTGTCACCATATTTATTTATATTTTATTATTTTAATAAATTCAGGCTTCAGTAAATTAAATCATGTATGAAACAAAGAGAGACAATCAGAATTGAATATAATGCCATAAATTAAACAATAGAAGAAAACTGTATTAAATGGAACACACAGGTTAAAAGAATTGATGAAAATAGGATTCCATGGTTAATTTTTAATTATAGACCATTAGACAGGAGAGTTGCAGGAAGACCCTTCCAAAGAAGAAAAGATGCTGACCTATACCATAAATGTTGAAGTAAAAAAATAAATAAATGAACCTACTCAAATAGGATTTCCCAAAAGCAACAAAATATACTTAAAATAGAGAAGAACTAACAGATAAATAAGAAATAAAAAAAAATCATAGATACAAAAAATAATTAATTTGGAATATGTAGGATATGTAAAGAACATGATAGAAATAGAGTGTAGATTAAACTGTAATTTTGAAGAGAAGATAAAATTATGAACCAAAATTGGTATTTGACAATACATTGACATAGACTTTCAAGATGGATATAGAGCCTTAAGCATTGTAACTACAAGTTGGGCTATGATATATTTCCAGTTAGTAGTTTTTTTCAGGAATCATTACCAGCACCATATTATCTTGAACGAGAGATTGATATAAAATATCCTTTCATCCAGCTCTGTTCTCTCTCAGTTTTTATCCTTATAATTTTTCCTAATTTTATTTCCTGTCTTGTAAATTTGTGTTAATTGTTGCAGTCTTCCGTTTTCGTTCTTTGCAAAGTTCAAACAATTTTAACTTTTTTTTTTTCCTCAGTTAACCTTTCCCTGACTGTATCATTACATATACTATTTATCAAAGTAATGCCACGAATGATTTCCAAATTTATCTAGAGAATTTGGAAATCAAGAGCGGTATTTATTAGGACTATTTAACAAATAAAATTAAGCTGTTTACTCACAAATCATTATTTCAATATAGTTATTTTAAAATATTTATATAATGTAAATGGCGATGTTTGAAAATAAATGAAAAACATATGTTTCATTTGTTCATCACTGCAACCAGATCATATTTATTGCCAGACAGAATCACAATATTGTAAGAATCCACCCTAGTAGAGAAAAAATTAAACTTCTTCTTCCTTCCAAGTATTAGGCCAAGGCCTGTTATGATCCTATAGAAAATTTTCCCTCCATCGTTTCATAGGACAATCCAGAGATCTTTGTCCTCTTGGTATATAATTATAAACAGCTTTGGGGATCCAATTTGAACTCATTCTTTCAAGATGGTGTTTCCAATTTAGTTGTTAAAATGTTCCCATAGTATAGATGATAAGGTTATAAAATTTATTAAGGCTCCAGTGGTACTGTTTAATATATTCCAAAATTGGCGTAAGTCTTCAATTCTTTTAAGATATCAGTGTTCCTTTTCCAATCCCATCTGGTGTAACCCGCTGTTCTGCGCATATATCTCATTTCACAAGCCGTTATTCTGCTTTCATGTTGTCTTTTTAGTGTCCATGCTTCACTACCATAGGTCAACACTGGTCTAGCCAAAGTGTTATATAAACATAATCTGGTGTTTTTGTTCTGAAAGGGCATGGTTTCATAAAGTGGGATTAATCCTTCTCAAACTTTTAATAAATAATAATTTTTTCAGAGATATCTGTTCAATCCCAGATAGAGAGATAATATCGAAGATATTAAAATTGATTAGAACTCTCTAAAATGTATTCTGGAGACAGATTTTACTTTGTATTGGGCCCTTCCAACGAAAGGCCATAATTTTAGTTTTGTTAATGGATATTTCCATATTAAATTTGGCAGCTATTTTTTGTAAATTATAATCATGTGAATCATTGCAAATCATTTCCAGAAAGTGCCAGAAGCTGCTAAATCGTCGTGGCAAAAAAAGAATTAAGCATTGAGTTTGCGGTTCACTATTGATGGGTATATATCCGGGGTGTGTGTAGTGTTGTCCTCCCTTGCTTAAGTATGTCTATTCTTATATATTAGAATGAAAAGAACCGGTTGAAAGTCCACATCCCTGTCTTACTCCAGTGTTGATCTTTTTCCAAGAAGATAGTTTGCCATCTAGTTTAACAGAGATTTCATTATCTTTATAGATGTTGAAGATATTAGTAACATATTGTTCTGGAACATTATCATCAGCTAAAATTTGTAATAATATATTTCTGTCTACTTTGTCAAAAGCCTTTATGAAGTCAACAAAGGTGATATAAGTTTCTATATTGAATTCCTTGTGCTTTTCTAACAGTAGTTTTAGAGTGAAGAATCCATCTGTACAAGATCTACCCTTTCTGAATCCATTCTGCTCTTCTCCAATTATATTTTCATAATTTTTTTTCAATTTATTTTTAACTATGTATATTAGCATAAATTTTATATCCAGAGTTCAACAAGCCAATTCCATGATAGTTATCTTGGATTTGGCGACTTCCTTTTTTGAAGATAGGTATTACAATGGATTTGTTCCAGCTTTGTGGTGGTTCTTGTCCTTCCCATATCATATCAAGGAGAATAAGAAATCTGTCTAAACATTTTTTAGTTGAAAATTTAAATAATTCCTGATTAATGTGGTCTTCTCTGGGAGCTTTCTTACTTTTTAACGATTTAACAATATCAGTTAATTCATCTATAGAAATTTGTTCCAAAGCAGTGTTATTAGAGATCAGTATTTGTAATTGTATTGTGAGCCCATGTTTTCCCTGTACAGAGATTTAGACGCTCTCCCCCCACAGAAAAGAATTTGAACCATACTAATTTAGTTACACTTGTTTTCGTACAGATGTTATTTTGAGTGGTCCGTGGTCAGCGTTCCGCCTCATACTGACATCTAGGAAACCAAGGTAGTACTAGGACGGGAAAATTCGGTAAATTTTGCTTAGAAGCCTTTTTATTCAGGCTCAAAATCTTCAGACTTGGGACCCACGGCTTACAATCCCTCCTGGAGGACTTGCTCCTTGGATTTTTCCATCCTAAAAAATCCATCGACCCTCGGGACCAGAGGCAAGGAGCATAACCACTAGTCCACCGTGGCCGACTGGTATTTGTAATAAATCATCTTTTTGTGTCCATACATGATGAAAGTAGTTAAACCAAAATTCTTTAGATATACAATTTAAATGAGCATTTTCTTTTTTATCATTATTTAAATTTTTTAAAACTTTATATATTTTTGATTTAGGCCTAGTGATATCAATTTCCAAAAATGATACAAACTGTTCCCAGCTTTGTCTATGTTTTTTTGCGAACTTCATTTTTAGCTATGGCTCTCTTCCTATGATACTCTACTTTATCTTCATATTTTTTTTGTAGACAAGAATTTTTTGTATGCTTCACATTTATCATCAATTACTTTTTTGATGTTTTCATCCCATATTCTAAGTCCTTTTTTTCGATTCCATTTAGTTTTGATACCCAGGCTTTCATTTGCTGCTTGTCTCAAAATACTTTGTAGAGCAAGCCATTCTTCTTCAATATCTTCGCCAACCAGTGTTTCTTGAACTAGACGATCTAATCTGCATTTGTATAGCCAGGTAATAGTGGGGTCTTGGAAAAGACTTACTTTATAAGTATGGTCCACATTTTCAAATTTTATATATATTTTTTTGATTGCGGATGAGCCCATGTAAGACTACGCAAAGTACTTAGAGGTGTTTCCTTTGAGCCCAAATTTCTTTCATTCTTTTGCTATGAGCTTGTTTTCTATCATCTGTACAAGTTGTTCCAGTTTTTTTCTTCGGTTTGTCCTCTTGGTCAACTTGCCACTTGTTCACCTTAACCCCTTAACTGGTGACCTAGCTAGTGCAGTTCTACAGCTCTGTGGGGAGCCTTTTCTTCCTTTAATTTAAAATATTATAAAAAAATACAGGGAGTAAACATTTGTAACATATCCATCAAATATTATACAAAACAACCATTCTCTTTCATATGGTCATATTTTTTAATCGAAATTTCATATTTTTATTTTTTTCAACTTTAGTACAAAAACGGCACAAGTGTCTTCTCGTGTTCAATTTAAAAGTAATTTGGAAAACATTATTTATATTACATGTAATGAATATTAAAAAGTATGCAAATCACTTAAATGCAATAAATGTTAACTCTGGCCTTACACCTGTCATCAGTGGCATTATTTCAAGTCTTACATCGATATAAACTAAGCATTTAGGATATATGTATAAATTAATTAATTAATTTATATTGGCAATTTACTCTGAAGTTTATAATGTAAATATACAATCTCTTTTAACACTGTGTAAATATTAAAATTTTACGACACATATGACCAGTGGCGTTTCTAAATACTGTCAGTTTTGAGTTATTACAAATAATCACATTTTTTTTTTTATTTTTAGACCTTTAATATAACGTAAAAATATTTATCTGTACAATTAGTAGTTTTTATTGTAGTAATAGTGATTATTGACGTCATCAGATATTATTAGTGGCGTTATTGAACACTGGTGTGTTGAGAAGTCACTGGTTATTATTGTTGTTAGTATTATGAATGCTACATAACTTCATTTTAGAAAACACTCATATTTTCAGTAAATTGTAAGTAGCTTATAAAAAAATATGATGAAGTGAAAAAAAAAACTAGAAGCGAAATAAGAAGTTTGAACTAGTTACTTCAAGACTGGAGAATGGAGGGTAAAAGTTTGCAACCCCAATTGAATGTTTGTGCAATATTTTTCTAATGTGATAAAAGACAGACCTCTCATTTAAACGTGTGAATGAGAAGTTACAAGAAACTGTACCAGAGTTATTATTTTTTCATTAACATAGACCGTTCATGCATTAAGGTTTAAGGCTAATCTGAGTTGAGAGATATATTATGTTGAGCAAACAGATGGTGTCTGTTTTTTTTTCTGAACACGTCTAGTGAATAATATTTTATCATGAATGTTATATAGCTGGCCAGTTACCGATATATGTTAGTCCGTTCTTGTGTGCATACATGATATGTGATTTTAACTCTTGTAATAAGAAACTGTTAAGAGACCGGTCAAAGGGGGTTGAAAAAAATCACACTAGATGTCATACCCATACAGAACAGATCTTCAAAATTTTGCATTCCTGTATCGCCAAATAACTTAGAAAAAAATATATATATATCTCTTTGGATATATCCGTAACTCCCACCGAGTGAAGGCTTTCTTGAGACGGATATTCACGGAACGCCCACCCAACGGGTTAATTCTAAATATATCTCTGTTTATTATTAATTTTATTTTTTCATCTCGGTGGCATACGGATTGGACAAACAAGTAAGTAATGGTCTGATTCGATTTCAGGTCATCTGTAAACTCTTGTATCAAAAACTCTAGATGCTAATTTTTTACTACATACACATCAAACTGTTTATAACCAATATTATAGGTTATTAATTAATTTCTGATGTCCTATGGAATAAATATGTCAATTATATTTTTCTGGAACGTTAATACCTGGGAAATAATAAGTTTAAGAAAGTGCAAACAGTAGTTTCTATTTTTTTTTGTGGTATAATCAATTGCTATAAATGATTTTTTTTTATATCTCACAAGCAGAATCTGGTTACATTCGTGCACTATATATACAATCTGGGAGTCACTTGATAAAATAAAAGTGATAAAATCGAAGTGAAAAATGACTATGATTGGCTGTAAATCAAAATTCATTGAAATGTGATTCGCCATTGACTGCCATTTGTGGCAAGAGTTAAATAGTCTATGCAAATCCATAGAGATATTTAATTCTGTGGTCTAAATTTTACTCACCATTTCCTCAAGAAAGACTTTCTGTTTTTAATGTATTGTTCATCCACCTTATTTAGTAGATAAAGCTTGGATTCAGAATGTTCTGTGGGATCGATAACACAGGCCTGTGAAGATTTTGCGGCATTAAATATTTTAATGCAAATAAGTCAAGTCAAATACCCTGATAATGGAACTGTTACTAGTTTTTCACATCACATAGAGATTTCGCACAATTCTATTTCTAACATAAAAATGAAAGCACGCGAACCTCCACTTGTATGTGGTATACACTTGCTGTATTAAAATATAATACAATATAATACAATTTTATAATATGCTTAAAATCACTGATTTTAATCATACTAGTTTGTCAACATGTTTATCTGAGGGTAGGTTCATCCCACAGTCCTCTCATGGTTGCATTTCCAGCGAAAAAGTGCAAAAGAAAAAAGCCGACAGCACATGAGCCAGATATTACAATTCTAATACCATCAACAAAATTAGAAGAGCGTAGTACCAGCACTCCTTTCACCTCCAGCACAGATGATGACTTAAATTTGTCTCTAGAATCAAAAGATAACAATCCACACCCTATCAATTAATTAAAATTAAAGAATCTGGTATGCGATTTGGGTCTTACAAAATAAAAAAAGTTAACTTTTAGGTTCAAGATTTAAAGAAGACAATATTATAGCTCCTGATACAACTTTTTATTGGTATAGATATAGTGAAGAAGAATTTAAAAAGTATATTGTGTTTGGGGGAAATAGTATATTCTTGTTATATACCTGGATTTAATGGTAGCCTGGGAACAGTTTGTGAACCGGCATATTGACGTATATTTATTGATTCTAGCATAACAATTCTAAAGGGTGTTCTCCTGCATAATGGGAATATATTACACTTCAGTTCCAGTAGTTCAGTCAGTGTACATGAAAGAAATATATACAAACATGTATACTATTCTAGAAAAATAAAATGTAATGAACAAAACTGGTATGTGTCCTGTGACCTTAAGTGTGTGGTATTTTATTTGGGCAACAAAGAAGGTACACGAAATTTCCATGTTTTATGTATAAATGTTGATTCAGAAAAAAATAATATTGCTACCTCCTTTGCACATAAAATTAGGTTTTAATGAAGCAAACTGTTGAAGTTTTGGACAAAAATGGATTGTTACCAATACACTGCTAAAAAAATTCCGTAACTGTCGGAGGGTAAAGTGAAGGAAGACATTTTGATACTCACAGAATTACAAACTTATTTGGGATATTATTTTTAAAAAACTGCATGTCTAATATGAAACTACAAGCTTGGGAATCATACAAGGATGTCATTGAGAATTTTTTAGGTAATGTTAAAGATGATCAATACGAGAAAATTGTAAAAAATATGCTAAAATTTTAGGGCACAGGGTGTAACATGAGCTTGAAGATATACTTCCTTCACTCTCATCTTCAACAATTCCCAGAGAATTTAGGAGCTCTAAGTGAAGAACATGGTGAGAGATTTCATCAAGACATAAAAGAGATGGAAACGAGGTACCACAGTTGATGGGATGTCTCCAAATTTGCCGACTACCGTTGGCATTTGGTAAAAGAAAATCCTCGGCAGGGGCACAAATGCCAATCAACTCTGCATTTGTTTCTTTCTAAGCGGAGGAGGAAATAGAGATCTTAAGGCATATTAGTAGTTTTTTATTTATTAAAAAACTGTTTTAACAGCACAATTCATATTGTATTAAGCCTCTGTAGTTATTATATCAATAAAAAGGATTATGACTATTACGTATAATGCAAAAATTAATAAATAATTTAATTTCAACATGGCAAAAAAACCTTACATGATACGAAAAACCTGTTAACATATTTGAAATCAGCACACGAAAACTAGGTATAGAGACTTATTAAACACAGTGACGCAGAAAAAAAAGTTAAATTTACTGACCTGTGTAAATAAAGCATAATTGTTGGGTGTATTAAGAATCACGTCAATACAATGTGTACTGACGTTCTCGGCAAATATGTGAATTTCCTTAAGCATGGTGAGCTGCTTCGATAGAAGATTAAATTTTCAGAATATGAAATTACATTTGTTATTTAGATTGTATCAAATATAGACTTGAAATGGAATTAATTAGTGACAATAACACAGAGCTCCAATGACAGCCGGTGACAATTCTTCAGACAATAACAACAATTTAATAAAAATATAATAAGTGCTTTTCCCAATGTACATAAACTGATAACATACAAATAGTTCATATGTTTGTGTGATTTTTTAAATGTTTTTTATAAATCTTGTCATTCTGGTGAACAACGTCTGTAACATTGACTTTTGAACAAGAAGAATCTCTGTGAAGTAGCACAGATGGAAAATAGGAAAAGACATTTTTCTGATCACAACTATAGTCATTTTATTATGTACATCAAAGTTAACATTTTGCAAGCATTAACCTTAGTATTTTGTTATTTATGTGCTATGCTTAACTTTGGAATGGGTTTCACATCAGTTCTTCATCATCATATGATAAAAAAATCTGAATCCTCAGAAGAAAGCCAATAAAATTAATTTGTAATAGGCCTACTGACTCATGTGTCACACTGCTGAAACAGTAAAAATTAATCACAAAGCCGTGTTGTAATTCCACGACATCCAATTTTCTCTGCCAGATGCACACGGGAAATTTAGCTGCGCTCATAAGTGTCATATGTGCGAGTGCCATATCAGAGATGAAATGTTAATGAAATTTACTCAACTTGCTTTCAAAACATTGTTACATAGTTCTACTATATTATTAATAAATAACTATTACAATTTTATTTCATTTCATCTTAAATTATGTCACTATCCCTATAACTAACCTTGCTTAAATCCCTTTTAGTGAATTCAAAAAAATTATAGCTATTGAGAATATACCCATGAATAGATTTTTTTAAAATATTTATAATTCATCAATCCTACAAAAATGACCATGAGAAAAAATTATATACATATACAGGGTATTCCAAAATGATGGATGGGGTTTCAAAGTTATTTAATCTCCCTTACAGGATATATTGTGGGAAGCAACAGGGAGCTACCACACCTACAATTCCCTAATAAAGCTGCAAGCACAGCACAAAAATGCTATGATTGCAGTGAAGGACCAGCCTTCAGGCAGAATTACTATGGATGGGCATGATATATATAAGAACAAAAGTTACATGGGATTGAAGAGAAACTCTTTGACTTTTCATAACATACTTTATCAGTGTTCAATGTGAGCATGTCTCGTCACACATCTAGCTGATAGTCAAATTCCTGCCAAACCTTGGTCAGCACATGTGGAGTAATGGATTCAACAGCACCAACAATCCTTCTTCTCAAGTCTGGAAGTGGTGGTATGTACACATGATCCTTCACATACCCTCACAGTAAGAAATCACAAGGTGTGAGATCAGGAAGGTATGGGAATGAATCATGTCATCCAGACTGATGTGTCATTTGGTGTTCGTGGATGCCTTGGACTTTTTCTTTTGCAGATACATCTAGTTGTTTTTAACTGTTTATACCATCGAAGGATAATTTTATCTGTTGGAGATCAATTCCAAATTGCTGTCAGAAAGCTCGCTGCACTGTAACAATGGAACCAGACCTCGCAAATTGCAACACACAGAATGACTTCTATACAGGAATCGTCATTTCCATAAATTTAACGCTGACAATGTAATAATGACAAGAAACAAATTACTTCATACAGGAAATGAAACTTTCACAGTTTTCCTTTCATAATAGCAAATAATCACGCATCCAATTTTTATACCAACTACTTAAAACCCCACCCATCATTTTGGAACATGGTGTATATATAATATGGTATTAACACTATAGCAGTATCAATTTTATTTAAACCTAATTTGGCATATTAACAATTAAGGAAAGTAAGTTTAAATTCATTAACCAGCAAAACTGGATCATTCAGAGATCGGGTTAACCAAAGCAAAAACTTCAAAATTGCTTTACCGGCTGCAGTTTCTTTACTATTTGCAACAAAAGTTTGTACATACACTTGGAATCAAACTAAGAAAGTATTCTCCAAAAAGTCTGTTACTACTGTTTGCTTGAAACAGCCCTAGTATTAGAGTAATTAAATATTATTTTCGTGGAAATATGAGTCAGTGGGGAAAAAAAAAAAAAAAAAAAAAAATTGTATTCTCTTGAGGAATTATCCTGTGAGAATTCTCTTGACAAGATGATCTATACACTCATGTAAAAAATCTATTCACATACTGTGCCACAAACATGATGCAGTATACGTGTAATTTCATAGTTATCACATACCAGCATCTATCCCTAATAACACTAGTTAACAATAACATAAAAGTGGTCACACTACAGGTCCTTGAGGTACTAGACAATTGGCACAAGATGATAGCCATGCATGACAGCTGCCTTTAACTTCAGAAAATAAGAATGACAGTCTTTTTTTTTAGAGGCTGAGTTAATCCAGGGTCCTGATGCACTAAAACATTTAATACTTTTAAGAAACATATTGTTCCATTGAGATTATTGTTAAATATCTAAAAAGCAATAAAATTTTGTACTTGTTGTGGCAGACTTCATCCAACAAATTATATTTGTATAAAATATTCAGCTAAGCCTTTCGGAACCAGTTCCATTTTGAAAGTAGTTCACTGGGTAGTACCCAATCAACAGCTTGGAAAATGGAAACAGTTCCAAAAGACCTAGCTGAATATTGTATACAAATAATTTGTTGAGGAAGACTGCCACATGAGGTACAAAATTTTATTGGTTTTAAATATTTCAGAGATTTAAGTCATTACCTTATACCAACTTCTTTGTAGATATTCTCCTGAATTATGAGTTATGTTGAACCTTCAAATTTTTTATCTCTCTTAAATTATATTAAATATCCACATATGAGCTGATACCACAGATTTTTCCTATATCTCCACATTTAAAAATTGTAATACTGTAGACTTTTCCATATTCACGACATTTGATCTGATCAATTCCTAACATTTTATCTCCATCTAATTGGTCAATTTTCTTTGGTTTAATTAATTTGCTCAGATTCAATTTTTTGTTGTACAACTAATATTGAATGTTAAATACTTTTAAATAAGTAAATTTCTAAATGTTATTTTTTCCTTTATCTCTTTGAAGGATAATTTATTCTTTATTAATTTTTAACTGATTGTTTATTTTAGCAATTATTATTAGGAAGCAATTTTATTTAAGAACCTGTCTGACAAGCCTCCTATACTTATGGATGAGCCAGTTAGTACATAGAAATACTAAATCAGGAATATGTAGAACTTTTATAAGACCCATAATAACCTATGGAACAGAAACATGGATCATAAATGCAGACTTTACCAACTGGCTGACCGTTTTTGAATGGAAGATTTTGAAGAGGATACTAGGACCAGTTAAAGTTAATGAGTGGAGAATAAGGTCCAACAAAGAATTCAGGCAGCTGTATATGGATCTGTATATAGTCTCATTGATAAAAATTATGAGGTTAAAATGGATATAGTATGTGAATAGAATTGAGGAAAAGAGAGGTCCCTAACAAGTTTCTGTTAATCAACCACAAGGAAAAAGGCAAAAAGGGAGATCTAAAACCAGATGGCGGGATGATGTGTACAATGATATTAGGGAATACAAAAGTTACAAGATGCCACTTAAGAAGAAAAAAATTGGAGGAGAATGACCTAACATCAATGTCTGCAGCGTTGAACTACATGGATACCAAGTCTTATCAGGGATTGAACAAAAAATGCCACACTATCCTTAAGAAAACAAGCAAAAACTAGTTGAGAATGGAGACTAAATATGACCAGGTAAGAAAATGTAAAATGTTGCAAGATGTAAATTTCCAGTTCAATCTGTTGATAATATTACCTCACAGTGATATTTCCTATCAATTACTGATAAATTTCCCAAATCCTAATTAAGGACTATAACCAGGCATGAAAAACCAAAATGTATAAATAGGAAATCCAAACAAACTTGTTATTTCAGATACAGTTTTCACCAAAAGCAAACTTACCAAATTTTCAGTTATAAGAATCTCATGTTTAATATCAATATTTTCAATTTCTTTCTTCACAAGTTCAGATGTAGCCTGCAAATAGATAGGCAATATTTCAATACTAAATTCACATATATATATATATGATCCTATAAATTCATCATGGCTTGCATGCTGGTAAAATATTTAGAATATTGACTATGACAAGTGTCCAAATGGTACAATAACAATTAATATTATGTATCCAACAGATCAGATTTTTAGTATAAGACAGATTTTAGAAAAGAAATGGGAATATAATGGTACTGTACATCAACTATATTTAGACTTCAAAAAAGCATATGATTCAATTAAGAGGGAGAAGTTATATAGTATCCTGTTGGAGTTTGGAATTCCTAAAAAAGTTAGTTAGACTTATACGAATGTGTCTAAATGGCACAAAGAGTAGGGTGCATGTAGGCAAACAGTTATCGGACACTTTTGAAATCCAGAATGGGTTGAAGCAAGGAGATGCACTATCTCCTCTACTATTTAATTTTGTACTAGAGCATGCTATTAAATCTTTAGAGAATAATACCCAATGGTATTAATAAGCTGTTAGTTTATGCTGATGATGTAGTACTATTGGCCGATAGCGAGGAGATACTAAAGGACAACACGCACACACTATTGAGTAACACTAAGAAATTAGGACTTTAAGTAAATATCAATAAAACTAAATATATGGTCACACGTAGAAATACATTATATAATGGTAATGGACAGCTAATGACAAATGAGGGAAATTTTGAGGAAGTGGCTGAATTCAAATACCTAGGAACAATAATCACAAATAGGCATGAGATGCACGATGAAATTAAAACATAGGCTCAATCTGGACGGAAAGGGTATTGTATTATTATGGCATTGCAGAGACTCTTGATATCCCAACTCCTTTAAAAAAATGTTAAACGAAAATATATAAAAGTATTATTCTACCAGTTATATTATATGGATGCGAAACATGGACTCTTACTTTCAGGGAGGAAAGGAGATTACAAGTATTTGAGAATTAGGTATTTAGGAAAATTTTTGGACCAAGGAGAGATGAACAAACGGGTGAATGGAGAAGACTACATGACAATATAATAAGAACAGTTAAGTCTCATAGACTGCGATGGGCAGGACATGTTGCACGTATGGGGAATGAAAGACTTGCATGGAAGCTTCTTGTAGGAAAGCCAGAGGGTAAACGCCCAGTTGGTAGACCAAGAATGAGGTGGGAGAATAACATTAAGTATGATTTGAGGGAAGTACTTTATACAGGGAATGATTGGAAAGCATTAGCTCAGGATAGGGATGTATGGAGAGCTTATGTCCGAAGGGCCATGAACCTACGGGTTCGATAGTGCCAGTGAGTAAGTAAGTATTAAAAATTGCTGGACATTTGAATCTAGACTTAGGGTCGTATGTTAGAACATTACTCTCTACTCAAATTACTTCCAATCACTAGTGAGCTGATTCACCGTGAGCAATTGCTAAGAACGAATTAACGGCCGACTTATCGGTAATGCATGAGAGTCGACGTTTTCGTAATATTGGCAACGAATTACCCAGAATTCTCAGCGATAAAACCACTTCCGTTATTTTCGTCTGCTATAGAGGAATGCATTTATGCTTGCATCCCGCAAATAATACCGTATACAAACACGTCTGCGACACGCAATATTAAGCCGATTCTCCTGTTCTTCCAGTTGAATTCTTTGGTAGACTCTATCAAATTCCTCTTCTCCGTGTATACCGAAAACATGATCGAAGTCTTCAAGGTCCGACATCTTGGATAAATGTTGGATAAAGCAGCAAAGTACATCGATTACCATCGGTTCCCGTCGGTTCCCTTCGGGATTTTAATTTGAGTTGCTCATGTAAGGTACCTCCGCAGGTAGCTTACAAATTTAACCAATTATTATCGCATGAACAGATTTCTGAGTAAGCAAAATCGTATTAGCATACAACTTGCTCAGCAGAGAAGGCATTTTACTGTCTAATGCGCCCAAACATGCGACCCTTAAAGTATATCTGGTTTTGTAAAACTTTACTACCATTCAACTAAATTTGATACATTTATGAAATAAAATCTGTAAAAAGTGTTATAAGGGGTAAGAGATCCCTAACAGTCTTAGAGATGACATGTAACAATAAAATGAATAAAAATTTAATATTTTGCAGCATAACTTGGAAATACCTGGATCAATTTCAATCAAACTCAATACACACAAATTTAAAAAAAATCTGAAAAAGAGTATGCGAGACACTCCTAGGAGTGATGAAAAAAATAAAAAGTAACAAATATTAGCATTGAAATCATTTTTTTGTATTCAAAACTCCAAGTTTCCCATTTCGACATTTCTGGTGATCTCTCAATTTCAACCCAATTATGAGGTTGGGGCGCCTGAAAGATGGGGTTATGGCTGCCCTGATGATATGATGAGTGTCAATGATGATGATGACAGTGCTGCACCAGGAAAGTCTTTAATCCTAAACTTAGGGTCGCATGTTTGGACGCATTAGACAGTAAAATGCCTTCTCTGCTGAGCAAGTTGTATGCTAATACGATTTTGCTTACTCAGAAATCTGTTCATGCGTTAATAATTGGTTAAATTTGTAAGTTACCTGCGGACGTACCTTACATGAGCAACTCAAATTAAAATCCCGAAGGGAACCGAACGGGAACCGATGGTAATCGATGTACTTTGCTGCTTTATCCAACATTTATCCAAGATGTCGGACCTTGAAGACTTCGATCATGTTTTCGGTATACACGGAGAAGAGGAATTTGATAGAGTCTACCAAAGAATTCAACTGGAAGAACAGGAGAATCGGTAATATTGCGTGTCGCAGACGTGTTTGTATACGGTATTATTTGCGGGATGCAAGCATAAATGCATTTCTCAATAGCAGACGAAAATAACGGAAGTGGTTTTATCGCTGAGAATTCTGGGTAATTCGTTGCCAATATTACGAAAACGTCGACACTCGTGCATGACCGGTAAGTCGGCCGTTAATTCGTTCTCAGCAATTGCTCACGGCGAAGCAGCTCACTAGTGATTGGAAGTAATTTGAGAGAGAGTAATGTTCTAACATACGACCCTAATCTAAGACTAATATGAATTATGATTATAATGGCTATATGATGTTCGGGGACAATTTTGGCCTTAAAGATTCCTGACATTTGTCTTAGAAGTGACAAAAAACCACACCCAGGAAATTTGTTTGAACTGGGGATCGAACCTAAAGTGACTAAGTAGCAAGTCACCTCGAGACCACACCAGTGGATGTGTTGAAATCAGAGTTATCAGGATTGCCAGCATAATTGACGACTGCCCCAATACATATTTATGCCCAAAATTGACCCCTAAAACATGCAAGGAAAGCAAGATTAAAAAATAAAATGTAAAAATGTTCAAGTGTCAAAACAATATAATATTCATAATAATATATATATATTGAGAAACTCTAAGCTGACTGGCGACAGTTCAGATGACATTAACCTCCCTTGGGGGATTGATAAGGTGTAAAACAAAAATAAAACATCATAAATAACAGAATTTAGTTTTCAACCACGTTCTGAGGTCGCTAAACTGATCAATAAAAGATGCAATAACATTTAAACAATATAAATTATGAGGTGAGGTGTCAATATCTTTCTTTCAAATTATTAAAATAAACCTTATAGTCTAACTTCCTATAAAAAAAAAACTCCTGGCGCGACAGGCCTACAAGGCCCTTAGCCTACCTGCCGGCTGCTGGCCTCACATCCACATGTGTCAATCACAGAGGTAGATGATAATCAGCGAGTGTAGGGGTGACATGTGGTCAGCATGTCGAGTCCCCCAGCCGTTATAGCTGGTTTTCTCAACCTGGAGCCGCTACTTATTGTAGCTACCCAAATGCATCACGATGCTGGGTGGGCACCGGTCCCATACTGGCTGAAATACCATGAGAAAATTTCTTCCTCCATGGAGACTCGAACCAGCGCAAGTCCCGTAGCTCTGGGCCAAAGCTTCCTGCCTTAACCATTTGGCTATGGCGCAGGACCTAACTTCCTATAAAAATATTAATTTAAACACAAGTTTGACACCAAGCAGCCTTAGGCAATGACATAGAAATCATCTAAAACAGTCAATATCATTGTCAAATCCTTAGTTTTCAAGGACAATAAAATGAATAGTGATATCCCCAATGCCATTTCAGTTAAATTTTAGTCCCCATTAACATTAGGTTGAGAAGGGTTGAAAAATAAAATAAGCAAAATTATTGATTTTAGAGTTAAATTCTATTGTAAACTTATTGTAGACAAGGAAATTGGGATAAATAAATACTGGTGCAATATTGACGGTCCTGATGGACTAATAGTTACCATGCTTGCCTCTGGTTCCAAGGTTTCATAGGTCCAAACCTGGCCAGAGTCGATAGATTTTTCAGACAGTAAAAATCCTTATTATGTGTTCCTTTGGAATGGAAGTAAATCACGGATTCTATGATGTAGATTAATGACATAAATGGACCTCAAGGCTGCAAAGAGAGGTATCTGGGCAAAATTTGTCAATCCTTTTACATCCAAATCCAGTTAAAACACTAAAGATTTTAGATGTTAAATAATGTTTTAATAAATAATAACAATATTGACAAATATATCAAAATTTACAAAAACATATCTTCAAATAAACTGCTCCATGACCTAGCACAGGATAACCAGTTGCAGAGGCAACAGTGGAATTATTGATTTTTTATATTACTAACAGCTGCAACTAGAGTCCAGAGGATGGGTACAATAAGACCACTCATACATGGAAATTATGGTGGGGGCGCACCAATTCATCACAATTTTTAATTGAGACATGGTAACATCTCTTGATAAATAGTAAAAATATGTCATAATCTAATACATATAAATTAATGTTTGTTTGTTTTTAATATTTAATTTTAGGAAGTTACATTTTGAGGTTATTTTAATTATATTATTTTTGGTCTGGACATCTTACCTCAATATTAATGTTGATTTGTTCTTGGACATGTTTCAAAACAATTCTGTTTTATCGTCAGCTTTCCCAGACTGGTTTTATTTATGTTGCATTATGTTGCACCACCTGAATGTCGATGTCAGCCCCGTCCTGTGGTTGGCCAAAGAACCTCCAAACAAGGTCACCCTCCATCGGAATATCAAAATTCATAACTCTGTTTCTGTTCTTCTGAATATAAATTTTTTCCCAAATAGTCAGCTCTTTTGTATTTTGTAACTGTTTTAATAATTTAGTGTCTGAATTTATATTATGTTTTTCAGACCAAACATGAGCAGCAACTGCAGATTTTTCAATTTCTCCATTTTTAATATTTCTTATGTGTTCTTTGGTTCTAATTTTTAGGTTTCTTTTTGTTTGCCCTATATATATCTTTTCACAACTCATGCATGGGTTGTGAAAATGGGTTGTGAAAAGATATATATATATAGGGAAAACAAAAAGAAACCTAAAAATTAGAACCAAAGAACACATAAGAAATATTAAAAATGGAGAAATTGAAAAATCTCCAGTTGCTGCTCATGTTTGGTCTGAAAAACATAATATAAATTCAGACACTAAATTATTAAAACAGTTACAAAATACAAAAGAGCTGACTATTTGGGAAAAAATTTATATTCAGAAGAACAGAAACAGAGTTATGAATTTTGATATTCCGATGGAGGGTGACCTTGTTTCGAGGTTCTTTGGCCAACCACAGGATGGAGCTGACATCGACATCCAGGTGGTGCAACATAATGCAACATAAATAAAACCAGTCTGGGAAAGCTGACGATAAAACAGAATTGTTTTGAAACATGTCCAAGAACAAATCAACATTAATATTGAGGTAAGATGTCCAGACCAAAAATAATATAGTTTGTTTGTTTGTTCATATTTTATGTGCTGCAATAATGTTCATCTGATTTTGATGGGAATATTTTGCAAAATGTTCAGGAAATTCCCAGGATGAATATAGGCTAAAATAGAGATGTGATACCCGATTCCTACACCTTCAAAAATCACCCTTTGTAGTGAAAAAGTAGCTGTTTGGACTCTTAAATGACCTGATCTGACGTGTACTATACTGAACTGTACTGACTCAACTTGACCGAACATGACCTATACTAACCGAACCTAATTAACCTAACATAACCTAATCAAACCTAATATAACCTAATCAAACCAAACAGAACATAACTGAACCTGAACCTAATCCAAACATAGCCTGAACCTAACCTGAACTTATCTTGAACCTAACCTGAATCTACCTGAACCTAACTTGTACTTAACCTCAACTAAGCCCACATCTAACCTGAACCAAACTTGAATCTAACCTGAACCTAACCTGATTCAAACCTCAACCAAGTCTGAACCTAACCTGAGCCTAATCTGCACCTGACCTTAACCTAGCCTGAACCCAGCCTGAACCAAACAAAATCCTTACCTGAACCTACTTTGAACCTAACCTTAACCTAAACTAGACCTAACCTGAATCTAATATGAATCTAACCTAAACCTAGATTGAACCTAACCTGAACCCAACTCGAACCTAGCCAGAACATAAACTGAACCTAACCTGAAATTAACCTGAACCTAAACAGAACATAACCCGAACCTAGCCTGAAACTAATATGAACATAGTCTGAACCTAACTTGAATCTATATTGAGCCTAAAGTGAACCTAACCTAAACCTAACTCAAAACTAGCCTGAATCTGTGCTCAACCTAACCTGAACCTAACCTTAACCTAACCCCAATCTAAATTCAACCTAAATTGAACCTAACTGAACCTAAACAAAACCCACACTGAACCTACACCGAATGCACACTGACCCTACACTGAATGCATATTGGACTTACACTGACGCTAAACTGAACCTAACACGAATCTAATTCGAACATAAACCTATTCCTACCATGCCTAACCTAACCTAAACCTAACCTGAATCCAAACCCAAACCTGAAACCAAAACTGAACTCAAAGATAAACTCTAATTGAATTCAAACTGAGCCAAAACTGAACCTGAAACCGAACTCAAACTGAATCCGAACCCATACATGGAACTAAATCTGGCCTAAACCTGACCTAACCCGGACATAACCTTGATCTAACCGAACTGAACATACTGAATCGAACCTAACTAAACCTAACCTAACTTATCCTATCCTAACCTAACCGAACCTGACCTGACCAAACCTGACAGATACCTGACCTAATCGATACCTAACCAAACCCAGAAACATAATCTAAAAAGTCCAACCAATCTGACCAAACTATCCCGAAACCGATCAAATTACCCGTATAACGACCAGATTCCTAGCAGCTAATCAAACTACCTCTATAAAGGCCAAAACTACTAGTAAACCGATAAAACTACCTCTAAAACGAGAAACTACCATAAACTGATGAAGCTACCTCTAAAACAATAAAACTGCCCTTTAACCGATGAATCTACCTCTAAACGACTGAATTACCCGACCAATTTACCTCTAACCCGACCAATCTATCGTTAAACTGATAATTATTTTTCTCTTTACTTATTCAACTAAACATGAAAACACATTTAAAGTCAGCCGCTGGATCTCCGGCTCTGAATTTAGGTTATACGAGGGGTAAAGGAAAAAACTCGCCCTCTACTGCCAATAAGGAAATGGTTGACATGGGAATGAACGTCTGCCACAATCAATCACTGCCCTTGACGCAGCTATAGCGCGCTAGTAAGGTTTGCTGAGATGTTGGCAGCTGGATGTCTGCTAACCTCATACATAACGCGGCCCCTCCCACTGAATATCCATATCTGCAACGCTGTTGTGAAAACGTCAGGGCCGCAGAATCAGTGGCTGGACTGTGGATGTAGCTGTTCCTGCCGGATATTGGCTAGTCATCAATAATTATAGCAGATATACTCACTAACATAAATCCATAATAATATATGTCTCACTTTACTTCGGTTCTAATGTAAACAAAAAGTTGTGGTTATCATAATTACTGTAAAAATTTATTTAATTTTTTTGGTGTTCGATTTATTCAAGCCTCCAAAGTTTTGTCAGAAAAAGTAATGTACAGCCTTGATGACGCACAGATAATTTTCAAGTCTCAGAACGAAGCCGCTGCGCATGATAATAGATCAGCGATTAGGTTCACTAGTATACTACTATTTGAGAAACTCGATTCGTTTCATTTCGTTGTGTGTCGTGCAATGGAAAACAATTTCGTGTAAATAAGTAGTGCAGTATATACTGGAAATAAAACAAAGCAAGAGAAATTAAAGAAAAGAAAGAAAATTAAGTGAAATAAGGACAGAGAGAAAAAAAGCATGACAGTAGGATCGAACACGCGACCCAATGCACGGGAAACAGATGCTCCCTCCACTAGACCACAACCATCTCTCCTAGAAATTGTCTGTATGAAGCGATGTAGTACTTCAGGACTTACATGAATAATGAAATTAGATATTAACTTAATTTAAATTAACCAGACGGATTTTGTATTAGTAATGAAAATAAATAATTTTATTATGCCATGTGTTTTGTAAACAAAGTAATGAGACGTTACAATCGTTATTCATTTTCTATATATATATCCATCCAAAGTAATTCTGCCCAAAGGCATGTGCTTCACTGCAATCGTAGCATTTTCATGCTATGCTTGCAGCTTTAGTAGGGAATTGTAGGTGTGGTAGCTTCCCATTGCTTTCTATACACACGCACGCACGCACACACACACACACACACACATATATATATATATATATATATATATAAGCTGTTTCCTTTAGTTTATTTATTAACATATATTCGATTTCATAGTAATTATTCCCGAGGGCAAGGTCTTTCACTGCAATCATAGCATTTTCATGCTATGCTCGGCAGCTTTACTAGGAAACTGTAGGTGTGGTAGCTTTCCGTTTCTTTCCACACTGGTGAAGAATGATGACGATAATGATGATGACTGGATGATTTTCGGGGACCGTTGGACCCTAAATGTCCTGACATTTATCTAACAGGTGAGAAAAAACCCCAAAAAAACTCACCCAGGAGCCTGTCCCGACCGGGAATATATATATATATATATTATATATATATATATATATATACACATTTATTTATATAACGAAGCCTGGTAACATGTATGCATTATGAAAATTAACATTATTAAATAATAATAAATAAAAAATATATATCTAACCAGAATCGAATGTGGGCCCACGTCATCGGAAAAAAGAGCATCTTACTGACTGCTCCACTTTAGCGAACGATACGAATACTGCATGAAGAGAGACTTACGCCGTCCGCTTTATACTCAAATGAGGCAGAACATGTAACAACGTACTGGTGTGAATCGCTCTTCAAAACTCAACTTTCCACCATCATGAGATGCGCCACCATATTTTTTCAAAGGCTGTACATGGAAATTAATGATAAGGAATAAAGTAATGGGGATATGCTTCACATCCACATAATATATAGCATAACCTGGTTTATCAGATTTTCAAAAGAGTAGTGAAATGCATTCAATAACCTCTCCTACTTAAATCCCAACCTCACCTTCACGTGGTGCAACCTGTTTATAACAAACGAGGCTCTGGGGACCGAGTCACAGCGGTATAACTGTTACATCAGGATTAGAGTAAATGCTAATCCTCCTTCATGCCTGTCCAGAGGCTTTAGGTGGCAGCCCCACCACTGGACTTACTACTTTTCGGCTAGCAACCGACTGGTAGGAAATCAACTTGCTTTCAAGTCTCCAAAGATTCAAAACCGGAAGGATATACACGTTGACAACCAAGCAATACTCAAGGACAAGAAATGGACAAAGGAAAACATATTTAAACTCGCAACATGGAATGTTCAAGGAATAGGACATAAAGACTTAGAATTAGATGAAATTGTTAATCAAATATCAATAAAGATAGCAGCCATAACAGAAACTAAAAAGAAATTAAGAGGGACCCGAATGATTAATAATTATTTACAAATCTATTGTGGTGTACCTAGTAATGAAAGAGCAAAAAGAGGAGTAGCCCTAATGGTACATAAATCTCTTGAACGTAAGATTGATAACTACACTTTCTGGAATGAAAGAATTATTCAAATTAGATTAAAAATAAATTGTGGATATTTGACAGTAATTGGAGTTTATGCACCAGTAAATGGTGAAGAGACAGAAAGTGATAATTTTTACTCAATGCTACAGGATGTCACAGACAAAGTTAATCCAAATGATTTTATAGTTTTGATGGGAGATCTCAACGCTAGAGTAGGTACAACTAACATACATTCTATTGTTAGTACTTATGGTGAACAAACCATCAATCAAAATGGTAGAAGATTATTGACTTTGCTATCTATAATAACTTTCCAATTACAAACACATTTTTTCAACATAAAGACTGCCATAAATATACATGGTCTGCTCGGAATTCTCAGTCAATTATAGATTATGTACTAACTAATCGTAAAGTTTTTAATTATGTTCTGGATACCAGAGTTCTCAGGAGTCTTGAACTGGAAACAGATCATTTTCTGCTTGTCTCCACCTGTCGCTTCCCTCCATGTTATATAAAACATTCAAAATGTAAACCACGTTATCAGGAAAAACACATCTTTAAAGTTAGCCTTTTACAGCAAGATAGTGTTCGATGGTTATACCAACAAAAGAACAAAATCACATACAATTAATTCTGATACCTCAAATTCCATAGAAGAAGAATGGAATAACATCTGTAACATATTACGAAAAGCAGCTCTAGAAAGTTTAGGGACAAAACTAAAATGGCACAGGAAAAGAGGTCTCAAAAAATCGGATGATGATATAGCAAAAATTATTGCTGAAAAAAGACAAGCATTTAAACAATATATAACAACTGGGTTGTTGAATGACAAAATTGATTATCATCATAAAAGAGCTATTGCAAAACGAGAAATCAGAAGAAGACACAGAGAAAATTGGGACACTTTCGTCTCTAATCTAGAGAGAGATCTCACCAAACTTAACCCAAAAACTTACAAAGTTTTAAATAATCTTAGCCGAGAGTGTAAAATTAAATTTGATTGATAAAACCACTTGGGTTACATATTTTCAAAATTTATGGTCCATCTCCCAGACTAATTTAGATTTACCCATATCTCAGAACGATGCATTTCTATATATCACTGAAGCAGAACTTGACACAGCTTTAGAGTCCTGTAAAAATAATAAAGCACCTGGTGAGGATGGACTTCATATAGAATTGTTTAAATATTCTGACAAAACTCTTAAACAAAAATTTCTGCACTTACTAAACAAAATAATCTTGGGAGAAGACCTACCTTCATCTTGGCAGAAAGCCATTATCATACCAATTTTTAAAAAAGGTAACCTCAAAGATTGTAATAATTATCGAGGCATTAGCCTTCTCAACAGTGGATATAAAGTTTTTACAAAAATTCTAGCTTCTAAATTACAAAAACACTATGAAAACTTATTATGGGAACAACAAAATGGTTTTCGTAAGGGAAGATCCTGTGCCGATGGTTATTTCACCTTAAAACTTCTTATCGAAAAGCACAAAGAATTCAATAAAGAACTACATATAGCGTTTATAGATTTTATCAAAGCATTTGATCGAGTTGACAGACAAAAACTTTTAGATATCTTAACTGATGATGGAACACCAAATCAACTGATCCAAACAATTTTTAATCTGTATAAATATAACATCATAGCAGTACAAATAGGAACAGAATTGTCAGATTGGAAACATATAAATTGTGGAGTCAGACAAGGATGCCCTCTATCACCACTTCTATTTAATGTATACATTAATGCTATCATCAGCCACTGGAGATTGACAGTTCATGGTAATATTCCTCTCTCAAGACACACAATTTTAGACACACTCTTATATGCAGAAGATCAGGCTCTTTTCGACAATAATGAAGATGAATTACAATTATATTATTTTTGGTCTGGACATCTTACCTCAATATTAATGTTGATTTGTTCTTGGAGATGTTTCAAAACAATTCTGTTTTATCTGGGAAAGCTGACGATAAAACAGAATTGTTTTGAAACATGTCCAAGAACAAATCAACATTAATATTGAGGTAAGATGTCCAGACCAAAAATAATATAATTAAAATAACCTCAAAATATAACTTCCTAAAATTAAATATGAATTACAATATTCCACTCATCATCTTAATATGATAGCCCAACGATTTAAAATGGAAATATCAACAACAAAATCTAAAGTTATGGCCTTTCAAGGGAAATTCCCAGTAAGAAGTAAAATTTTGTATTCAGAATTCAATATTAGAACAAGTTAATTCATTTAAATACTTAGGATATAATCTAACTTATAATGAGGAATGTGATATATCCTTTAAAATACAAAACTATAATAAAGCTTTAAGAATTATCAACCAAGTTTTTAAACCATCAAAAGTGCAGAGACACACAAGAATGAAAATCTATAAAATTCTCGCTAGACCCATAATCTGTTATGGCAGTGAAGCTTGGACCATCAGAATTCAGGATGACCGTCATATTACAGCCACGGAGATGAAATTTCTGCGACGAACTGCAGGTTATAGCCTTCTAGACCACCAAAGAAATTCAACAATAGCCAGAGAGTTAAACATCGTACCTATATCTAAATACCTCCAAGGATATAGAAACAATTAGCTAGCCCATATTCAGCACATGGATCGTCACAGATTACCAAAACAAATTCTTCACTACATTCCTCGAGGCAGAAGATCTGTGGGTCGACCTTTTCAGAGATGGCGGGAGACCGTAACGGGCCACTGGGCCTAATACTTGAAAGGACGATGATGATGATCAGATTTTCATTGCAGAATATGAAAGTGCAGGTAGCGTGAAGGGTAATTTAAAATACAATATTAATTAATAGAGTAACTTAAAAGATGTTGAACAATTACTGTGTGTAATTTACTCCATCTAACTTAGAAATATAGTAAAATATAACTAATGTACTCATTAGCACTATCGAACCTGTAAGTTCATGGCCGCATAGACATAAGCTCTCCATACATCCCTATAATGAGCTGATGTTTTCCAATCATCCTCTTTGTAGTTTCCCTTCTCACATTGTGGTTAACATTATTTCCCACCTAATTCTTGGCCTACCTACTTTTGCTCTGGTTTTCCACAAGGAGGAGATTCCATGTTCCTCTTTCTTTCCCAATTCATACCACATGTCCTGACCATCGCAGTCTATGGGACCTAACTGTTCTCATTATATCTGCTTACCATAATGATCATGTAGCTAACTGTTATGCAGTCATCTCCATTCGTCTGTCTGTGTTTAGTCAAAACATTTACTTAGATCTTTATTCTCAAATATTCATAATCTTTTCATCTCCCTTAAAGTAAGAGTCCATGTTTTGCATTCATATACTATAACTTGGGGGAATAACATTTTTATATATTTTCACTTTAATATTTTTTGAGAGAAGTTGGGATGAAAGAGTCCCTGTACTGCATAATAGCATGAATTTACAGTACTGAACCTATGTGAATAAGTACACTATTTACCCATTTAATTTATCAAAACCATATTAGGTTTACTTCTGCACTCTCTTAAATAATTGTTTGGTTGACTAAAATGTTTCATTTCTTCTCTCCAATTGTGTTGCAGAAGTCATCTATGCACCAGTTATAAAATAGGGTACCGGTATGTGTTTATTTTAATTTATATTTTAAAAAGTCATCTAAAATTTGTATTTTTGAACTAGGTCAACTGAGTGAATTTGAATGTAAAATGATTTACATTATTCTAGTAATGTCATTCATTGTTACGAGTGATCTTCAAATTTTAATAAATGGCCACTTTCAACAAGATATCTTAACAGCTAACTGACCAAAATTCTAAAAATCTAAAAAAAACCTAAAAATATACACTAGACAGAGAGGAGAAATATAAGATTAATGCGAGTAATTTAGTAAGTGTTTAAAATTAGTTACCAAGATTGTACATGTGAAGTGAAACTTAAGTTATTATGTACCAATTTAGGTAAAACAAAAATACCTAGAACAAGGTAGTCAACCTGAAATTATTTGCAAAAAATTACTAGTTCAGAGCAGTGCCATTTTATGGAATTATCTCAAAATTAATACTCCATGAATAATAAAATAACATGATCTCAAAAGTGTTGTTAATACTCCAATTTCATTAGAGGAGCCATTTTTCTCTGCGTTATAACCTGATTTGTGGTATATCACACCACATTAAGTTGGGCATGTACTGTTTAAATTAATTATATGAATTGTAGAAACAAGGAATGTGATTGGTCAACATATATGTACACCCTTCGACAAAAAAAATTAGTCATCTCTTGAACGCACATTTCTTCTAAGTCGTACTCGGCACAGCGCTCGGTTCAAACTAGGAAACTAGTCTTAATTGTGCAGTCCCTGAGCTACTTGTTATGTGGCATGAACGGAAGATTCTTCTACGTGTCCCGATAGCTCAGCGGTAAAGCACGCGGTCGCTGGTTCTGTTAATGAAGTTCGCAGGTTCGCGTCTTCAACTACACAGTTTTTTTTCGTGATATTTGTATTAAAACATTTTATGAATTAAATACATTTTATTTCGACATTTGAATTAATCTAAACTTTTTAAGTTCATAATTTTTTTATACCGTTGAGGTTATAACAATGTTAAATTATATATTTTTACATGCTTTATATTAGCTTGACCTGTATCTGTCTATGTAACGAACCTGTATCTATGTAACGGAATCTTTGAACACGATTTTCATCCACTTAAAAACATTGGATCGACTTGAAACTTTGTATACTTGTAAAGGACCCATGACAATACAATAATTTCATAGTTTGTTTCTAAAATCCTGACCAGAATCATCGGAAAATCAAACAAATAAAAACCTGTGTAATAGGTTGCGGACTTGTCGACTTTTTAGTAAATGGTTGTAAGAGCTCAGTTAGTAGAGCGGTGGACTGTAGTGGTATATAATTTCAGCAATCAATAGGTCGCTGGTTCAAATCCGGGCCGAAGGTTTTTTTTAGAAAAGTATTAAGCTATTAAAATTTTCATGGGATTCCGGTTTATGAAAATCAATTGAACTAAAAATTAAAAAATAAATAATTGTTTAAAAACTGAAACAACACGTTTTGTTAGATAACCAAACTAAAAAATAAAAAAATAAATAATAGTTTAAAAAACTAAAACAATACGCTTTATTAGAAAACCGAACTAGAAAATAAAAGAATAATTTCAATTTCCAACATGCTTGGGGAAAAAAAATTAAAGTGGTCAACAAAAAAATCATCTCTAACACATCTAGAATAAAACTAGAGTTATCTACAAAAACAATATATAATTTTACCATCAAAAGCGTTGGGTGCTATTTATGGTTTTTACGTTTTCTTCTTAGAGACTTTACTTTTACCAATATCTGTTTATTATCAAATATAAGTATTAATTGATATAGAGCACCCCATGCTTTTGATATTAAAATTATTTTTTTTGTAGATAAGTCTAGTTTTATTCTAGATGTGTTGGAGATTATTTTTTTGTTGACCACTTTAATATTATCCCAAGCGTTTTGGAAAATAAAATTATTTTTCATTTTTAAGTTCGGTTTTCTAATAAAGCATGTTGTTTTAGTTTGTTTAAACTACTATTTATTTTTACCTTGTATAGTACCGTCTTCCTCAACTATGTAAAATTTTCGTTGATTTCACTCTAGGCCTTCATCTTCTGGAGTTGTTGTAGTAGTATTGAATTAACTGTATGTCTAATAGAGGGTTTTGCTTATTAGGCACATTTTCTTTGAGAATGTTTGTATTCTTGGCCTTCTCAATGATTTCGATTTCTTGTAAAATGTTAATTTTGTGTCTGTTGTTTTCTCTGTGTATAATTTACATTGTATTATCAATATTGTTGAAACTGTGGCCGCTTTCTGAAATATGTTTAGCGAAATTTGATTTCATTGTTAAAGGAGAAGGGAAATCACATTTCGCTGTTCACCAGGTTGAATCCAATCGAAAATGTATGGGCTAAGATGAAAATAGAGATGAACTCTAATTAGCCTGCAGATGCACGAAAAACGAAAGATGGCTTATGGGCACAAATTCAAGACGCCTGGGATGCTCTAGCCGATCGTCCACGTGCCTGTAGAATTTTTTTGCATCAATGCTCCGCAGATTGAGGGCGGCAATAGATGCTGAGGATTCATACACCCGATATTGATTTTTGTTTTTGTTAAAGTTTTTCATTTTAGAAGATATTATTTCCTTTCTTCATTTAATTATTAGAAGGTATTCATTTGTGTGTTTTGTGTGTGCATTAAAGCCATAAAACTCAAATATAAAATTAAATATGAAACTATATTACAAGGCCAAATGCTATCCTAACATTCAGTAAAAAAAAAAAGCAACACGGGAATCAAACCCGTCAGTTTATGAACGCAGATGTTGTGTGTTAAACCGCTTGACCCCAGAGACACACAAAGGCAAGCTCTCTCTTTTTATGTTACTTGAGTGTGCACTACGTTAACTAGCAAACACCACAGTACAATTACTGAAAACGTGTTAATGTGAATAAGGCTTCTGCAAGTGCTCACGAAGTTCCCCGATCTGTTGATAGAATCAAGAGATGACTCATTTTTTGTCTAAGGGTGTACAATATGAACATAACAATTTCTTCTTCTAGATTTTCATATTAATGCATCCTAATAAAACTTTAATTTAAATACAATTATTACGTAGACCAGCCTCCTGGTTTTGTGGGCAGATTTTCTGAAAAGTTCATGGATTTCATTCCCTGTCAGACCACTGGAAATTTAGGAAATTATTCCTGTGGTCGCCAATGGTCTGGAATTTAGGTTAAAATTAAGTAATCACTATAATTTATTACCAATTATAATTTGAGGTGCCCCAATCTCAAGTGGGTTACAGTTCTGTAAATGCCAGAAGAGAAAAAAATAAATGTCATAACTCATAGGACAATCTTGTGGAATCGGACTAAACAAAGAAAACACTTTTAAATAAATATCACATTGATGCTTCTCTCTTCAATAGTAATATTTAAAATGAATTTTCTGACATATAAAAACATTCATCCTGCTAAAGATATTTGATTTTTTCAGAAACCATAACTTATTGTCCTATAAATGTATGATGGTGTGCATGCTGGTGTTAGAGGTAAAATATTGTTAAATTTAATTTAATTAGTAAATTAATCTAATTGAAAAGTTTTCAATCTCAGGGCCAGGAGAAGTGGCGGTATACAATTTTTAATCGCTAGATTGTGCATCAGATTCCTGCATTAAGTTGAAAACCTCTCCACAATACTTATGTTCAGAAATCATGTGGTACTGTTGACAGCGATTCATCCATTGGATGGGGACATTAAGACTGGCGGCCTCCTTAGTGCTTTTTGATAGAATTAGGCTATGTGCTGGCACTGGGTTTCAACTTCTCTGTTCTCTTCATTATCATGTCTCATACAACACACTTTACACTACACAAACTTAAATATGCACTCATCCTACAATCCTCTCTGTACACAATACAAAAATACAACAAAATTGTTTGCCAAAGTGGTATGTAAATTGAAAATTAGACCATACTAATACCATCTATCCACCTAGCTCAGAACCAAAAACACTTAAAATGCAGTGGGTGGCATTAGATCTCACACACACACACACATACATGTTAAAATAAGTATTAAATGCATTACTGATGTGCAATGGAGATCTCCCTGTTTAAACGTCCAAAACTAGCTGACTGGCCATGGAGATATTCTGTTTTACATAGGAGTACAATTATCTATCTCTTTGCTTTTGAAAGAGGCATGATTTTTTTTTTCTCAGTCTACCACTCTCCTTTCTTTAAAATTCCAACTTGACAAAAAAAAAAGTAATTTAAAGTCAAATAAAATTGTTTTATGTTTTCTTCCCTATAGTTCAAGTTTAAAGTCAGTTGGTGTTAAAACTAAGAACTGGATTTGTATATTCTTTACCAAGATTTAAATATATAGACCTATGCTTATTTATTAGTTGCACAAATCAACAAATTTTGAGTCTGTTAAATATGTTTTTCAATTGGATGTAACTAAATAACTCACAGGCTCTATCAAATTTAGAGGTATATGGTCATGTGGTCATAAGCTTCCATATTAACCCGTGAGCGTGGAGATATGTGACCTGTATCAGGTTGAATTCTTCACCAGATGCGGAGAGATGTGACGTGTACGCTAGCTGCACGCACTGCTTTAAACTGTTATTATGCTCATTAACTATTTCCTGTTTATATAACTTTTATGTAGAGACTTCAAAGTTTATATTAGTGCATATATATTAATCAATGACGGCCCTGACTAACAAGTTAAAATAATTTTATATTTGCATTTATTCTTGCAGGCTTTGGCATATTTCTTATATTTATAACTTCATAAAGGATTTCTTAGAAAAATTAATTTGCCTTTTTTTTGTAGATTAGCTTGTCCATCAAATTGAATCTATTTTCAAATCGCTTCATTTTTAATAATAATGTCGCAAAATTCAGTACATATTAAGGCCTAACAAAGTTATTTCCAATTTATGCTATAGTACAGCACCTCAACAGTAAATTTCAGATATATTTCAAATGACGACACCCTTACATTATGGAAAGGTAGTTAGTCTACTATTCACTCAGTATCTAAAAGGTAAAGTGGTCCAACTATAGGCCTTAGGAGCTCCTTGGGTTATTAGGAGGTTAAGGCTCCCACTTCTTCTAGACTACCAGTACTTGATGTAAGCCGGGTACTTATCTCTGCCTGATGGCCCATAACAAGCATCTGGTACTCATTTCAGTTAGAAGCTGAGTCAACCCCGGGGTCACAGTGCCGCCTGAAGGTTTGGTTCAGTTAAAAATTCCTGACCCATTGGGACTCGAACCCTCGATCTTCCGGCTTGTAGCATGTTGATCTTTCAAATCCAAAACTCTGGTGAAGCTATTATAGTCATATATAATCAACTGGTTTCACCTTGGAAACCAGAAGAAAGACATTGAAATTTAGGGTTGATGAAGGTCTTCTAGCACAACAGGTCTCATGTGTAGAATGACAATTTTTTGAAGACACACGACCTAAAATAATGTTTCAAAAGTGTTAGAAAGACACATTTGGAGAAGGCTGCCCTCCCTAAAAGAAAGAAGGTCAACTCAGAAAAGCAATGTGTTTGTAATAAACATGGACAAAGTAAACATAAGGGGAAAAAATACACTTATTGTTGCCCGAGTGTCAAACTGCCGGTTTACGCTTTGAAGATTTATCACACCAAGTTTTGAAGTTCATCATGTTTTTTTTAAGACCCTTCTCTTTGTGCAAATATTTCATTCTTCAAAGAATTCCTAGTGAAATTGACTGTGCTATTTATATGAGAAACTTACAAATAGAACCTATTTCAACTGTGGCACAACAATCATATATAAGTTACACATGCAGAGATGTTACGTGAGAACCTTAATAAGTTAAATTAATTAAATATTATATTAATCCATTGGATACTTTTAATGAGTCTCCCTCGTGAGCAGGTAGAAAGACCAAACAGCTATGTAGTTTCAATGTTTTTTTTTAATATCATGGCTGGTAATATAACTCTTTTAGAAACACCTTATGAAGTGAAGGCCTATTTTGCACTATAATTCAAGATAGAAAACCTAACATAAAATGGTTCTGGAACAATAGACCAATTTTATAAATGCCCATTTACAGCAAAACTATGCCTTTCAAAAGTTTATTCTTAATTTCGATGTTTCTTCACTTCAAAGACAATGAATCTGTAATTAGAGATGACAGAATTTACAAAATTAGACCTGGTGTGGAGTAATTGAATACAACATTTCTGTCCTTGTATGTTCCAAGTGAAGACATTTCACTTGAAAAATCTTTTACGAAATTACGAAGTAGACTGGCTTATGCTCAGTTCAAAATCTCTAATCGGAATAAAACGGCGCGATTTGGAATAAAATATTAGAAATTGTGTGAGATCAGAAAATTCAGATTTTACTGCAAATGAGTGTGTAGTCCTAGAATTAGCAAATCCATTCGTAGATAAAGGTTACACATTACAATTAGACAACTTGTGTTCTCCTAATTTATTTTTAGAGCTCAATAGACGAGAGACATATTAGGGACAGTAAAATCTAACAGAAGAAACATACCTATGGATTTAGTGAACATCAAATTGAAAAAGAAAAAAAGGAGAGGTAACATTATCTAGTCGGAGACTTCCTGCATTGAAGTGGAAAGATAGGAAATACGTTTATTTATTATCATGCAAACACGAAAATGCCGACATCACTGTCACCAGTAAGAAGCAATGGAAGAATAAAGGCAATGGAAGAATAAAGGCAGATAACAAGAAGAAAAATTCATAAAGGCTAAATGTAGTCTAGAATACAATACAGAAAATTGCTTTTTTACATTATCGATAATTTGAGAAGATATATAGTAAGAACTTTCTATGATTTGATAATGTATAGGTCTATGCTTTTACATATTTAGTTTAATTTATTTTTATAATATACTGTATTGTATATTCTTCTTATTTTTACAGTTCCTGTTAGAACATATAATTCATATTTACTTCAAATGTAATGACCAAGAAATGTTAGTAAAGGATGGTTTTTGAAATGTTTGTCAATTTTCACAGCCTTCAAACTAACAATAAATAACAGTTAAATTGCACAAAAGAGGGTTGTAAGCAGGCCACATTCCTTTGCAATTCTTAAAAGTACAAAATACTACAAGAAAAAACAGGGGTAAACAAACTATCTGAAATTCATAAGTTCTGGGACGCAGTACACGGTCTGGGTATTCTGATTTAAAACCCAGTGTAGCTGGAGTAGCGCTGAAGTGATTTAAATGGGTTTCCAGTGAATGTACCAGGTGCTCTAAACGTGTCTTCAATGGGTTAAGGGTTCACCAAAAACGAATTACAAAAACATTTAAATCACTCAAGATACTTCCATTTAAATGTGTTATTGGAATACTGGCACTGAACGGCTGGATTTAAATCCCCGTGAACACTCCTCCTGTGACAGGGTATCGCCGGCCATTTAACTCTACCCACTCTGAAGGGTTAATTTATTGATATCATATATATGAATAAATTAATTTTGTTTTGCATGCATCTGATTAACTGAGTATGAGAGATTTTCTTACACAACAACATACCATTAAATATGACAACCAGTTTCTTTGAAGCTGCAGTTACATCTGGTCAAAATGTAAGAGTACTCATGAAATATTTATAAACATCAGTGGCAGATTTTAAAAATTATTCCCATGATATTTTAACAATATTTAAATTATATAAAACTATTTATTCATTAAAGTATATAACATAATTAATAACACACTCGTTAGAAGTGACTTTTCACATAGAAGTGTTATGTGTACACAATGTTTGGTAAATCAAGTATTAAACATTTAATATTAAGAATTTATATTTCTTAATTTGAACTGCACCTACTATAAGTGGGTGTATAAGAGCTGCGTGTTGAAAGTCACATAGGTATATGTTAAAATTACTAGGTCAGCATTCCCATTGTAAGAGATGACTTGCATTTATATCATAAATTAGGTTTATGTTTTCAATATTATTTTTTTAAATTGTTTGTATCGCGCAAACTTTGAATATGGGCACAATACATGATTTGTCCTTCATTATTGTTTAATTAAAATTCCTTCTACCTAAACATGGTGACACAGATCTGCCAAAATAGAACATTAAATTCATCGAAAGTTGTGGAAGGAAAATCAGGTTTTAACTGGTTTTCCGGAATCCACGTCATACTTTGTGTGCATAGCGAGGTAATAAGCATTCTCGTACCAATCATGGCAGGCATCAGACCTGTTGGTCAAGCTTCTGTAATGTATATAACATAGTTTGTTTCTAAATAGAAATTAATGTAACATCAAGAAGTTATCTAATCTAAATTAACTTTCAGTAATTATGTCAGTGTTGTGAATGTGCCTCAAGCTTTAATATGTTGAATTAAATTATATATACATATTATATAATCATCTTTTTTTATTTGAATTAATAAACAACCCTATTATCTATGAGTAGACATAGAACTTAAGGTCACACTTAATACCAGAACCCTACACACAAGTTAATTTTAGTGGTGGATTTTAATTAATAAATTTTATTTTACTTATATATACATGGAACTAGTACCATACAATTGAGGACATCACCCTAACAAAGGCCTATGATTGAGTATGAAGATCTGAAATAAATTAGATTTATATTTATTACCCTACAATTGTACAAACTTATTCAATTGAAGGAAAATGAAGTATCTACCTTGATATACATTACTCTGACCTACATCATTAATATAGAGAGAAATTTTAACAACATAATATATTAAAATAATAGTCATTTACTTTCATTTCTGCATATGCTCATTTTAGGGTGAACATACAAGTTGGATGGAAATTTTATTATTTTACAAAATTTTACAGAGAATTAATGCTTGGAATGAGGAACATTGTGCAAAGTTTTGAATACATCCCATATAGAACACAAAATATTAACACTTTTAATTATATTATTTTGAGTCTGTTTATCTTATCTCAATATTAATGTTGATTTGTTCTTGAACATGTTTCGATTAGATCCTAATCATCCTCAGCATCTTGCCCATACTGATTGGATTTATGTTGTAAACCCTGAATGTCAATGTCAGCTACCTCCTGTGATTGGCCAAACAACCTCCAAACGAGGCCACATTCTGTCGGTATTTTGAAATTCATAACTCTGTTTTTGTTCCTCTTAGTTCCCAAAGAGTCAGCTGTTTCTATTTTCTAATTGTTTGTTTTCTAATGGGTTTGATGAAAAAAATGGTACACAAAAGGATAGAAAAGTATAAGAAACAAAAAATGATGAACAAAAGTACTCTTGAGAAAGAAAAACCACCTATGAAAAAATACAGGAAATTCACATATCATCCTTGGGCACACAATAAATTCCAAAATATATTTGAGAAGTTTAATATTAAATTGGCATCGAAAAATAACCACTGTTCAAATAAACTAATAAAAACCAACAAAAGTGACAAAAACTAAATATAAAAATCAGGAATATATCAAATTTAATGTATTGGTTGTGAAAAGAATATATATATAGGATAAACAAAAAGAAACCTACAAATTAGAACCACAGAACAATAAGAAATATTAATAATGGGAAATAGAAAAATCTGCAGTTACTGCTCATATTTGGTCTGAAAAACATAATATAAATTCGGACACTAAATTAATAAAACAGTTAGAAAATAAAAAAGAGCTGACTATTTGGGAAAAAAATAATTATATTCAGAAGAACAAAAACAGAGTTATGAATTTCGAAATACCGATGGAACATGACCTCATTTGGAGGTTCCTTGGTCAACCACAGGAGGGAGCTGACATTGACATCCAGGGTTTACAACATAAATCCAACCAGTCTGGGCAAGATGCTGAAGATGATTAGGATTGAAACACGTTCAAGAACAAATCAACATTAATACTGAGGTAAGATAAACAGACTCAAAATAATATAAAATTATAAGAACCTCAAAATATTACTTCTGAAAATAAAATATTAACACTTTTTTCTAATTAGAAAATACAACTGTTTGTTCTCTCAATCTTTTAAAATAAATATCAAATGCTACAAAACCTATTGGTAATCTAAAGTTTGAGAATGTTAACAAAAAAAGAGTAATTAAATAGAAAATCGTGGTTAATATGTAGCACATGTTTGTCACTTTGTCTTCACTTTCATCAGCAGGAGGTCCTAGTTTTGCCTCTTCTATTAAATCTTCATGCCAATTTCTTGTCTTCATTCAAGAAGGAAAACAAATCCTAATATAATTTTCCTAAGTCTGTTTAAGGGGAATGCACTTCATCTTTGGGGGCATGATGAGATGAGTTCACTGGCTACATACAGTACTCTCTTTTCCAAAATATAAATTCAATGAATGTCCATCCATAGTAATTCTGCCCGAGGGCATATCGTTAATTGCAATCATAGCATTTTCATGCTATGCTTTACTAGGGAATTATAGATGTGGTAGCTTCCCGTTGCTTTCCAAATCGCTGAAGGATGATGATGATAATGATAAGGATGATGATGGCCGGATAATTTTTGGGGACCGTTGGGCCCTAACCTTCCTCACATTTGCCTTACAGGTGAGAAAAAAACCCAAAAGAAAACCTCACCCAGGAGGCTGCCTTGACCGGGAATCGAACCTCAGCCCACTGCATGACAAGGAAGCATGCTACTCCAAGACCACATTGGTGGACTCACTGAAAGAATTTAGAAGCAAACACTTTTTCTGAAGGCTCACAAAGAATTTGGCGGAATTTCTGAATTAGAAAAGAGACTGCTTACTTGTTAGTGTCTTCATGATTTATGGATTCAGTGTTCCTGGCCATTCTTTCAAAATGAAAGTGTCCCATAGAATTGAATATGGTTGTGATTCTTTTCAACAAGATGAAGTAACTTCACAGAATTCTTTATCATTTTCCCATGTCAAAATTTTTTGCACCTTAATGCTGTATATAAGCCAACATTTGGGTCTAATTGTGAGTAGTTGTGGTGTCTAACTGGAAATATTTGCAACCTTTTGACATAGAGCTCTTTCGAAAACCAAAAAATAAATGTAATAAATGTAACATTTTTATTCTTGCCCCCATCACCATCTGAAAAGGCATATTTTTATTAAGTATGAGATTCATACACACTAATTTCTTCCTTTGTTATCAATTATCGTACCAATTTATAAGAAAGGAGATAAAACTGATTGCAGCAACTACAGGGGCATCTCATTACTTTCAACTTCTTACAAAATTCTAACAAATATATTAGTAAGCAGACTTAGTCCCTATATTGATGACATTCTAGGAGATCATCAAAGTGCATTTAGAAGAAACAGGTCTAAACAGATCAGATTTTTAGTATAAGACAGATTTTAGAAACGAAATGGGAATATAATGGTATTGTACATCAACTATATGTAGACTTCAAAAAAGCATATGATTCAATTAAGAGGGAGAAGTTATATAGTATCCTGCTGGAGTTCAGAATTCCTAAAAAGTTAGTTAGACTTTTACCAATATGTCTAAATGGTACAAAGAGTAGGGTGCGTGTAGGCAAACAGTTTTCGGACACTTTCGAAATCCAGAATGGGTTGAAGCAAGGAGATGCACTATCTCCTCTACTATTTAATTTTGTACTAGAGCATGCCATTAAATCTTTAGAGAATGAGGAAGGCTTACAACTGAATGGTATTAATAAGCTGTTCGTTTATGCTGATGATGTAGTATTATTGGCCGATAGGGAGGAGATACTAAAGGACAACACACACATACTATTGAGTAACACTAAGAAATTAGGACTGGAAGTAAATATCAATAAAACTAAATATATGGTCACATGCAGAAGTTCATTATATAATGGAAATGGACAGCTAATGACAAATGAGGGAAATTTTGAGGAAGTGGCTGAATTCAAATACCTAGGAACAATAATCACAAATAGGAATGAGATGCACAAAGAAATTAAACATAGGCTCAATTCTGCAAATGCGTGCTATTATGCATTGCAGAGACTCTTGATGTTCCAACTCCTTTCAAAAAACGCTAAACTGAATATATATAAAACTATTATTCTACCAGTTATATTATATGGGTGCGAAACATGGACTCTTACTTTATGGGAGGAAAGGAGATTACAAGTATTTGAGAATAAAGTACTTAGAAACATTTTTGGACCAAAGAGAGATGAACAGACAGGTGAATGGAGAAGACTACATAACAATGAACTACATGGTATTTATAGGAAGCCAGATATAATAAGAACAGTTAAGTCTCATACACTGCGATGGGCAGGACATGTTACACGTATGGGGAATGAAAGACTTGCATGGAAGCTTCTTGTAGGAAAGCCAGAGGGAAAATGCCCAGTTGGTAGACCAAGAATGAGGTGGGAGAATATGATTTGAGGGAAGTAGATTATACAGGGAATGATTGGAAAGCATTAGCTCAGGAAAGGGATGTATGGAGAGCTTGTGTCCGCGCGGCCGTGAACCTACGGGTTCGATAGTGCCACTGAGTAAGTAAGTAAGTAAGTAAGTAAGTAAGTAAGTAAGTAAGTAAGTTGTCTTCCATAGTTTCAGAATTATTAAGGAATTGTAGCGTTTATAACACAGCTCACCTACATGTGCACGAAGCACAAACTATGAACAACTAATCACTTGCAAGACTAGCATAAAGTGGTACACTTGTACTCTTTCTACAATTGTGCTATCTAGGAAGCTTGGATGTACACAAACTTTTAATATATGTTAGAACAATCAGTACTTCAAGGATATGCAATCACCCCAAAAAGGCCGTATACCCCCACAAATCGTCATCATAGGGTGACATCCTTAATTTCGATGCTCATACAACGAAACCTCAAAATAAATGCTGTAAATATCGAAAAATACATAAATTAGTGTGGAGTGAATTGAGACTGCATCACGCTACATTAGTCAATCATCAATATCTGTAAGTATGTTATTTTAAAGTTGCAGCTGGAATGCTGCCTTTTGGCTGTAGACACCGAGTACCTGATGTCATTTAAATGTTACATTCGTCCTTTAAAGGTAATAAATCTTACAGTATGATTGGCAGTTAACCATTTGCATCAGATTTAAATGCTGAATGCATTTCTCCAGAAATGCATTTAAGTCACTGTAAATAATATTGTCCATTTTCAGACATTCAAAACAAACAAAAACTAATAGTTCATGAGATCACAATAACGGTGAGGGCTGAAACACATTCCCCTATTATTCATAAATGTTAACAACAGATTACTCTGCCAAGGGATGTATAAAATATTGCAAAATACATAACAGCAGAGTTAAGTGAGTGTACCTTGTCTTCTGAGTTTGAAGGCTATTTAACAACCGATTAGTGTATGTTGTCTTCTGAGGTGAATGAGTTAATGTTGAATGAAAAAGTATTCACATTGTCACTGATATCATTCACACTTTTTTACATTGGGTTCAAAATAAGATGAAACACAACAGAAAAAATAGAAAAAAACAAACACAATAAACAAAATAGTAATGAAACCATGTTACAATTTTTAATATTCATGGGGGAGATGTTACATCAAAACTACAAATACTTTTAATTTGCTGTTGCTCCCAACATCACTGCTGTCACTCCACATATCTAGGCAGCTTTGTACCATTCATTTAAACTCAAATATAGCTGTCACAATTACAAACATGCATTAATTCCATTGTACAATTTGTAAACATACCAACAAATATATTACCTCAAGATTTTCTTCCTCAGAAGTTGGGAATGTCTCATGTTTAATATCAGTACAGTCAATTTGTTCTTCTCCTTCTGAGTTTATTTCCTCTTTAATATCCTGTAAAATGAAAATCATGTTATATCCTTATAACAAATCTAAGCTAGAGAGAATTCTAGAATTCACCTGCATATTTTCTGGCATTATAGATAAACTTTAGTCAGTAAGTATATATTATTTAATGACACTTCCAATAGCAAAGTTAATGACCTTTGCTGTTAAATAGGATCATTAGTTAAATTAACAACAATGTTCAACCTCAAACATTTAAATTACTTACAGTAAATATAAATTCCTTAATCAAATTACAATGGGAAAGTAACACAATGAAGTAAATTTCATTTCTAATTGAGTTGAATAAAATGTTTTTACATCTCACCTCATAAAGTTCTGTGTTATCCTAAAGTGTTTATCTAGAGACTCTTCTAGAATCCTTGAAAATATTGTACACAAATTCTGGGACATATTCTACTTACTACTAAAAAATACTTAATGCAGGAACTGCATAAACTAAGCAAATTCCTCAGCATGTTGAATTTATGATCCAATCTCATTAGTAAGGAACATATCTTCTTTGATTAAATAAAAGAAATTCAATATCTTATGCTAACTTATTAAAACGTGTAGAAATGCAAAGAAAACAAACTTTTCATAACCTAATATATTAATTCTGAATACTATTGTACACTTTGATGATTTAAATAATTTCTACTGATTAATTTTTCTATTAAATAAATCTAATTATTGTTTTTTATAGGACACATTGCCAGTTAAACATTAACCAAAATGTGTGGTATACATTTCGACAAATGAAAAATGGTGGTTCCTAGAAACAATTTCTAATATTAGGTTTCAGGTAAACCCCTCACTTCTAATGGTAAGAGTTTGTTGATTTTTGGAGAAAACTTCTCATGGTTTATGTCAGTAGCACATGCTGAATTTTGTCATGAAACATAGAACATTTCAACTGCTACAAATTTTTAATTTTTGTTTTAGGTGAACTCCTACACCTATTGATTTAATTTTGCTGGTAAACAAATTTGACCTTACTATTTTCTTTAATTGTCATATGTCAAGTTTGATTTTGAAGAAAATTTTGGCCCCTAGAGCATTAAAGGACATATGGTATGATATGATAAGAAAAATAAATGCCTGGCCGGGATTCGAACCCGGATATATATATATATATATTGGTCATGGTCATTGTGGTGTCTACTAAATAGGATCGGTGACGATCTGTAAAACTTTTTAAAAAATCTTTTCATGAGAACAACCTTAATAGCTTCATTCCTTGAGAATATGTTAAAATTATATCTTTCACTAGCAGGAAATGCACTTAAAAATAATGAACTTTTAGGAGAAGCTTCTCCCTCCATGGTATCTTTACCTTGTCATGGTGGAGTGGCTTGTGTGCTTAAATGATCCTGAGAGCTATACCGGCGGTAGCATTGCTGCTGATAGTGTTACCCATGCCTGACTGGTCGAAGGTGATAAGCCAGACAAAAAAAGTACCTTGATCTTTCACCGTAAAAATACAACCGTCAAGAAATGTGGACATGGGTTCAACTGGGGTAAAATTTTCTGGAGGTCAAATAGTCCCCCATTCGGTTCTCCGGGCAGGCACTACTTCACGGAACACATACCAAAGGCTCAATCACAGGGACATGTTCTTAGGAACGTGGAATGTTAGGACTTTATACAATAGCAGGGCACTAGAGATATTAATGCGGGAATTAGATAAATCGCCCTTGGATACAGTCGCTTTACAGGAAGTTAGGTGGACAGGAGAAGGTAGTCAGGAATCAGGAAGCTTTGCATTATACTATGGGGGTGCAGAAAGACCTGAATTTGGAACGGATTTTTTAGTCAGAAGGAGGATCCTGTCCGCTATCCAAGTTATTAAGTTTGTCAGTGACAGGGTATCATACATAATTCTAAAGGGTAAACGACATGATTTTATAATTGTAAATGTACGTGCTCCCACAGAAGATAAAGATGACAAGATAAAGGATGAGTTCCATGAAGAATTAGAATGCTTATTTGATAGCTTTCCACGATATCATATGAAAATTGTCTTAGGAGATTTTAATGCAAACGTGGGGCGGGAAGATATATTCAAACCAACAATAGGCATATTCAGTCTTCGTGAAGAGAGTAACGGCGACGGGGTTAGATTAGTCACCTTTGCCACATCAAAGAATCTCATTGTTAAGAGAACAACATTTCAGCATAAGGATATTCATAAATACATCTGAACGTATCCAGATGGAGAAACTTGGAACCAGATGGATCATGTATTAGTGGACAAACGCTGGCACAGTAGCATCAGCGATGTTAGATCAGTTAGAGGTTACAGACTGCAATTTGGATCATCATCTGGTCAGTGTAAAAATCAAACAACGGCTATCGCTTATGAGAGGAACAAACACTAAAGATTCTGAAAAATTTGAATTAAAAAACTTGAAAAATGATGAAATGCGGCAAGAATACCAAATCAAAATTGCTAATAGATTTGAATGTACTGGAATCTTCAGATGACAATGTGGCAAACGAAGAAGAAACTGATATAAATGAAGAATGGGAGGCTATAAGAGATACTATTAAATTGTCAGCATCAGAAAGCATTGGTTATTTAAAAAAAAGAGGAAAAACAAGAAATGGTTTGATGAGGAATGTGCCGACATTGTAAAGAAAAGAAAGCTAGCAAAAATGAAATTGTTACACAAGCCAAATTAGGTAAATTTAGAGCAATTGGGTAGTATTAGACGGGAAACCACCAGACTACTAAAGAGTAAAAAGAGGGAATATCTGAGAGAGAAGATTAATGATCTTGAAATGAATGCAAAAAATAGGAACATTAGAGAATTATATCAGGGAATTAGGATAGAGAAGAAAGGGTTTCAGGCTAGAACAAACATAATTTGGAATGAAATTGGGGAAATGATTGCAGATTCAAGGAGTATATTAAATAGATGGAAAAGTTACTTTAATCAGCTATTAAATATACATACAGAACAGGACATTGAAGAGGATAATTTACAGACACAGCAGAAATGCTAGTCGCAGAACCAAATGCATTAGAGGTTGAAATGGCGACAGAAAAATTGAAGATGTATAAAGCATCAGATTCAGTTGAGATCCCAGCAGAACTGATAAAATCAGATGGAGAAAAATTGATGGACAAGATACATCAGTTGCTTAATATGATTTGGGATAAAGGAAAAAGAAGCTCTTCCAGATGAATGGAAAGAATCAATTATCATACCAATTTATAAGAAGGGAGATAAAACTGATTGCAACAACTGTAAGGGCATCTCATTACTTTCAACTTCGTACAAAATTCTAATAAATATATTAATAAGCAGATTTACTCCTTATATTGATGAGATTCTAGGAGATCATCAATGTGGATTTAGAAGAAACAGATCTACAACGAATCAGATTTTTAGCTTAAGACAGATTTTAGAAAAGAATTGGGAATATAATGGTACTGTACACCAACTATATGTAGACTTCCAAAAGGCATACGATTCAATTACGAGGGAGAAGTTATATAGTATCCTGCTAGAGTTCGAAATTCCTAAAAAGTTAGTTAGACTTATACAAATGTGTCTAAACGGCACAAAGAGTAGGGTGCGTGTAGGCAAACAGTTTTCGGATACTTTTGAAATCCACAATGGGTTGAAGCAAGAAGATGCACTATCTCCTCTACTATTTAATTTTGTACTAGAGCATGCCATCATATCTTTAGAGGATCAAGAAGGCCTACAACTCAATGGTATTAATAAGTTGTTAGTTTACGCTGATGATGTAGTATTATTGGCCGATAGCGAGGAGATACTGAGGAACAACACACACACACTATTGAGTAACACTAAGGAATTAGGACTGGAAGTAAATATCAATAAAACTAAATATATGATCACACATAGAAATGCATTATATAATGGAAATGGACAGCTAATGACAAATGAGGGAAATTTTGAGGAAGTGGCTGAATTCAAATATCTAGGAACAATAATCACAAAGAGGAATGAGATGCACAAAGAAATTAAACATAGGCTCAATTCTGGAAATGCATGCTATTATGCATTGCAGAGACTTTTCATGTCCCAACTCCTTTCAAAAAACGTTAAACCGAAAATATACAAAACTATTATTCTACCAGTTATATTATATGGGTCCACCTCTGTGGTCTCGAGGTAGTGTGCTGCCTTGTCACGCAGCGGGCCCGGGTTCGATCCCCGGTCGGGGCAGTTTTTCTGGGTGAGGTTTTTATCGGGGGTTTTTCCTCACCTGTAAGACAAATATCAGGAAAACTTTAAGGCCCAAATGGTCCCCGAAATCATATGGCCATCATACTTATCATTATCATCCTTACCATTATCATTATCATCCTTACCATTATCATTATCATCATCATCCTTCACCGGTGTGGAAAGCAACGGGAAGCTACCACACCTACACAATTCCCTAGTAAAGCTGCAAGCATAGCATGAAAATGCTATGATTGCAGTGAAGGACCTGCCTTCAGGCAGAATTACTATGTATGGATATTATATGGGTGCGAAACATGGACTCTTACTTTAAGGGAGGAAAGGAGATTACAAGTATTTGAGAATAAAGTACTTAGAAACATTTTTGGACCAAAGAGAGATGAACAGACAGGTGAATGGAGAAGACTCCTTAACAATCAACTACATGGTCTTTATAGGAAGCCAGATATAATAAGAGCGGTTAAGTCTCATACACTGCAATGGGCAGGACATGTTGCACGTATGGGGAATGACAGACTTGCATGGAAGCTTCTTGTAGGAAAGCCAGAGGGGAAACATCTAGTTGGTAGACCAAAAATGAGGTGGGAGAACAACATTAACTGTTATTTGAGGGAAGTAGATTATACAGGGAATGATTGGAAAGCTTTAGCTCAGGATAGGGATGTATGAAGAGCTTATGGGTTCGATAGTGCCAGTGAGTAAGTAAGTAAGGAGAAGCTTCTTGTTTTAATTATCTTCAGTAGAATATTGATATAGTATGAAACATGTACTATTATTTGCCTTGTCATGGAGGTAAATTTTCAAATTTCACTTATGTATGTAAAAGGGAACTGTCAATTCTAACGTAGTAACTGACTGTGGAATTTTTTTGGTGACAGTTGATTCCTGTTTTGATCCAGGAGACAAAATTAGCTGCTAGTTTTAGTAAGAAGTTACAGAAATCAAGAACCCCATTTCTTGAAAAGCTAGACTTTTAAATGTATATGCCTGGACAGCTCCTGCTGAATATAGAAATGAGTACAAGGTTTAAAAGCATGTGCTACTGTTTGGCTGCTATGTTACAAAGTATTCTGGTCTTGATCTCAGAACCTTGCAGCAAACAATTGTAGAATTCTTACTTCAACACCAATATTTGAAGGTAGGTTTTGATATGTGAACATAAATCCTCAAAATCCGTAACACACATATAGTCAGAGCGATATATATTCTTCAAGGAAACAAGCGATGACTTATGGTAAGGAATCTCATGAGTAACCTTGTAACATAGTTCAGGGAACTTTGCAGCAATGTACACATATCAGCTCACATGAAGGCTACAATTACATCAGTAATTACATTACTATGAACGTTTAATCAGGAGGTCCTAAAGCAGTAAACATTGCTGATTTTTAAAACCAATCACTTCTAATACAGTTTTCCTTCGTACTCCTATTCAATAACAAACATACAGCTGAATGAAAAGAAGGTATTCATTATACTCTGACAGGAATTGTTCTATTTTACATACCATAATAAGAAATTGAGCATGCATCCAAATTAAAAAAAAGAAAAAAAGTCTTCATCTAACTAAAAATAACTAAAAATGAACTGAACAAATTAGGAGTTTAATTACCTAAACTGTACCAAAATCGCTGCTAACAGATGTTAAAAGAGTGTTCTGAAACATTGACTGTAATATGGTTGGTTGGTATGTATCTAATGTCGAGCACTTGATAATGAAATCATTCGCTCTCTTGCACTCCAATATTTAGCAGAAAGGCTGGTCTCTTCTATAAAACCTGTACAACGGAGGAGATGGTTTCTTTCCATATCTTCATTTAAATTGCAAAAAGGGCATTTAGGTGAATCTGTTATGCCAAGTCTGTGTAGGTGTTTATCAAGCAGTCATGTCCCGTTAACAGCCTGAATGTTACTACTGCAGATTTTCTTTGTAATGTAGTAATGTCATAAGCTTGTAGATTTTCCCATTCCTTTCCAGATGTTTTGGTGATGCATTCTTCTCTAAGTTTATTGATATATTTATTTGAGATAATTCTTTTGATAGAGTGAAAGGAAACTGGAGTAGAAGTTGGGTTTGAAACAATTTTGCTACCCTTCTTGGCCAGAAAATCGGCTATTTCATTGCCTGTCACTCCACAATGGGCCGGAATCCATTGAAGTACAACTTTTTTATGTAGACGGGTTAACTGTTTTATCATTTTGTGACATTCAATAATTTTGATGCAATTGGGTGTTGTGTCTCGTGTTATAGTGAGAATGGCTGCTTTGGAGTCACATAGAATTACAACTTTTGTAAATTTTTGGATGTGATATAAAAGATTTTGTAAACTTAAGAAAATTGCTAGAATTTCACCATCAAAGTTTGTTGAATTTGTGTTTAGTTTATGATAAAAGGAAAAAAGTGGACATACTGCACCAGCACCAGTGCCACCGTCATTTGGTAGGCTGGAGCCATCTGTAAAAATATGTATCCATTCAGGAGCAGGGTATTTTAGATTCATTATTTCCAGTGACATTTGTTTTAAAATATATGGGGGAGTTTCAGATTTCTTGATGTCTTCTGTTAAATGAAGGTTATATTCAATTTCCTAAAATTCTAGAGGGTTGTTTCTCATCTGCATATTTTCTTTTGAATTTGGAAGTTGCAATTTCTGTTTGATTTCTTGTACTATGCTTAAGAAGTTTTGCTCAGATTTTAAACATACTTGTAGTTTTCTTTGGGTCTGGTTATTATGGGGTAGTCTTAAAAATGTTTCATACTGTGTGATTGCTGTTTTCTGACTGTAATATATGCACTCCTCAACTCACACTTGCTTTTTTCTAAGAATTCTTATAGAATATTTTAATAGGCAGTGGATTAAACACTTTTTCAATCATGATAATAATATCAATGGCAGATTTTTCCACATTTTATGATTCTCATATTTCAAAGATAACGACAATAAACCTTGATTAAGAGTGACTATGAAAATTACAACTTAATTTGACACCCACAAAAAATGTATGCAAAATATTACAAACCTTAAGAGCAACTGAATGAAGACAAAGTAATTGTATAGTTCAGATAGAGTATTATATTCAAACAATACAAAACAGAAAACAAACATTTGCTGACATGAAAAATATAACCTGTAATTACTGAAGACTATAACAAATAAATGGGATATATAGATAGAAGTGACAGAATGGCAAATAGCTGTTTAATCTTTTTAACCAGATATGTTTTGAACAGCAGGAATTTTTCTTATCATGTGTGGCAAAACATTTTCACTGACTGCTTAATCTTCTCCTTGTATGAAATTTAGTAGATGAAGGAGATAAGATGGATAAACCTCACACCTTGATGAGAAGACCAAATTGAATTGTACACAGTATCACTAATCTAAAATGATTGGAAAGCATTAGCTCAGGATAGGGATATATGGAGAGCTTATGTCCGTGCGGCCATGAACCTATGGGTATGATAGTGCCGGTGAGTAAGTAAGTGTCACTAATCTAAATTCATAGCAAAATGTACACTTGTCATGGATGGGAAGTAAGTTGTTTCGTGTTATCCTTGTGTTCAGTACGAGCAATCTGTTTACTACTGTATGTTTATCAAGTGCAAAATAGTGTTGTGTGTAGTCCCATGTTTCAAGTGTACCACACAAAAATAAATATCTAGACCACGACATGAATTTCAACCCATGATAGAGTGATATGAAAATGTTGAGTTCAATACATAACCAAATAAAAAAAAATGCATTATCCTTTTTTTTTTGTTCATATTACAAATATGAGTAACTTAAAGGAAAAATTGTACATGGTTTAATACATATTTTAGAAAACACAATTTCTTCAGAGTTAAATATGGGAAATAACATAATGAGGTTCTTAAGAGGACAGGGTAGTCCGAGCATATGGATATTATACAACTATAAAGTAAATGATCTCTATCTCAGTAAGTTTTAATCAGAATTACTTCTAACTTTTACACCATGAACACAACATCTATCAAATTATTACAGTTTTTAGTTTATTATTCTAGCCCTGATACTTGATTTTTAAAAAAATATTTTATACAGAAAATGTTCATTCAAAATTTGTATAAAACATAGGTGAATTTAGGTACCTTTTCCTAAGAAACTACTTGCAGTAAAGAATCAGAATTTTGTATGTAGATCATTCAAAGTATAATTAGCTACTCTGGTGACCAGAGTCATTAGGATATCTGTAATAGTTAACCACAAATCATTTTTTTTAATTATGAAAATTATTGTACTGAAAATATTGTAATTTTTCATATATTTTTTACTCTAAAATCTGTAGTTTTGAATGGATCTTTTTGAAAGTGGTAGTTACAAGTCATTATCACATGAAATAGGAGTGTGCAAAAGTTCAGCTTTCTATCTCTAATACTTTCTGAGCAACAGGTACATAAACATGAAAAAATGTAAAGTTGAGAAAACGGATTACAAAAAGAGACAACTACATGCTGACTTACATCAATACATTCCAGAGTCATAATCTTCTAGCTCCTCATTTGTGGACTCTTTCTGCATCCTTTCTTGTCTCCTCTTTGTCCTGACTTCCTTAGTTAGTGCTTGGGTTGCTCTACGTGCATGATAAAGCCAATCGTTATCGATATGGCGTAATGCATAATGTATTTCACCCTAGTTTGAGTCCCATTTCTTTGAAGACCAGCAGTCTACAGGCAGCCCCAATGTAGAAAGTCAACACAACACCGTACACACCCACACATATGATGTCATGTCCAACAAACACAGTTTTAGGCACATGCTCCCATATGCAGCTATTAAAATTCTCATTTTGGTTCTGCGTGTGCCCATGTAAACATTTTTGAGAAGCTCTGAGATACTCAGCTCCCTGGGCTTTATGACATCCATCACTGCACTGGGAAGGGAATTCTTGTGATGTTACACTTGCCCAAGTGCTGCAGCCTTCTGGTAGCAGCATCATGAATCAGGTTCCTTGGGGCAGAGTTGGTGTTGAGGATCCAGATCGGTGGAAACTTTATGAAAAAACATGCCACACACTGCTGTTCTCATTTTCTCCAGGTCATTCTGGTATAACCAATTATCACAAGAATTACCTGTTGTAATGGAAGTTGCAGCAACAACATAATGGTGTGATAAATGTCCCTTTCGTTGCCATGTTCCATCGACGACTACAGTAATATCTCCTTTACCTTCATTTTTAACTTTTGCCTCCATATCAGCATTTGTCATAGAGCCATTGGCCAGAGCTTTCAGATTTCTTGAAAGAAATTCAGTATAATCACTGAATTTTGAAGGTGGAGGAGCGAGGTTGAACATATACAACAAATAAGTCTCCACCCTTCTTCCCTTTTCCAATGCAACAAAGACCATACACAAGTCTTACATTCACATCATAATATTTGTGTCTGGTGCATTCTGAAGTTCTTGTTGTGTTGCTTGTATCACAGTTTGTGCATTTTATTGCCAATTCTGAATAGAGCCCTCTTCTACCACTAATATTTTCAGATATATGCAGAGACCCGTCTGATTTGCAATATTTACATATTGTGTTTCTGTTCACAAAGCTGGACAATAAATCTCTGAAGAACTTTCAACTTTATACTCTTATGCAGGTCTACATGGTGTTTCGAGGTTAGTGGTCTCTTTTCTTTTTTCTTTTTTGTGTACTTATTTCCATGAAATGTAATTCTTTTATAAGCCCTAGTGCTTCTAGGCATTTTGAATAAAAAAACTGTCAACTTCTAATCGATAGAAAACTTACTTTTTCAATAAAACAATTTCTTTTTCATGCTACAACTTCTCTCCTCCTCAAACTACTACCATGTTAGATTAGAAGATAAACGATTTGATAGATTGCTACAATATAGCCAATGGACTCACTATCGTAAAACAAAACTTACCTTAAACTATTATCGTTTATAGAAAGCAAGAAAGACGAGGGAGTTCAGGAGAAATAAAAGAAGGGCATGGTAGGTCTGATTTGAAGGGATGCATCCCATTCTTAAAACCCAATTTAAATGCTTAAAAATTAACATATCACTATAAAGGTATATATATATTCTTAAACTAGAGACTCTAGAGAATTTTCAATACAAAAATCTAAAAATGTCATTTTGGGTCATCATCCCCTTAATTCAATTAATGAATGAGTCATTTCTTATCTTATCTCATAGTTTATGTTTTCTTAAACACAGGAACTGCAGATTTCAAGAGGTCGCATTTTCAACCGATATTATGACGAGTCATAATATCTATGACTCAGTCATAATGTTGGTCAGTCATAATATCGGTTGAAAATGAGAGGGATGTTCCTCTCAAAAACTGCAGTTCTCATGTTTAAGAAAACATAAACTATGACGTAAGACAAGAAATAACTCATTCATTCATTCAACATAATTTCTTGTTACATTGATTTTCTTCAAGATTCTTTAGTGTAACAATAAATTTTATAAAATGGTGCAAAGAAAAAAGTATCATACTGTAATTCCATTCAGTGGCACTTACAGTGGGAGATTTACATCTGTATTTAAAAGGATCCTTTGTTAGAACTTAAAATGGAAGTTAAAATTATATATAAATTCATACAGCAACTTACTTGTGGTGCTGTTTCAGTGTTTGAAAGAGGATCTTCTTTTTTAACACCAAACTGGCAATTCATTATATTCAAATTATCTGAAATTGTTAATAACATCAATTCATATCTATATATGACTTCATGCTACAAAGAAAGAAGCTAATTTCTCTTTTTAGAATAACCAATTGAACTACCTCCGAGAGTAATTTATTAATTAGACCTACTAATTTTATATTTAACTTAGATAACTGAACATTCCATTAAATTATGTATAAATTACTGTTAAGATTTACTAATAAGAAATTTACAATTTTTTCAGTATATAAAAAATATGCAATAACTAGTATGCTACTCTGAATTACAGTGGAAGAAATTAGTATAAAGCCACTTGTTAAAAGGGTTAACACAAGTTTATTTACTCTTTCTTTGACATTTTTCTATATTAACTTAGGAGGTGATTGAGTAAAAACACACAAATAATGTTAAAAATTAATTATCCATTTCCGTCCAAAAAAGTACATGAAAACTGAAACCACTCTCACATATGGGTGGAAATTAGTGTAAAGGCACTTTGTGTATTTCACAGATTAAACCAATAAGACTGAGCACAAAGTTTACAACTAAGTTCTAAAATGTAGTTGAACCTCCATTGTTGTTAATTACTTGGAAGATTCTCTTTGGCATTGACTTGATGAGGGTGTTTATTTCATCCACTGAGATTGAAGCCCACTCTTCCTGAATAATATTTTTCTGCTCAGTCACTGTCCCAAACTGCCATCCATTGCGATACACACGCCTTGCCAGGATCCCCCATAAGTTCTCAATTGGGTTTAAATCAGGACTTCTGACTGGCCATGTCAAAAGTGGTATTTTTTTCTTCCTGAACCACTCCTTTGATTTAGCAGACACGTGAATGGAAGCATTATCTGGCTGAAAAATTAGATCTTCGCCAAATTCTTCATACATTCGTATCAATTAGGACTCCATAAGTGCCTCAGTGTAGGACTAAGAATTCATCTTGGTGTGTATCCATGCTATTTTTGATCTTCCTTTAAAGCAGAATGCTGCGCAAATCATAACGCCTCCACCACCAAAGTTTCTACTCATTCTAACTTGCTCTTCAGTATGGAGGTTGTTCCAGTAATAGTGAAGGTCTTCAGGCCTGTCCAGATTAAACTTCTTCTTGTCACTGAATATTACTTTATTCCATTCTGAGGTCCAGTACATGTATTCTTCAGCAAAAGTCATTCTAGTTGTCTTATGTGCATTGTTCTGAGGTGGTTTACTAAGACGTTTTTTGAATTTTAGGTTCTTGTCTTCTGACAGAATTTGTCTTAGTCGCCTGGTTGTTAATGACAACTTCAAATCAGCCTGGATTTGAGAAGAAAACATATTCTTACCTTTTGCTTTACGTAAAATGACATGTTTAGTGTGCTCAGACAATTTTCTTGTCCGTCCATATTTCCTGCTTTTTTCATAATGTGAGCCCAGTTTGACAAAATTATCAATGACACATCTTGAAGCCCCAATTTCGTAGGGATTTGTCTATTGAAAAGGCCCATCTCCTTGAAGGCACTAACTCTTGATTTCTCTTCATTTGATAGAGGCTTTCCACGTGGCATTGTACGTACTGCTGACTTGTAACTGATGAACGATGCTCACAGACATGTCACCTCCGTGTAATTGCAGTGTTTTGTTTACATTTATGTCTCTGTAAGAGCCAGAAGTTGACCTGCCTTTATACCGATTTCCACCCCTAGGACAGCATTTTCTTAGATTTTACATATATAATAAATACAAAATGGGGAGGCCTGTATGAAATTATGTCCAAGATAATTATATGTAATCTATGACACATACGGTATTTGCATAAATATTTCAGGTTGTTTACTACTAAAAGTTAGTTGCTTTATACCAATTTCCTCTACTGTATAAATGTCCCAACATTTATCAAGATAACTAAAGTTGTACATAAGGTAGAAGTACAATAAATTTTATCACCAGAATAATGATAAGTAATGGACACATCGGTATTAGGTAATTCAGTATTCGAATCAGTCCACTGCAGTGGTCTCGAAGTAGAGTGTTGTCTTGACACGCAGCGGGCTCGCGTTCGGTATTTTCATAGTTTTCTCGGAGGTAAAAGCAAATGGAATTTCATTACCAGTACCCGTTTCATGGTACCGATAAAAATAAATAAATGGAAAAAAATATGTGACTGTAGAGCGTTAAGAAAAATAATTGATTGAAAAGGACTGCAAATTACATACTTTTATACACATGAAACATGTCAGGAAACTTTAAGGATCTAAACAGACCACGAACATCATATGACCATCAATCATAATCATTCGCCTTAGATTAAGTTCAGAATTAAGGAGTCTACTGGCACATCACTATCATCATTACCCAACATATCATAGGGGCAGCATAACCTCGCATTCCAGGCGCCCTCATCTCAGAAGTGGTTACAATTACGCTAGTGCCACAAGATAACACCAGAAGTGTAAAAAATAGACAACCTGGTGTTTTCAATAAATTAATTTAAAGAGCTATTTCACCTTTTCACGATTGGTATGAGGGGACTTACAGGAGGCCGAGAACGGACGTAATGATTGAGTGTGCAGTGAAATAATGCTTTTTTATTGGGTAATTTTTAAATTGCTATTATTTTAGAGTTTATTTCTTTAATCAGTGAAATAAACTTCAGATTCTACATTCAACTATATACTTGTATAAATTCGCAAGGAATCTTCAAAATTTAGTCACAATAGAATGATATTTACGTCTTGATCTTTGCAGCACTAGAAATTAAACTTTTACAAGTAGGCCTATATGCAAGAGAGAAATAACTGAAAATATTAGAAATAAATTAAACATATTTTCACCTAATTAGCGATGCACTGTGAAGAATAGATTAGGGTAATTATGAGGAGGAAAATATACGTGTATATAACTATGTTTCAGATCACTTGAACTGTCCCGTAAACAAATTCATTTTTTTACTGAACGATACTATTTTTTTAGTGGCCGACTATGAATATATCCACAAATATAACATAGACTGAAGTTCCACTAGGTCACTAAATTTAAAAAAAAAAAAAACTCCAAATAAACGTCATATTAACGTGATACGGGTTCGTTTTTATTAATATTTCTTACTATTGTAAACATTTTAACGCTTCCTAAAACAATACAATTTTTTTTCTTCAAATGCCCCAGGTTTGTCCTTCGACATTCCTGGTTTCTCTCCTGGCATGGAGTATTTGTAACCCACTTCTGAGGTTGGGGCGCCTGGAAGGTGGGGTTATGTTGCCCCGATGATATGATGCGTGATGATTGTGGTGCGCTAGGAGAGTCCCTAATCCTAAACTTAACCTAAGAAAAATATGAATGATGATGATTGCAATGACCATATGGTTTTGGGGACCGTTTGGGCCTTAAACTTTTCCTGACATTTGTCTTACAGGTGTGGAAAAACCCCGATAAAAACCTCACCCAGAAAAACTGTCCCAACCGGGGATTGAACCCGGGCCCGCTGCGTGACAAGGCAGCACACTACCCCGAGACCACAGCGGTGGACATACTTACAATTCTTATATAATGGAAAAATTTTGAAGACAATTTTACATATCTTTTATTCTCAAAACATTATTTACATTGTAAACAAATATGTATCTTTATTGATTTTTTGTCATTATAAGCAATATTCAATGCATTTACTGTCATTTTAATTATTACGGACTGGTGGTTTAACTTTATATTTCAATCTTATCAAACTTAGATATAATTATATTAGTAGTAGGCTAAATCAAATATTTAACATTAAAGTTATTTGGCAGAGGAAGAAAAATATGAGAGAGTTAAGTTGAAGACATTTAATCTTGTCAGTTCCTAGGAATTATTCACTCATTTATGTATCATGTAACATACAAACTCTTGTTTACTTAAGCCATCTGAAGTTAGTATTGTCAGTCATTCGTCAACTTACAAATCCTATTAATATTACATCAACTTTTTTTGTCTTAAGTTTGTAGTTAGAACATATTGAGATTAAGCATTTACAAGATACAAAAAAATGTAAATATATCTAATGTTGACATTAATGGTTCATTTGTGTTCTGTGAAAATGGTAGAGATTTTCATAATATCTCATATAATACTGGTCTGTGTTTCACAACTTTTTTTCTGAAGTCGAGGGTTTTTTAGGTGATCTTGTATTTTTTGTGCATACTGAATTCAAAAATGTAACTCACTTAGCTCAATCAGGTGACATTTCTTTGCTACCTCAATATTTAGGTATATAAGCCATTCAAGTGTTTGAAACTTTTAAGTTTATTGTCACAAAACAGAATTATTTCCACATCCAATAGCTACATTAAATATATGATATTGAAATGAGTGTAGTTAACAAGGATGAAAATATACTTTTAAGTACCCGGCCTTGAAAATTACACTAGAGGTACAACCATAGGTGGCAACTCTGTATACAGATATGGAGGTGGTAACTCTGTAGGAGAAAGACGATTGAGCTGACCTTGCTTTCTAGCTTGCAACCTGCGGGCTAGTATGTCTTGATCTTTCTGAGTGAAAGCAACATAGTTAGAAAATGAATTGAAAGTGCAAGAATCATCCTGATCGATTTTGCTACATTTGTGGTAAAGTCATCATGCCACGTAGTAAGTTAAAAATTACTCCCTTTGTAAGAAAAGTGTATCATGCATACTTTGGAGTTAAAATTGATGATGAGGACAAGTCATTTGCACCACATGTATGCTGCAAAACACGTGTTGAAGGCCTGCGGCGCTGGAGCAAAAAGGAACAGAAGTGTCTCAGTTTTGGTGTACCTATGATTTGGAGGGAAGGAAGAGATCACACTACCGACTGTTGTTTCTGTATGACAAATTTACAGGGTAAGTTTATGACTTTGATTCTCATCAACTTAATATGTCTCTTTAATATATATATATATATATATATATATTTATATTAAATTAATTAGAATACATACTTGGTTTCCTAGATGTCAGTATGAGGCAGAACACTGACCACGGACCACTCAAATGACATCTATACGAAAACACGTGTACAGTGGAGGAAATTGGTATAAAGGCACTAAATTTTAGTAGTAAAACAACCTGAAATATTTATGCAAATACCGTATGTGTGTCATATATTACATATAATTATCTTGGACATAATTTCATACAGGTCTCCACATTTTTTATTTATTATATACATAAATATTATGTAAAAACTAAGAAAACGCTGTCCTAGGGGTGGAAATTGGTATAAGGGCAGGTCAACTTCTGGCTCTTACAGAGGCATAAATGTAAACAAAACGCTGCAGTTACATGGAGACGACGTGTCTGTGAGCATCATTCATCAGTTACAAGTCAGTAGTACGTACAATGCCGCATGGAAAGTCTCTATTAAATGAAGAGAAATCAAGAGTTAGTGCCTTCAAGGAGATGGGCCTTTCCAATCGACAAATAGCTACGAAATTGGAGCTTCAAGATGCGTCAATGATAATTTTGTCAAACTGGGCTCATAATATGGAAAAAACGGGAAGTATGGACGGACAACAAAATTGTCTGGGCACACTAAACGTCTCATTTTACGTAAAGCAAAAGGTAAGAATATGTTTTCTTCTCAAATCCAGGCTGATTTGAAGTTGTCATTAACAGCCAGACGACTAAGACAAATTCTGTCAGAAGACAAGAACCTAAAATTCAAAAAAACGTCTTAGTAAACCACCTCAGAACAATGCACATAAGACAACTAGAATGACTTTTGCTGAAGAACACATGTACTGGACCTCAGAATGGAATAAAGTAATATTCAGTGACAAGAAGAAGTTTAATCTGGACAGGCCTGATGACCTTCACTATTACTGGAACAACCTCCGTACTGAAGAGCAAGTTAGAATGAGTAGAAACTTCGGTGGTGGAGGCGTTATGATTTGCGCAGCATTCTGCTTTAAAGGAAGATCGAAACTGGCATGGATACGCACCAAGATGAATTCTGAGTCCTGCACTGAGGAGCTTCTGGAGTCCGAATTGATACGAATGTGTGAGGAATTTGGCGAAGATCTAATTTTTCAGCAAGATAATGCTTCCATTCACGTGTCTGCCAAATCAAAGGAGTGGTTCAGGAAGAAAGAAATACCTCTTTTGACGTGGCCAGCCAGAACCTGATTGATTTAAACCTGATTGAGAACTTATGGGGGATCCTGGCAAGGCCTGTGTATCGCAATGGACGGAAGTTTGGGACAGTGACTGAGCAGAAAAATGTTATTCGGGAAGAGTGGGCTTCAATCTCAGTGGAAGAAATAAACACCCTCATCAAGTCAATGCCAAAGAGAATCTTCCAAGTAATTAACAACAATGGAGATTCAACTACATTTTAGAACTTAGTTGTAAACTTTGTGCTCAGTCTTTTTGGTTTAATCTGTGAAATACACAAAGTGCCTTTATACTAATTTCCACCCATATGTGAGAGTGGTTTCAGTTTTCATACTTTTTGGACGGAAATGGATAATTAATTTTTAAGATTATTTGTGTGTTTGTACTCAATCACCTCCAAAAATCCATAGAAAGAGTAAATAAACTTGTGTTCACACTTCTAACAAGTGCCTTTATACCAATATCCACCACTGTAACTAAATTAGTATGGTTCAAATTCTTCCCTGTAGGGGGAGAGCACCTAAATCTCTGTTAAGAAGGGAAACATGGGCTTACAAGTACAAGTAAGTAGAATGCATATCTTAATTGAATTAATTAAATTAATCAATCCGCTTTTTTTTCAGGTATAAATAAAAAAAAACAAAGAGAGTGTGAGATATGCAAATGTACTGTCTGCCATAAGATCAGTGCCTCATGGACCAGGGATTCCTATTCCTACACCACCTGATAACCACAATAACCTTTCTGGCCCAGATGATGAAATGCATGAAGAGGATACTGGGGATATGGGTGATGCATATCAAGCCCCCTCACATTCATATCAACCAAAACCCCTAACCCAAGCTGAGCTGAATGATCTGACACGAGATTTGTGCTTGTCTAAAGAATCTGCCCAGTTACTAGGATCACGTCTTTGTGAAAATAGATTTAGACCTTATCCACATGTAGGAATGTTTAACCCTTTAGCTGCCATGAGCTGATTAGATCAGCTCTGATGCTTCTGTCCATTACCTGCCAGTTACTCTACTTAAACTACTTGCAAAGCCAATCACATTGGCGGATACAATTTAAATTTGTAACACAAAAGATTTTACCCATGACATGCAGAGGGTTAAAACCTCAAACAACTTATATTGTATTTTTTTAAAAATTCTTAAATGTCATATTTTAAAAGTGAAACAGCAATAAAACCTGACCTGACACAACAAAATGAGTTAACTAACTCAACTCACTGGCACTGCCGAACCCGTAGGTTCATGGCCGCGCGGACATAAGCTCTCCATACATCCCTATCCTGAGCCAATGTTTTTCAATCATCCCCTGTAAAATCTTCTTCCCTCAAATCATAGTTAATCTTATTCTCCCACCTCATTCTTGGTTTACCAACTGGGCATTTTACCTCTGGTTTTCCTACAAGTAGCTTTCAAGCATATCTTTCATTCCCCATTTGTGCCACATGTCATGCCCTTCGCAGTCTACATCATGGGTTAATACCTCTAGCGCCCCGCTATTGTATAAAGTCCTAACATTCTGTGTTCCTAGGAACTTGTCCCTGTGTTTGAGCCTTTGGCATGGGTTCCCTGAAGTAGTCCCCACCTGGAGAACTGAATGGGGGACTATTTGACATCCAGAAAATTTTACTCCAGTTGAACCCATGTCCGCATTTCTTGACAGTTGTATTTTTACGGTGAATGATCGTCACTCTTTCGACCAAGGTACTTTTTTCGTCTGGCTTATCACCCTCGACCCCTGGCATGGGTAACCCTATTGGCAGCAATGCTACCTCCATCATAGCTCTCGAGATCATTTAAGCGCGAAAAGCCACTCCACCACGGCAAGGTAAAGATACCATGGAGGGAACAAAATGAGTTACATTTCTGAATTTAGCATGCACTAAATATTATGCATCAGCTAAAAAAGCCTTGACCTCAAAAATTACGCAGACCAGTGTAATAAAGTACACCATGAAAGGTGGGGGTCATTCCAGTTCAATTCAACACACCATATAAATCTCACAACTCATGACATTTTGCACACTGTCTATTCATATAGACTTGGAAAATTACCAGATTTCATTTAAGTATGTGTACTCATTTTTTAATTACAGCAGGTATTTTTTTTTTTTAAAGCTGAACGAATAATAGTGAATTGAAACTTTTTGAATTCCTCTATGATCTCTGCTAATTGTGACAGGAGAGATGTCATATTACCACATTTCTCATGCCCTTTATGTAGAATAAAAATTGCCACAGGATAAGAAAAGTATTTGACAAAATATAAATAAAAATATTCTCAAAAAGTATATATTTTTTCATCATAATCAACATCAAGGATTAGACCTTAACCGGGGAGAGGTGGTGCCTTAGCGACACACATAAGAAGTGCTGCAGCGGATTTTCCGACCCCAAAGGAAACTGCAAATTAAATTTTGATTTTATTTATGTATGTACAAGTTGTTTTTGCATTAATTAAACTGAAATGAAAGTAACATTAAAGTAATGTTAAAGTTACTTCATGTTAAAATGGTAGAAAATAACACACAAGGGATGCCCACCTAAATAGTTCTGTGATTTTAAACTAAATATTTAACAAACTTTTGATAAGTAAAATAAAATATTTATTAGAGATACTGATTTTAAAAAAATTATCAAATTTAATTTTTGGCATAAATGGATACTAGAATTATTTTATTAAATTTTTCACTTGATATACAATGATAATAGTTGTCTCAAAACATTGTTAGCCCTAAAATAATTATCTTATAAATATTGTTGCTACATATAATTCAATTTTAAATTGCATGGTGATATATTAATAATAATAAAAAGAATTGATAACTGATTATTTGCAACTTAAATTATTAATATGTAGTAATACTTACTTACTTACTTACTTACTTACTCACTGGCACTATCGAACCCGTAGGTTCATGGCCGCACGGACATAAGCTCTCCATACATTCCTATCCTGAGCTAATGATTTCCAATCATTCCCTGTATAATCTACTTCCCTCAAATCATAGTTAATGTTGTTCTCCCACCTCATTCTTGGTCTACCAACTGGGTGTTTTCCTTCTGGCTTTCCTACAAGAAGTTTCCATGCACATCTTTCATTCCCCATACGTGCAACATGTCCTGCCCATCGCAGTCTATGGGACTTAACTGTTCTTATTATATCTGGCTTCCTATAAAGACCATGTAGTTCATTGTTTTATGTAGTCTTCTCCATTCACCTGTCTGTTCATCTCTCTTTGGTCCAAAAATTTTCCTAAGAACTTTATTCTCAAATACTTGTAATCTCCTTTCCTCCCTTAAAGTAAGAGTCCATGTTTCGCACCCATATAATATAACTGGTAGAATAATAGTTTTATATATTTTCAGCTTAACGTTTTTTGAAAGGAGTTGGGACATCAAAAGTCTCTGCAATGCATAATAGCATGCATTTCCAGAATTGAGCCTATGTTTAATTTCTTTGTGCATCTCATTCCTATTTGTGATTATTGTTCCTAGGTATTTGAATTCAGCCAATTCCTCAAAATTTCCCTCATTTGTCATTAGCTGTCCATTTCCATTATATAATGTATTTCTACGTGTGACCATATATTTAGTTTTACTGATATTTACTTCCAGTCCTAATTTCTTAGTGTTACTCAATAGTGTGTGCGTGTTGGTCTTTAGTATCTCCTCGCTATCGCCAGTAGTACTACATCATCAGCATAAACTAACAGCTTATTAATACCATTCAGTTGTAAGCCTTCCTCATTCTCTAAAGATTTAATGGCATGCTCTAGTACAAAATTAAATAGTAGAGGAGATAGTGCATCTCCTTGCTTCAACCCATTCTGGATTTCAAAAGTGTCTGAAAACTGTTTGCCTACACGCACCCTACTCGTTGACCATTTAGACACATTCGTATAAGTCTAACTAACTTTTTAGGAATTCCAAACTCCAGCAGGATACTATATAACTTCTCCCTCTTAATTGAATCATATGCTTTTTTGAAGTCTACATATAGTTGATGTACAGTACCATTATATTCCCATTTCTTTTCTAAAATCTGTCTTATACTAAAAATCTGATCTGTTGTAGACCTGTTTCTTCTAAATGCACATTGATGATCTCCTAGAATGTCATCAATATAGGGAGTAAGTCTGCTTACTAATATATTTGTTAGAATTTAGTACGAAGTTGAAAGTAATGAGATGCCCCTATAGTTGTTGCAATCAGTTTTATTGCAATATGTAGTAATAATATATTAATTTATAAATACACATTATATTTAGATGTTATTTGTAATTATATACACTAAGATTGATTGACAAGTTTTTTGAAGAGAATAGTAATAATAATAATAATAATAATAATATTATTATTATTATTGTTATGATTATTATTATTCTAAAAATAAAATGTGTTAATATGGTATTTCTATTTGGTTCTGGTGGACTTTATTATTATTGTTATCATTATTAGTGTTATTATTATTATTATTATTATTAGCATATATTTTTATTGATGTCCAGCTGTTTAGACTTGCATGTTTACATGTTTGAATCAATATCACCTGTCACTGTTTATGGTAGTTACATTATTGTGACAAACACATTTTTAGTGCAAAAACTCTTTTGTTTATGAACTGACAATTTTACACAAATTATGCTGCACTTAAGAAATACAGTTTCTACAACAACCTCACAATAATCTATACAAACATAACGGTTGACTTGGGGGAGAGTAGAATCCTGTCACCTGGATGTTTTTATTTATATCTTTAGACTTTGTGCTTCAAGGTTGAGATCTTGACATCAAACAAAAGGGGAAGAATGTAGGTATGTGGACACAGAGTGACATATTCCAAGAATTAATACTAATTCTTAGAACTTAAAATCATGTGGGGTCGGAAAATACCCCGTGCCACAACTCCTGGTTAAGGTCTGTTCCGATCTCAGCTAGAATTGGTCTGTCCATCTTTTACTGGGTCTTCCAACATTTTTTCATCCTAATGGTTTGTAATGAAGTACATAATGAAGATATTTGGTCTGTATATCCTTACCTCTTATGGTTGTTGTTGAACATAAGTTTCAAGGCTTCTGAGCCACATTGTCAACAATTGCAGACTGTAATCACTTACAATGGAGCTCAGAAGCCTTAAACATATGTTCAACAAAACTAACCATAAGAGGTAAGAATATACAGACCAAATATTTTCATCATCATCATTCACGAATTTAGGCCATTTGTTGACCTGTTTCAGTCTCAAGAGAAACACCATCCAGAAGTCTTTTAAGTGGACGTCCTGGTCTTCTTCTTCCTTCCAAATATTTTCATTATTAATTAAACTTCTTAATGTTACTTTGTATGTTAAAGGAAGAAGTATATATTTTAAAATTAATTCCATGAATTGTTAGGATTATAAATCATTGGCAAATTATAAATTTTGGGATGAAGATGTGTCCATTTTATATGATGTATAAATTCTATCAAATTGAAATGCATAACATGAGATGTAACTTAAAAATTTTTAACTTTAATTCCACATTTTTACCGTCTGTTAAGATCTCTCAATCAATACTGCAGAAAATTAAATTTTCAACATAATTTGAGGTTTTCAAATTAAAATAATTTAAATTAACGAAAATATGATGTAATACTAATCTATTGAATCAGGCATTTTACTTTGGATCCAACACGTCCTGTTAGCTAACATATTTGTCAAACACTTCCTGTGCAAGAATTTAAGTTTGAATGCAGTTTCTTTTCAGTGTAGAGCCTTCCTTGTGTGCAGTCTTTGCAATAGTTGCAGCCTTATCTTAGCTAATATGAGGATTCAATGCTGTAATCAACATTAAAGACCCATTTAGTAATTTAATTCTTTCTTCATTGGCTTCAATTCCAGACAGATACTTGTCAGTAAATGCTTTACAGCTGTCGCCAATCAGTCATATTGAACTCAGGACATTTGAAACCACCTGTGGTTTAAATACTTTCAATTCAAAATGTCCATTACTTCCACCAATATTAACAGCAATATGGTTTCCCATAACTTGTGCAGCAACCATCGTAACTGCCTCACACTGTATAGGATTTACTTTTCCTGGCATGATGCTGCTTCCTGGTTCATTCTCGGGCAGCATGATTCCTGCTAATTTGCAGCAAGATCCAGAGCCAAGAAGCCTGATGTCATTTGCTATCTTCATTAGACTAACTGCTGTCACTTTCAAAGCACAGGATACTTCCACCATCACATCATGAGCAGCCAGCACTTTAAACTTGTTCGCAGCCCAGACAAATGGCAGACCTGTGAGTTCACTGATTTTTTAGCACATTTCTCAGTGAATCCAATCCTTGTGTCGAGATAGGTTGATTTATTCGAGACAGAAGGCGGAGGAGGTGGATGAACGACTCGAATGTGCTCTAAAAATCATGGTGAATATCATGGAATTAAGTGGTTATTTAAAGAAAGACATGAAGGAAGGCAGAAAGCAATGAGTGTTATCAGAGATTGTTTTGTAATAATGAAGAGCACCTTAGATGATAAAAATAACAAAAAACAAAAAAAGATTCAAAATGAAGATAAGAAAGACAAAAATGTTGAGTCATAAATGGATGAAGACATTTGTCCTCAGGGACAAGAGGTGCTATCTGTCAGCCAAATGCATGAAGCTGCAAAAAAGCAGTGAGAGATTACCGCCACATGTTGGGGCAGAGACAAACAACAACGACTGCTGCGGAGAGCCAAGTCGTAATCAAAATTTAGTGACACCTATAGATTAAACTAATAATTCACATTAAGACACAGAAGTGGCAGCAACATCTATTGGCCCAGAGTAGGAAGATGTGAGCAGCAGCCATCTTACAATGAAATCTTTTGGAATGGAGCAGAACAAAGTTGACAGCCATGGTGAACCAAGTATGACATCTACAGGCCAAATTCAGAAGTCAATGGCAGACACAGAAATAGAAGACAAAATCACAGAGAAAGTCAGCCAACAGTAAAAATTCATCTCATAAGGAATGTTAAATGGATAATAAAAGGTCAAATAAAAAGACACATCAGCAATCATCAGAATTCTACAAGGATCCTCAAGAATAATTCTGCAAGTACCCAGGAAAACCTGATAGGATAACATCAAGGATAAACGCTTTGGAAGGAAGGAGCCTTACTGCAGAGGTACACACAGCAAACTAGAGCAAAACTAGAGAGCAGAAGAGAGAACTCAGGGGATGGACAGATACCAACTGGAAAGAGAAACCAGGGAGCAAGTACACAATATTCAAATATTCAGGAAACAAGGAAACAATCCAAACAAGTCCCAGAAGAAAACAAGGATGTGGTTAGAGGAAGAAATAGACCAAGCGAGAATGAGAAAATGAGGCAGGAATAGATTCTAAAGGACGAATAAAGGGCACAAGGAAAGGAGTATGTGGATTAAAGGCAGCGGAAAGTTATGCTTGGTTGTACATAGGACGAGTAACCCAGAAATAACAGAGGAGGAGATCAAAGAGTATTTCAGAGATAATGGAGTAAATGGGAGAATTAGCTGCAGAACAGTCAGCAATAATTACCCAAGGAAAGCTTTCAAAATAAGCATTCCCATAATAGAACTTGAGAAATTATATGATGAAACAATTATATGATGAATGTAATATGTCAGCCCTTTCGAGCACAATGGAGACACAATAGAAGACAATAACCTAATCAAAGTCCTAAACTGGAACATTGAAGAGCTAAAATGAGTAGTTTATCGAAAGACATTTTTAACAATTTTGATGCCAGTTTTCAAACGGAGAGATTTATCGCAGCCAAATAAATGTTGGAAGTGAAAGAATTTTATAACATTCATGCTTTAGCAATAAAAAGACTATAGGGGGAGACCAACAGGAGGAGTGACATGTCTAATTAATCTGAAACTAACCCCCTTTGAAATACTCCTGAAGGAAGAGGGTGGTTAAAAGAAGAATAGGAAATGTTGTGTGTATATACTATAAACCAGATTGCAGTGCTATAGATGGAGTGGATAGTATTCAAAGAGCAATAAGTACATTATATAGACCAACAAGAGAGTCATACTTTCAGGTAACCTGAACTGTCCGGTGGACAAGGTCAATAGAAATGCAAAAATAGGCCTTAACTACCTTGAAGAGGAAGGACACACATTAATAAACGACAAGGCAGCACTCATATGTATATACCATAATGGAGGAAGCATCATAGATATCTCACATTCAGGTTTCAAAATACATGAACATGATCTATTGACGAACTGTGATTTAGCGTTAATTACAAAACACATACCAGTAATGACAACGCTAAAGGTAAAGAAGATCATAAGAAATCCAATAAACCACAAAGGCTAAGGAGAAAACTAGACCCAACCACACTTCTGGAGAATACTAACAAAGTAGCATCCATCCTATAAGCAATCACTGAAGGAAGCTTAGATGAGGCTATGTCAGAAACAGTGGAATTTATAAAGTAGGGAATCATAACAATGGAATGTACATGCAGAGCACAGAGATGGTTCAATAGGGAATGTTATATTGTGAGGCAACATGCTCTCAGAAAATTATATGTAGCTTGTAGAAAAAAAGATGCTGAAGATCTGAAGTGCTACCAGATAGCAGGGAGAAAGTATAAAGAAGTTCAAAAGCTAAAAAAAGTGAGACTTCAGATAAAGAGAAGACACGGTGCTCATCATGGAGAGCAAGAAAGGCCCTTATAAAGCACTCAGGCCAAGACAGCTCCGCTTCCCAGCTAGTGGACATCGCAATCAAAACATGGGAAAAACACTTGAAGGGGGTCCACCACCCAACGACCTGAGACCAGACTTAGATATAAACCAGGCGGTAGAATTACTGTAAGGATCACCAGTGAGGAAGTGAGGAAAGGCATCACAACAGACAAGACAAAGAGGGCACCTGGTGTGGAATGTCTCTGCAATGAACATTTAATAGTTTTGTCACCCTATCTTGAACATATCTGGAAAAAGCTAATGAATAAGTTCATGGAGATTGAAAATATTCCTAGTACATGACATCGGTCAATTATAAAGTTGCTTTACAAGGATAAAGACGATAAGAAAAATTTGATTTTTGGAAGCCTAGATCAACATTGATGGCTGCTGAATGCTGAATGTATTTTAAAGGACGTGCAAGAAAGATAAAAACCCACAGGAAGAAGTATGTACTCTTCATTGACTATAGTAAAGCCTTTGACATGGTCAATAGAAGGTAACTAGTTGAAAAATTGGAATACCTAAAATCAGATACTCTGACCTGACACTGTTAATATCCAACATTCTGGCAGACAATACAGATAAGTGATGGAATTTCACAATGGGATTAGATTAATCAATCAATTGTTGAGTATTATAAGGGAACCCTTTCAGCCCAATACTTTTCAATATCCTGACACATGATGTTTCCACCATAATCAACGAGGGAGCGGAGAACCTGAATGTGTACATATGCTGACGATATGGCACTAGCTGCAGATATAAAAGACTTGCAGAAAGGAATGGATCTCATCACCAGAAGAAAGCAAACTAGTGGTAAATTCATCTAAGACCGAACTAATGGTATTTTGGAGAGGAGGATGGCTGGATAAAACTGATACATTGTGTGTGGGGACCATGTACTGATGCTGAAACAACAGTTTAAACACTTGGGAATTACAATGCAAATAACTGGGTCAACCTTTTCAGTACAACTTAAGTAAAGACTCACTGCTGCCATCAGAGCACAAGTGACATCAGACATCTGCAAAAAAGTCAATAAAAAGAACTATGGAACTCTTCTGGGTGAAAGTATTGCCATCATTCACATCAAGGTTAGAAGTTGTATGAGAATACCTATCTCACAGGCAGCTAAAGAGCTTGAAAGTCTTAAACGAAGATACCTGAGGCAGGTGCTAGGTGTATCAAAATTTGCTCTCTCATGATGTGCGTATGTGTCCTAGACAGGGAGACCATTTTGCTTGAAGACCTGAGATTATAAATGACACTGCCATCTACTCTAGCATATGAGGAACTGCTACGAGAGCTCTGAATTAAGAGGGACTCCATTAGGGAACATTTCTACACAACTGATGCAATGGTCAATAAGAAATAGATGCAGGAAGAATATGAGATGAGGCACATAGTGACATATTTTGCGATCCGTGGTTTTCATCATCGCATCTGCACAAGGAAGTCTTTCCACCAGGCCTGCCATGAGTGTGTATGATCAGCGTGTAGTGAACAGTGTAATACTTACCTTGCTTTATATTGCAGAAAAAGTTCAGTTTCTCTGACTCAATTTTGTTTAGGTTAGAATCAGGTATAATATGGACACTTTAATGTAATGTGATACTGGTGTCAGCATGAATAATTTTTTTTATGCTCATTGGGCGTTCTACATACTTGTATTATTACAATGTGTTCATTGTTACAATATTTAAAAAACTGAAGTTTTTTATCCAAAAGCCCTATATTTGGGTGATAAATGCTGGTATCTGAAATACTTAATTCGGCACCAAGAAATTACCCTATTTAAAGGTAATTTATTGCAGGAAAATAGTAAGATTACACTAAATGAAACTTCATCTTTATATGACCTATTATAATAATAATAATAATAATAATAATAATAATAATAATAATAATAATAATGTTTTATTTATTCTGGCAGAGTTAAGGCCATAAGGCCTTCTCTTCCACTCAACCAGCACAAATACAAATAAATATTTGATAAATATAGATATACACTATACTAATTATAAACAGTTAAAGATACATTAAATGTAGCAATGTAAATTTCATGTACAAACAACATTTTATACGATAATAACAATAATAATACTTATGATAATAATATAATAATAATGATAATAATATAATAATGATAATAATATAATAATGATAATAATAATATAATAATGATGATGATAATAATTATAATAATAATAGTATGAATATGATAAATTATACGAGAAACACCAATTAGTGGCAGGAAGAAATATTATCAGTATATGGGAAGAGATAAGAAATATTATATACCAGACAGTTGTTAAATTCTTGGAGTCAGGAAAAAAAGTATAATAAAAAAATCATTACATTGGAATGATAAAAAAAATTGGTAATGAAAAAGAAAGAAGCTTACATTATTTTTTTAGGTAATAGAACTGAGTAAATAGAATAGATTTTAAATACCGCTGTGCCTTAGTGAGAAAAGCACTAGAAGATATAAATGCAGTAGTTGGGAAAAATATATAGCAGATTATATGATGTATGGGGTAGGTAAGAAAAGCCTTATAAAATCCTAAAATATTTAAAAAATGGGATAAGGATAATTTACAACTAAACTGTATAAAAAGAACAAATAGTTACAATATTTTGGAGATTTATGGACTCAAGACTTAACAAATAGACCACGATTTATAAATTGAACCTGATAAAAAATCAATCAAATTAATGTGGAAGAATTAAGTACAGTTTTACAAAGGAGCAAAAACATACAAAAATTCCAAGAAGTGATAATATAAAATATAGAATCTTTTAAAACATTTAAATATATGTTGGAAATATATGTATGTGTGAATGTCATGAGTTATCCCAATATTTAAAAGAGTAGATAGGAAAGAGTATGATAATTATTGTGGGATTACTTTTTTAAATAGTTATTATAACATCAATGACTTGTAAATGTCATAGAATGTTCATTGCCTGAGGTCCAACATGGTTTTAGAAAAGGGAGACCTTGTGCAGATTGATTATTTATTACTGATCAAGTGAATGAAAAACAAAGATGATTTATTCTACCAGCATATATAAGTTTTATCGATTACAAAAAAGCATTTGACAAAATAAATAGAAGGAAATTATGGAATGTAATGTTGAAGAAAGGAATCCCACAGCACTTAGTAAACCCATTCAAAGCCCCTATATTGACAATATAAATTTATGTTACAAAATATGATACTAACGAAATCAAATGTGATGTCAGATAAGGGTGTCCATAGTCATCAGCGTTTTTTAATATAATTATTGACAATGTTGTAAATCACTGTAAGAATGTTTTAAAACTCATCTTAAAATAATTAACACTATTGTTGTTATTGTATATTTACAAACAATCAAGTGGTATTTACAATATGCTAAGTAAAAAATATATGCTATCTCAAAAGAATATGGTTTTCAAAATATCTGTAAATAAATCAAAAGTTATAGCATTAAAAATAATTTCTTCTCGCTATGTGCAAAAGTATGTATAGAAAATTGAATAATAGACAAGTAAACCATTCTAATTACCTGGGACATGATATAACATACAATAAACAAGTATGTCGAAAATAATTTGAGATACCTGTGTGGAACATTTGGAAATTGTTTCAAATAAATGAGAAAGAAACAAAATTAAAATTTTGCAAACTTATGGCCATTCCTGTGTTTTTATATCACTCCGAAATTGGACTTTGACTGGAAATCAACGAAAACAAATAAGATCTACGTAAATGTGTTTCCTGAGACAAGTATACCTTATAAGATAAAAAATAGCAAAGGTATTAGGAATTAGGTTAATATATTCAGCTTAACAGACAGAGTCAAATAATACAAACAAAAGTGGTTTGACCGTATTCTAAGAATGGATCAAGAACATATAACAAAACAGTTATTCACATTATAAGAGAAATATAGATGTAAGGGTTAGCCAAGAGCAAGATGGAGTGATCAGTATTTGATGATCCCAGATAGAACCTTTTCTAGTCCAATCCATGATCTATAATAGTTTTACAACATAAAATAACTGGCATATTTGAATAATGTATTTTAAAATAAGTAGAATATGAATCAAACTGGTAGTTTTTTTAATGTGATAGTCTATAAAAAGTAAATAAAACAGTTAGTTTATTATCTTATTAAGTTTTAAAATTGTAATGTGATAAGAGTACCTACATATTGTCTAAAACTTTTAAATTATACATACTTGTTAGCTGCTTGGCAATACTTATCAGCTTATTTTTCCTTTTGTAGAAAAATAGTAACAGTAACTGCATTTAAAAATTTAAAAAAAGTAAATATTAAAAAAATAATATTGCATGTAAAAAGTATGTTCATACAGTACTGGTAGTACAGTAATACTTTCCAAAAAAGAGCACAGAGTTTTTTAGATATGAGTCTGTTTATACAGGTTGTAACAAGATGAATCCAGCAGAAACTTGTTCCCTGGCACTTATACTTTAAACAGATAGTCACTGAGTAACTGTAGCCCTTGCTAAGTGGATGGATATTGAGAAGTTGTATTTGATGTTGTTTTCCTTCTTGAGCTGTTTATTGTTTCTGTGTTAAATTATCAAACCATCTATTGAAGTGAGATTTTTTCTTTAATCCGATATAGTGAGTCATATTTTTTTTGTACATTTGTTCTATTTGATTTGAAACAACACATGCATGGGTGGATGCACAGTTACTGGGTTCTAAACAGAAAACTTCTTATGTTTAGTTATTTATAATTTTTTCAGTTGTTTTTTCTAAACTAAATGGTTACTGTAATTTAATTATTTAATTGACTCTTCAGTCTCTTTAAATACAATGGATTGTCAATTTGCTATTAAACATGAAGTTCTGCCAAAAACTGATATTGTATCACAAGTAAGTTACTGTACAAATGTTTATTTTGCTCTGTGTGGTCAATAGAAGCCTAGATTGTTATACTGTGATTTTTGTTTAACAGGACATAAATATGGAAATAAAATCAGAAGTAGATGATGAATGTGGCAGTGATTATTTTAAATGTGAGACTTTTCCTGCTTTTGACCCTCTTGTGCTTGAGAAAAGTACACTTGAGGTAATGTATTTATTGGAATTTCTCAGTAGTAGGCTATCATAGCATAAATTATTTGTTACAACTGATGTGAGGTCTGATAATAATATTGAAATTTGCATTGATTAACTTCCATTACAAACCATGCTATAGCCCACGCAATGGATTTAGAGGAATGTCCTTGAATGAAAATTTGTAATGGGAGCTTAGATGCGAGTCTTGTACTTAACAGATGTAGATCTCAGCCAGTAGGAAGTATCACCACACGTCATTGCTAACTCCCTCGCTAGCGAATATCAAAATATGTACAGTCACTGCTAAACATTTGTAAAAGTTCACAATAATAATTAATTAATATACGGCCATTTTAATACGTGGAGGAAGTACATTCACTATATATACCCTATATATGGTTTATATCAGTCTGTTAAAGTTTTAAATACCACTAAATGTCACTTTAGTACTCATCCAACTCTTCAACACCTGACATATTATCTCCATATTCCGTTTGGTCAGTTTCATGTTCACTCTCCTCATCGCTACTTTCCATTCCATTGTCTTCAATTATAATTTTTTCAATTCTTTCTTCCATGATTCCATCTTTCTCCCAGTACTCGTGTTCGTTCTCTTCCACTTTATTACACACATTTTCCCATTCCTTTTTACCAATTTCTTTAAATCTTTCCCGGCACAACATTTCAACATCTTTAATTTTGAAAGTAACATTTTTACTACCAACCCACTGTTTTACATCACCCCAAATTAATTCAATGGGATTTAAATCAGGATGATAAGGTGGAAGTCTCAACACTGTTTGGTTATTTTCAGCTAATATAGTGTCAATAACGTAAGTTTTATGTGTTGGTTTATTTTCTAAGATTAAATCATATAAGTGTGTTTTAGTGCTATTTTCATCAAAATGAATATTATGTTGAATTAACCATGCTTGCATATCTTTTTTTAAGGAATTTGATGTTGGGACTTTATTTAATTGTGTGTTATGGTACGAAGCGTTGTCAACAACTAAGACAGAGTTTGGGGGTAAATTTGGAATCAACATGGTACGTAACCATTTAATATAGTTTCCTGTATTCATTTGTTCATGGAAGTCTCCTGTTTTTAGCACCGACCTGTAAATGAGGAGAGCATTTGGTATAAAACCAAACCTTCCACCAGCATGCACAATTATAAGACGTTCCCCTTTAGAAACGGGAGCCATCAAACCTGAGCCACTGTCGTCAGACCAACCTTTCGGACTATTGTGACTACTGTGTATATATGTTTCGTCTTCATACACTATTGGCCTTCCCTCATCTCTATATTTTTTAATGCATGTAAGATATGTCTCTCGAAGGGAACGAATATTATGGTTTTCAATTAAAACACTTCGGTTAGTTCTGGTTTTTTTCCAGCGAAAACCCAAGTTCCTTATTACTGCTCTAAGACTACTGGCTCCACCACTATTCAATTTTTTCTTTTAACTTCTCCAATAATTTTGTAATTGTTGGTGCAGTCTTTTCTTCTTCGTAAAAATTATATATAGTGCGCCGAATTACACATTTATCAAAGTCATCAATGTCAGTTATTCTTTTTGGGACATCGTGTTTCTTTCCAGGGGTGCCAAAAGAAGATCCTTCCTCTTCATGTTTTCTTCTTTCTTGTAAAATTCTGTGAACAGAACTGCGCGACACACCTGTGGCTTTAGAAACTCTTTCTTGAATTTTTCTTCACTTGTTTATAATACACGGGTGAAAATCGCTCCTTTTCTTTTGCTTCCTCTTTCATGTAGTCGTGAACATTCACAATAATTTCCCGACTTTGACTGTGAAGAGTTTTTCCTTGTAATTTTGAAATCATAGGAGGCATTGTGTAAATTAAAAAAAAAATCAAAATTGTTCACTAATTAACTAAATACACATTCAGACTACACTATAATTTTAAAACTACTGGCAGCAAAGGTACAAATTATTATATATAAAAAATACGGTTTAAAATATAAAATCTACACGTCTGTTTCCACTATAATTCACTCTGGACTATACGTGTTTTTGTAAGAGGCAGCACCGAAATCACAGCTCAGCAGTATGGATAGCTTCACCGACTGGACTGACCTTCAAGGACATTCCTCTAAATCCATTGCGCGAGCTATAACAGCATGTTTTTCCTTTTGTTGCATCATTTATTGAAATGTTCTATACTACACCTTACAGCATTAATTCAAGTGATTGTAGGATTATATATATATATATATATATATCATCATCATCATCATCATAGTACATTCACGAATTTAGGCCATTTGTTGACCTGTTTCGGCCTCAAGAGAAACACCATCCATATATATATTTTTAATTTTAAATTTAAGGCCTACTCCACTTTAGATATCCCTATGAATTTAATAAATTACAATAGAAAGTAACAATTTGAGGTTCTTAATGAATGAGGCGAGTGTTCATCTTACCTCATATTGTTATTTGCTTTTAGACATGTTTCAATGAGCTTGCATATTATCTTTGGATTTGTCAGACTGTTGAATTATCGGTTATCGGTCCTGGATGTCAACTCTCCTCCATCTTTTGTTAACCAACAACTTGCAAATCAAATCCTTTTTCTCAGAATTTCGAAATTCATTATCTTCTCTCTGAGTTTAAGTTATTTTGTGTATTCTAATTGTTTAAATAATTGTGTGTTCACATTGATTTTATGTTTTCTTGACCAAACATGAGAGACTACTGCAGATGTATCTACTTCTCCAGTTTTTACATTTCTAATGTGTTCCTTTATTCTAATGTTCAACTTTCTCTTTGTTTTTTCTATGTGTATCTTATCACAATCAGCACATTTTGTATCTTATCACAATCAGCGCATTTTATCTGGTATATTACTGATTTTTTTGCCATCATCTATGTTTTCATTTTTGTTAGTTTTGATTAGTTTATTTAGGCTGTAACAATCTTTTGGTGCCAAGTTGTCAAAATTTATATCAAATTAGCACCAAAATATAATTACAACCTTAATATACTATCCGAAACTTGATGAAAAAGATTGATGATGGCAAAAAAAAAATAGGAATATACCAGATAATAGTATATGCTGGTGGTGATAAGATATACATAGTAAAGACAATTATAAACGAAACAACACATTAGAAATTTCCACAAGTTTTTCTTTTCATTTTCTTAACAAAGTTGTCATATTTTATCAATCTAGACCAATTCAGCTAAAAGCAATCTTTTTCTATAATACTTACCCATATCCATATTTGAAAACTTTATATCAAAACTAACTTTTTTGCCATTTGTTAATGCATATTTTTTTGTATTTATATTTTTGCATTTATTTATTTATTATTTGTTCTTATTTCATAAGTTTTCCTTGTGTTTGCATAGCATGATCAGAAAATAAATAAAAAGTTACTTTATACAAGTATAGAATAAAATATATCATAAACATAGAATAAACTGAATTAGAGTAGTTTTTTACCTTAAAATTGAAATTGAAAAACATCTTTCCAAAAATATTAAAACTGAAAGAAAACATTTTACTCTGAGAAAAGTAACAGTAATGATGAATTCTTAAAATTCTGATAATTCTTTAAAGTACTTATATGTCTTTTTAATATAAATCTACTATTCAGGCCTAATCTGTGACATGTTTTAGCAAAGTGGTGGTAAGGTTTTCTCTTGCTCTCACAAACAGACCGTAGGCTGAATATTTAAAATGTACAATTTTTTATTGTGATGTGGAGTCATTTAATTACAGATGGTATGTGTGTTTTTCATAGGATTGTTTGATGTGTGTGAACTACAATAAGATGGAATGCTGAAGTATTCACAGAATGATGAAATTTGTGTATATTTTGTCACTATTACTGTATATGGGATAATGGATTAATGTTCTCTTTCATATCTATATTACATGAACTGAAATGAAACACGGGATAAAATGAAATTAAAAATCTTAGTTGATGACAAAAACGTTTTGCAATACTTCTAAGATGTGATTTCTGCATTGTGGTGTAAAGGATATGTAGTTTTGTGTTACCATGTAAGATATTTTTTATTTATCTTAATGTTACATTTCCAGGGAGAACAGAGTGAAGAATGTTCAGGGAAATTGGTAGAAAAACCACAAGTAAATGTAACCACATCTGGGCCACATATAGAGGAAGTTAAATATAGTGGGAATGTAAACAACTTTTCTGGAAAGTGCACCTCTATTGAGTATTCAAAAACAGGAGACAAAGTTGTGGCATGTATTATTTCGAGTGCTCAAAATTATTTCACCCCTCTTGTGAGTAAACACTTCAAAAAATGTTCTGTTTGTCAAAAGTATTTTATCTGTAATTACAATCTTTATAGACATTTAGCTACTCATACTAATAAGGAACTATATAAATGTTCGTTGTCAAAAGTATTTCACCTTAAAGTCCAATCTTAATAGACATTTACATATTCATAGCAATGAGAAACCATTCATTTGCTAGTTTTGTAATAAGTCATTTATCCAGAAGGCCTATGTTATTAGACATTTAAAAATTCATTATAAAGAGAAAACATTCAATTGTTCATTTTGTAATAAGTTATTTGCTCAGAGGACCAATCTGATTGCTCATTTATGTGTACATTATAACGAGAAACTATTTGAATTGTCTTATTGTAGTAAGTCATTTAATCATAAGTTTCATCTTAAAAATCATTTACATATTCATAATAATTAGAAACCAATGAAATGTTTACTTTGTAGTAAATTATTTGCTCCAAAAATCAATTATAATAGACATTTACATATTCATAAAGATGAAAGAATTCAGCAATATGGCTACAACTCCAGAAAGTAATGATGTTGAAGAAGAATGGAAAAACATTAAACTGATAATTCAAAATGCAGCTAATGAAACTTTAGGAAAAGTAAATATACAACAAAGAAGAAATAGAACTCTAAAAATCTGGGATGATCAAATAAAACAATTGATTGAAGAAATAAATGCAGCTTATAAAAAATTATTTGAACACAAAGAAAGTAGAAAATGAAATAGAATTCAAATGCTGTAGAGCTATTGTTAAGAGGGAAATAAGAAAGAGACATAGGAAAACATGGTTAAATTTTGTTACACATTTAGAATCAGATTTGCATAAGCTCCAACCTAATGCCTTCAAAATATTAAAACATTTGAATAAAGATATTAAAGAATCTACCAAAATTAATTGCGGAGTAACAAAAGAAGATTTTTTCAATTATTATAAAACTCTTTGGACTGACAATAGCTATGAAGATACAATTTTCCTAAATAATAATGAGACAGATTTCATAATGTCATTGGAAGAATTGAACAATAGTTTAAAGAAATTGAAAAATGGGAAGGCAACTGGCACAGATGGCTTGAATTCTGAATTGTACAAATATGCAGGCAAACAGTTCCATGAAAGACTGTTGTCCTTCTTTAATAATGTATTAAAAAATGCAGATATACCACAAGAATGGAAGACAAGCATTGTTATACCCCTGTTCAAGAAAGGAGACAAGAGAAAAATGGATGACTATAGGGGAATCAGTTTGTTAAACACATGCTACAAAATTTATGCAGACATTTTAAATGGAAAATTGAAAAGTTTCAGTGAAAAATTCCTTATGGAATGTCAAAATGGATTTAGGAAAGGACGATCTTGTATTGATTCAGCATTTTCTGTTAAACTATTGCTTGAAAAAGGAAGGGAATTCAACTTAGAAACACATTTTGCTTTCATAGATTTTGAAAAAGCATTCGACACAGTCAAGAGATCAAAACTCTTAAATTTATTGGAATACAGAAATATACCAAATTTACTTCGGCAGAACATACAAAATATTTACAAAGACAACACCATAAAGATTAAATTAAATAACAGATTTTCTGAAGAAGGAATTATAAATCGTGGTGTGAGAAAAGGCTGCCCCCTATCCCCCACACTCTTTGCAATTTATATCAATGAAGTAATATGTTGCTGGAACAAAAAATATAAATTTGGAATAAGAATATCAAAAAATAGAAAATTAAACACCATACTGTTTGCAGATGACCAAATAATAATAGCAAATTCCCAAGATAATCTACAGAAAGGTCTGTATGAACTTAACAAATTTACAGAAGAATATGGTTTGAAGATATCTACAGAAAAAACAAAAATTATGGCATTTCAAGATGTAGATCCTGTCAGAAGTAAAATTGTACTGGACAATAAAATTTTGGAGCAGGTGAATAATTTTACATATCTAGGATGCAATATCTCATATGAAGAAGAAAAGGATGTAAATGCAAAAATATCTAAATTTTAAAGAATTTTAGGGTAAATAAATTCTATCTTCAAGCCACAGTTAGTCCAAAAGCATTCAAGACTGAAAGTGTATAAAACACTGGCTCTTCCAACTCTTTTGTATGGTAGCGAAGTATGGACATTGAAACAGAAGGATATACAGAGACTTAGATCTGCTGAAATGATATATCTTCTGAGGACTGCAGGATACACACTACTAGATCACAAAAAAAATGAAGACATCTTAGAAGAATTACACATGGAATCTTTAGAAAACAAAATTTCTGATTAAAAGTCAAGATGGATGCAACATGTTCATCGAATGGAAGATCACAGAATATCCAAACAAATGTTAAGATATCAACCTGCAGGAGGAAGACCAGGATGTCCACTCAAAAGACTTTTGGATGGTGTTTCTCTTGAGGCCGAAACAGGTCAACAAATGGCCTAAATTCATTTAGCAGAAAGCTATATTGACAGCACAAAGTCAACAGGAATAATAAAGATTTACATTATACTATAGGTATGCAATGAGATCTGAATTCAGAATGGGTTTTTAATTTAAAGAAGGATCCTCTCTTCTATTGTGGATGATTAGTTTGTTAGTAACCAATTTTAAATATGATTGTAAGTGGTAAACAACATAAAGTTACATTTGTAAATGCACATGATTTCTGCAGAAGGTATGAAGAATTAGAATACTTATTTGATAGTGTTTTGCAGCATTATATTAAAATTGTCTTATGAGATTTTAATGAAAATGTGGGATAAGAAGGTATATTCAGACCGACAATAGGCAAATTCAGTCTTCATAAAGATGGTGATGTCAATGAGGTTACATTATTCACCTTTGTCACTTCAAAGACACTCGTTAAAGAGTATATCTCAAATTTCCTGATATCTAGTCTTGGCGGACCAGCCTCATGGGTTAGTGGTCAGGGTTTTCTAACTACTGTGCATGATGTACCAGGTTCGAGTCCTGGTCAGATATTAGGAATTTTTCCTTAAAGGGAATTATTCCTGTGATTGGCCCATGGTCGGGAATTTAGGTTAAAACTCTCTTGGTGCTTTATTATGATTTTTACCCATCATATCATTGGGGTAACGTAACTCCGCCTTCCAGATGCCCCAACTTAAGAAATGGATTACAATTCTGCCAATGCCAGGAAAGAAAGCCAGAAATGTAATAAAAGACAACCTGGTGGCATTAGACAATATATATATATATATATATATATATATATTCTTGGTGTTTTATTAAATATATAAAAATGTTAAACATTTAGAGAACTGCAAAGTATCCAGTCAGAAGGTATGTTCGGGATTTCTAAAGCAAAATTCTGTCCTACATCCTAAATATCCCGATCACTTATTTAACGGCGTTGGTGTTTTTACTAGAAATGTCAACATTTTGGATATCTTGAAAATTTCAAATATCTACCCTCTTACTAATAATCCATATATAACTTTTATACAAGCTTTATATTCATCTCAGTTGAAAATTCTTACTAATAAACACTGTATTAGCTGTTCAGTGTACAAGAGGTGTACAACTTTACATGGGAATCGTTATACATGCCTCCAGCCTTGTTTAAGGATTATACGAGTATAACTAGACAAAATGTTGGACTTTAATGTCAACTGATTGTTTTCTTATGATATTGATGAATGTTTCCTTAAATTTAATTCAAAATACAACACTTTAACGACTTTTTGATGGATGCACAGGACATAAATAATATTAATAAAGCTCTAGATAGGAAAATAAAGCCTCATAAAATGCCTTTTTGTTACACTCATTCTCGATTAGGCCTAATAATATTTTAAAATGGAACATTGATTCACAAAAGAATATGTTCTACAACAACTACTGTGAGACAAGATTTAACCTGAATGTAGTTTAAATGCTTCATAATATTATTTTAACGAAACTTTCTTGCATCATTAATAAACAATATAGGCCTACATACCGATATAAAAATATATTTAATTACAAAGGTACTATTTTTGCAGAAAACCACATATTATCTTGATAGTCCTCTGGTTAGAGTTTCTGATTACAGTCCGTGAGGTCCTAGGTTCGATTCCCGATCAAACTGCAGATAATTTTTTTTTCGCCTAAAGCGTTATTCTGTTGTCGCTAACATTTCCTACTATTTTGAATGTTTTCTAACGCATCTTAAAATACTGCATATAATTCATAAGTGAAGGGAAAAACTTTTATTAGTTTCCAAGAATTGTTCCAAGTTCTTGACGTTAGATGGCAGCACATTATCTGATAAATTAATTCTACGATATATTTGACATAGCCTAAAGAAAAATGTAAATAAATTAAAACACTTATTTTTTCTGTACCTCTCCAATTAGGGAATCTCTATTTATTCTTATCCATATTCATTTCTTACACAATCACTAGTTGATGTTGTTTTCTTTCTGTTACAAACTGCGCATAATATGTTCTGACGTCATAATGATGACGAATGTGACGTATTATGAATAATTCTTTTGTGGTTATATAGCTCCTGTACAACGTTTATTAGTAAGGAAATTATACATGATCTATATAAGGCTTATACCTTGTATAACTAAACAACTGATGAAAGCCTGTATAAGAGATTTTTATTAATAAGACTGCTAGTATATAGGATATGTACAGCAAATGTACAGGGATTTCTAAAGCAAAAAAATCCGGCCTGCATTCCAAAGATCACTTACACCAAGGTTTTTTCACTAAAAATTAAAATATTTAGAAACATTAAAAATCCTGTATACAAGATTTCTTTAGGATATCTAAGACAAGACATTTAATGTCAACATTTTACGAATTATTAAAACGGAGAAAAATATAGTCTACAAGGTGTGTTCGGGATTTTAAAATAGAAAATCCAGCATACACTTAAAATTTCCAATCCTTTATTCCAAGACTTTGGTGTTTTTATTAAAAATGTCAAAAATGATATATACAGTATTGTTTTTTTTATTTAAGAAGTACATATTTTGAAAACTTCAATGTCTTGCAGAAAGGATGTGTTATGGATTTCTACTGCAAGAAATCCGGCCTTTATTCCAAGACTTTGGTGTTTTTATTAAAAATGTCAAAAATGATATATACAGTATTGTTTTTTTTATTTAAGAAGTACATATTTTGAAAACTTCAATGTCTAGCAAAAAGGATGTGTTATGGATTTCTACTGCAAGAAATCCGGCCTACATCCCAAATCTTCCGATGCTTTATTTCAAGGCTATTCACGGGTGTTCGGAAATTATTATTGCAAACTTCTAAGGCTAGTAGAGGGGACTGAGTAGACAATATTTTTAGTAGGAACCCATGTCTGGAAACGTGCCGTTGTCGTGCTACACCCATTAGAATGTGTCGATTTTGCTGGCATTGTTTTGAAGTGGATAGGCAACACATGACGTCAGAAGAGCACCATGTCAAATGAGGTGTAACGTGAGGTACAGATTTAAATAACGTTTGACTCATTACAGAAGAAAGTCAAATTTATGTGGTAACAATACCAAAATAAAAACAATTTCATTGACTACAATGATACTTGTGTCAATAGTGTAAAACACAAATTTGTTTTTGTCTTCTGCACTGGATGTGTCCAATACGAAACTGCTCACTACAACAGAATCTCGATGTGACGACCACTACATGCACACATTGTACCGATGAATCGTGTTCCGGTAAACTCGTTCCATCGCACCTGGTATCCCGTTAATCTTTCATGCAACAACCATAACTTACGCCAGCAGTTCTTCCTTGTCTCTACAGGAGTCTCGTACACCATACTCTTCATACGATCCCACAAGAAATAGTTAAATGGCGTTAAATCCGGCGATCGTGGGCCATGCAATAGGACCACCCCGGGCTATTCATCTTTGCACGAATCGAACGTCACATGTAAAGTGCGGCGGTGCGCCATCTTACTGAAACCACAGTTCCTGACAGAGTAAACGTCACGTGCAATCAGGCTATCTTCTGACGTCAAATCTGGGCGTGAAAGGACCGACAAATTTTGTTCAGAGACCTGTTTTTATAGGCTTCAAGTTCTTTATTATGCCACAAACCTACGACACGGGACCCAATGTTTTAGATCCCTTGCAATATAATCTATATTCAAGATTTTTCTGCCCTGAAAATCCAGCGGCTTCAGCCGAATTTGACTCCGCGAACCTTGGAACCAGAGGCGAGCACGGTGACTACTAGTGCATCAGGACGGACGAAGTACAAAACTAATAATTGAGGTATTTTTTATTTGAAACCCTATCTCAAATTTCTTCCAAAAATTTTACATAAACATTTACATTTCTTATATTTAATTAGCTATCATCGTTTAGATAAACGTCAATTTGCATTATCAATGAGATATTTCAAAACGTGTTATTTGAAATGTCTGTATAATCACATTTCTTAATGAGGTCCCATTTTCTACGTTTCCAAATTATTTGTGGATTTTAGTTTCATAGATCAGTGAAGAGAGTAAAATAAATAAATAAATAATAATAATAGTAATAATAATAACAATAATAATAGTAATAATAATAATTAATAATATAGAATTTAATTATGATGTATGCAGATTATTCTCTACGAAACTGAGTCTCTGAAATTAAAACAACCTGTCCGTATCATGTAACTGCATTTTCGCGTGAGCAAATTGTTCATTAAATTCAGAAAATACCATCCTTGTGTGAAGAGTAATAAGCCAAATTAATCCCATCGTTATTGAACATGCATAGAATCGACATGCAGTTCATTGTAAGTCTATTAAAATGTAAAAAAAAAACTGCCTAAAATGAATAATTAAATAAACTGCATATTATATTCCTAGAGATAATTTGACTTTAACGGTATAGCTTAATTAAAACTCATATTGTGAAAGTTTCAGTTCAAATCCCGTATCAGTTCTACTACATTCCCCCCTAGTTTTCTTCAATGAAGTTGAATCTTTCTGTGCATTTTTTAAAACTTTATAACTTATTAAAATTAATATTAATAGACATCAGCACTTCAGTCTCGTATTTTGGACGTCTGGGTTGAAAACCCTGGGACGAAGTAAATCCATTGGTGACTTCTCTGGTGCTTTATTTTTTTATTATATTTTTTGGCGTTTAGGCTTATTCTTGACTAATTAAAATATTCGTTATATAATGTAAGAATAAATATAATAACTATACATTAAAAATGTAGTCATAATATGTGAAATGCGGACCCCATCTATTCACAAACATCTTTTCATAATAAAACGTATCAGTGACATCTGAATAGAAAATACGTGACAAGCACAAAAATGTAAATATACAACTTACTGACACAACTGTAATTCTGAATACTGTATGACGCATGTCCTTAAATTATAATGACATCTATTACTTTCTTCTTGTTGATGTTTGTCACTATCTATCATCTGATTTACTTCATCCGGACGTTATCGTTTTACAACATGACTATCTCCTGCATACTACTACTACTACTACTACTACTACTACTACTACTACTGCTACTACTGCTGCTGCTGCTCCTGTTGCTGCTGCTGCTTCTGCTGCTAATAATAATAATAATAAGAAGAAGAAGTAGAAGCAAAATAATTGTTGAGTCTTTATGTGAGTTTCTTTCTTAATAATTTGTACTTGCTTAGAGAGGCATATAGGCCTAGGTATTTTAGTGTTTGATCATTGTTGTATAATTTAAATATATTGTAAGCTTAATGTTAGTTATGCTACTTGCCAATGGGCAACATCACGTTTATACACACTTACAACAACCGTCATGAAAGATGAAAATGTTGTGCATGTTCGCTGCAAGCAGCGCCGTTTTGTGAAAGCTCTGTGAAGTAATTTTGTGAGCATTAAAAATAATTGTCTTCTGTGAACAAACTTCTGTTTTTATACTTGATTATTGGAATCAGCGTCCTTCGAAATCCTATGTGTTAGGCGTAGATCATCTCTGGACAGTCCGTACAATATTTTGGTCTTCGGACATGGATGCTTCAGTTTGCAAGAATGAAATCGTCATAATATTGGCCTGTCTGGGCGCGGAACATTGAATAATTTCGGGCATAAGAAATACTCGAGTTTGGAAGAATTAAATCTTCACATCTCGAAGACGACATTAATCGTCGAAAGAAATATTGCCGCATTTGGTTGGAAAACAAAAGATTATAAGACAAATATACGCTATTTTTAATAAAAAAGGAAGAATGGGAAAATATTAATTGTGGAATAAAAGCAATTGGAAACAAGCTGAGAAAGGAAGAAAACTACCCTTCAGCATCGTTAGTTTATTAGGATACCTGATAACCTTCAAGATTTTAATGAATAAAGCTTTCTGCCTCATAGTGTGCATCTAGTGAAATATGACCCATGTCGTAATGATGAGCCTGCAGACAAAACTAGTTGCAAATCAGCTCAGAGCTGCATTTTTTATTTTGAGAACTGCTCATTTAGAACCATAGTCGTTGATGAGTCAGCACTAAGTACCATTTGTGTGTACATTCCATGTTTAAATTGTCTTCTACCCTTTGACAAAAATAAAATACTTTAATGATAGGCAAATAAAATAATTTTTGTTTTGCCAATTCTTGTATAGGCAAATTAAAATATTCTGGACGGAAATTACTAATAATAAATAATTCTATGGCGCGAGAGGCCTATAAGACCCTTATCCGGCTGCTGGCCTCACATCCACATGTGTCAATCACAGAGGTAGATGATCATCTAGCCAGTGTATGGGTGACATGTGGTCAGCATGTCGAGTTCCCCAGCCGTTATATCTGGTTTCTTCAACCTGGAAGCGTTACTTATTGTTGCTACCCAAATGCCTCACGATGCTGGGTGGGCCCAGCATACTGGCCGAAATAGCATAAGAAAATTTCTTCCCCATGGAGACTCGAACCAGCGCAAGTCCCGTAGCTCTGTGCCAAGGCTTCCTGCCTTAATCACTCGGCTACGGCGCGGGACAGAAAGTAATAATTTGTTTTTAATGTTTTCTATCATCCTAGTGCTATACATTTATATTCTGTAACATTATTTTGTATTCGACTCAGAAGTCAAAGCAGCTACAAATCATGGGCAATTAAAAAGATCTCTGACCAGTCTAGAAAAATATTTAGACCATGATTTTTTTTGTAAATTTGAATTATTTGAAAATAAAACAGATTTCCTGATATATGGGAAGAATTCTCTTCTTGTAGAAATTTCGTAGAAGTAGATGTTGGATACAAGAATTTATCTGCTCATCTTAGGAAGCACGATGTTTGTTAGGCCTACTGTTGCTGGGAAAATTAGATGATTAATTTCATCAATTGAAAATCTATCTGTTTAAAATTATTCTGGTAGTGTAGCAAGGCAATCATACAGTCCTGCCAACATAAAAATAATGCTGCCACCAATCGATTTGCCTACTTACAAGGGTGACTTTACTAAATAATTGAGTTTTCATACCATCTACATTAGTTCAGTCTAAAGTATTCCCGCTCTTGACAATATGTAGACAACGTGTAAAGACTACACTATTTGATACCTTCGCTTCAGGAGAACCGAAGGATTTGCTGGAGCCTATCGATTTGTGATGAAAACTTCATCATCGGGTGGATCCTCATTGGAGGGAGGTACCACAATAAACGTTTAATATTTTCTCAACACGTGAAAAATGTATTGGATATGAACATTTGTAATTCAAGTTCATCTGTTAATTACCACAAACTGTTAAATCAGTTGAAATCTAACATAGGTGAAATTAATAATTTTGAAAGTGATGCACCTCTTCATCAAATACCATTCTAGGAAATAATACTGAGGAAAAATTAGTTCACAGACCACTAAGGGTGGGAAAATAAGTTTCATCGTCTGATATTCCCATCTTGTATCAAGTCATCATCTTCTTGGAAAGGAAATATCAAGCGTTGGAGCTTACTGTAACGAAGAAGTCAAATATTCCTGGATAAAAAGAAATGTGGGTAAATAAAGTATATTCATTCTGCTAGTACCAATAAGCAGAAATCCTTTCTCTATTGTTAGGGAAATCATAATTTGGTTATGTATAAGTAATGTAATGCCTGTCATAATAATTCGAACTCTGACAGTTCTGCTGTTACCTCACCCGTAGCGATATAGAGAGTGTCAGGACTGGGCTCCAATGTTCTTTTGAGCTTGTGTCAGTGTTAAAATAAGTCTGGAAAATTTGTGTAGGTTAAGTCGTTGTTGGATTCAGCAAGTCAACTGGCATTATTAACCTCAAATCTTGTTAAGAAATTGGCATTAAGAACATATCTTGCGGTCTGCGTATTGTAGGCATTAATCATGAAAATGTTCTTCAGTTAGTGCTACTTGTAAGGTTGTTCTGCACCCTCAGGTGACAGATCATTTCTTAAACTTGAATTGTACAGTTGTAAATATTATTACAACTCAACTCCCTGTACTGATGATTGATTGTTCATCTTGGAATATTCCAAATAATATTGTGTTGAGTGACAAGATATTCAACCAACCCTCTATTATTGATCTATTGTTAGGAGCCGATGTCTGTTATGATCAGAGACCGGACGTTTAGGCATTATAAATAATTAAAATAGGCAATCAAAAAGGCATTATAAATACCTAAAATAGGCAGGAAAAAATGCCCTATAAATAGCGAAATAGACAATAACAAGTAACTAGAAAAACCTTGCACCAGACCATTTATTCAATATATTACACTATTAAATAATTCGATCATCATATTTTAAACAACTTTAAAGTTTCTAAAAAAATACATGTGACATAAAAATGAACATTTTTAAAAGTATTGCAATGCCTTATTCATTGCGCATGATAATCAAGTGCGTTTTTAAGTACTCTGGGGTCATGTTGAGTCTTCTGTCAGGTAACACATTTTTCATATGAGGAAATTACCTCTCAACATCCAGATAGGTTATTAGAGCATCATTGTAGGATCCATTTCAACCAGGGTTAAAAAAAACTTTTTTATTAAAAACCTAGCCCATATGGGTTATTTTGGGTCTTTTTAATAAAACCCAAAAAATCCCGGGTTTTTAAAAAAAGAAGTTTTAATCCACAGATCCCAAGTGCTACATGCTGGAATTTCTAGTTTGACTGTTTAATTAAAAATTATCATAAATATGTAGAAATACATCAAGAGAAACATTATGAAATTCCAGAAAGTGTTCCGAATTTTGGAAAATTTACTTATTTACAAAAATGTGTTTCATATGCAGAAACAGCTGATATTTATTGGAAAAATATTTGATCGTATGCAAGCTGAAAAGAACTAATATTTCATAATCTGTGGAACTTTGGTTAGACTTAATAGAATGTATTTAATTTTAGGAAGTTATATTTTGAGGTTATTTTAATTATATTATTTTTGGTCTGGACATCTTACCTCAATATTAATGTTGATTTGTTCTTGAACATGTTTCAAAACAATTCTGTTTTATCTTCAGCTTTCCCAGACTGGTTTTATTTATGTTGCATTATGTTGCACCACCTGGATGTCGATGTCAGCTCCATCCTGTGGTTGGCCAAAGAACCTCCAAACAAGGTCACCCTCCATCGGAATATCAAAATTCATAACTCTGTTTCTGTTCTTCTGAATATAAATTTTTTCCCAAATAGTCAGCTCGTTTGTATTTTCTAACTGTTTTAATAATTTAGTGTCTGAATTGATATTATGTTTTTCAGACCAAACATGAGCAGCAACTGCAGATTTTTCAATTTCTCCATTTTTAATATTTCTTATGTGTTCTTTGGTTCTAATTTTTAGGTTTCTTTTTGTTTTCCCTATATATATCTTTTCACAACCCATGCATTCAATTTGATATATTCCTGACTTTTTATTTTTATCAGTTTTTTCATTTTTGTTGGTTTTTATTAGTTTATTCAAACTGTAGTTATTTTTTGGTGCTAATTTAATATTAAACTTCTCAAATATATTTTGAAATTTATTATGTACCCAGGGGTGATATGTGAACTTCCTATATTTTTTCATAGGTGGTTCTTCTTTTTCAAGATTACTTCTGTTTATCATTTTTTGTTTTTTATACTTTTCTATCCTTTTATGTACCATTTTTTCATCAAACCCATTTTCTCTTGCTACTTTGATTATGTGTTTTTTCTCATGTTTGAAATCTTCTTCGTTTAAGGGTAAGTTTACCAATCTATGAGTTAAACTATTAAATGCTGCTAATTTATGTCCAATTGGATTGAACCCTGTTGATTTTATAAAATTTTCCGTATGAGTTTCTTTCAATTCAGACACTAAATTATTAAAACAGTTAGAAAATACAAACGAGCTGACTATTTGGGAAAAAATTTATATTCAGAAGAACAGAAACAGAGTTATGAATTTTGATATTCCGATGGAGGGTGACCTTGTTTGGAGGTTCTTTGGCCAACCACAGGATGGAGCTGACATCGACATCCAGGTGGTGCAACATAATGCAACATAAATAAAACCAGTCTGGGAAAGCTGAAGATAAAACAGAATTGTTTTGAAACATGTTCAAGAACAAATCAACATTAATATTGAGGTAAGATGTCCAGACCAAAAATAATATAATTAATAGAATGTGCCGATCTTCAAACGCATAAAGACAGTGTTCAACGTAGGATAAGTGAAGCTGTTTTGCCAATACACTATCTTGAATCCTAAATATATAGGAAAACGTTTATCTTCTGATCAAGAAATTCAGGCTGAGTCTTGGTTGACAAGCAAATACCCCGAATGGCCTGTGCCATTTTTAGCCCTTAAAATTAAATGTAAACAATTAAATACATCCACCATCAATGTTTGCGGATGATGTAATAAAAAGGCTTTCTGCCCAGTGGTGGAGTATTTTGGAGAAACATTTTACAAATGATAACATTGAAGCTTTCTGTAACTTTTTGAATGGACTGACTAGTTGCCCAGCTCATTCAGCATAAATAGAACGAGTGTTTTCAACCATTGGATTAATATGGTCGAAAATGAGTAACAGATTGGGTTGTGAAAAAGTTAAAAAATTACTAAAAGTGCACAGAGATCTTAGAGCAATTTCATGAAAATGTCATACCGAGGTGCACATTTTTGAAATTGACACAGGAATCATTTTGATGACGTAATATATATCTAAAGATCAAAATTTCTGATTATGTAAGATAATGTTTCAAAAGTGTATTATTTTAATCTAATATTAGTGGTAGAACTTGTCATATTCCAAACCTGTAAAAAACATGCAGAATTTTACCAATTTGTTGCTTAATGATTGGGTCATATTAATTCGTTTTATTTCACAAACGATTTTGTTAAATCATACTTTGGTCCTCCTTAGTCATAAATGTAATACTATTAATTGCATTGTAATTTTCTATATACCTTAAATGTGTCCTATGACTGGTCGAAGGTGATAAGCCAGACGAAATAAGTACCTTGGTCGAAAGAGTGACGATCTTTCACCGTAAAAATACAACCGTCAAGAAATGCGGACATGGGTTCTACTGGGGTAAAATTTTCCGGAGGTCAAATAGTCCCCCATTCGGTTCTCCAGGCGGGGACTACTTCAGGGAACCCATGCCAAAGGCTCAAACACAGGGACATGTTCCTAGGAACATGGAATGTTAGGACTTTATACAATAGCGGGGCACTAGAGATATTAACGCGGGAATTGGATGAATCGCCCTTGGATATAGTCGCTTTACAGGAAGTTAGGTGGCCAGGAGAAGGTAGTCAGGAATCAGGAAGCTTTGCATTATACTATGGGGGTGCAGAAAGACCTGCATTTGGAACAGGTTTTTAGTCAGAAGGAGGATCCTATCCGCTATCCGAGATATTAAGTTTGTTAGTGATAGGATATCATACATAATTCTAAAGGGTAAACGACATGATTTTATAATTGTAAATGTACATGCCCCCACAGAAGATAAAGATGACAAGATCAAGGATGAGTTTCTATGAAGAATTAGAATGCTTATTTGATAGCCTTTCACGATATCATATGAAAATTGTCTTAGGAGATTTAAATGCAAAAGTGGGGCGGGAAGATTATTCAAACCAACAATAGGCAAATTCAGTCTTCATGAAGATAGTAACGACAACGGGGTTAGATTAGTCACATTTGCCACATCAAAGAATCTCATTGTTAAGAGCACAACATTTCAGCATAAGGATATTCATAAATACACCTGGACGTCCCCAGATGGAGAAACTCGGAACCAGATAGATCATGTATTAGTGGATAAACGCTGGCACAGTAGCATCATTGATATTAGATCAGTTAGAGGGATAGACTGCAATTCAGATCATCGTCTGGTCAAGGTGAAAATCAGACAACGGCTATCACTTATGAGAGGAACAAACGCTAAAGATGATTCTGTAAAATATGAATTAAAAAACTTGAAAAATGATGAAATGTGGCAAGAATACCAAATCAAAATTGCTAATAAATTTGAAGTACTGGAATCTTCAGATGACAATGTGGCAAACGAAGAAGAAACTGATATAAATAAAGAATGTGAGGCTATAAGAGATACTATTAAATTGTCAGCATCAGAAAGCATTGGTTGTTTAAAAAAGAGGCAAAACAAGAAATGGTTTGATGAGGAATGTGCCGACATTGTAAACAAAAGAAAGCTAGCAAAAATGAAATGGTTACACGAGCCAAATGAGGTAAATTTAGAGCAATTGGGTAGTGTTAGACGGGAAACCACCAAGTTACTAAAGAGTAAGAAGAGGGAATATTTGAGAGAGAAGATTAATGATCTTGAAATGAATGCAAAAAATAGGAACATTAGAGAATTATATCAGGGAATTAGTATAGAGAAGAAAGGGTTTCAGGCTAGAACAAACATAATTCGGAATGAAAATGGGGATATGATTGCAGATTCCAAGAGTATATTAAATAGATGGAAAAGTTATTTTAATCAGCTATTAAATGTACATACAGAACAGGACATTGAGGAGGATAAGTTACAGACAGCAGAAATGCTAGTCGCAGAGCCAAGTGCATTAGAGGTTGAAATGGCAATTGAAAAATTGAAGATGTATAAAGCATCAGGTTCAGATGAGATCCCAGCAGAACTGATAAAATCAGGGGGAGAAAAATTGATGGACAAGATACGCTGGTTGCTTAGTATGATTTGGGAAAAAGAAACTCTTCCAGATGAATGGAAGGAATCAATTATCGTACCAATTTATAAGAAAGGAGATAAAACTGATTGCAACAACTATAGGGGCATCTCATTACTTTCAACTTCGTACAAAATTCTAACAAATATATTAGTAAGCAGACTTACTCCCTATATTGATGACATTCTAGGAGATCATCAATGTGCATTTAGAAGAAACAGGTCTACAACAGATCAGATTTTAGTATAAGACAGATTTTAGAAAAGAAATGGGAATATAATGGTACTGTACATCAACTATATGTAGACTTCAAAAAAGCATATGATTCAATTAAGAGGGAGAAGTTATATAGTATCCTGCTGGAGTTCGGAATTCCTAAAAAGTTAGTTAGACTTATACGAATGTGTCTAAATGGCTCAACGAGTAGGGTGCGTGTAGGCAAACAGTTTTCAGACACTTTTGAAATCCAGAATGGGTTGAAGCAAGGAGATGCACTATCTCCTCTACTATTTAATTTTGTACTAGAGCATGCCATTAAATCTTTAGAGAATGAGGAAGGCTTACAACTGAATGGTATTAATAAGCTGTTAGTTTATGCTGATGATGTAGTACTACTGGCCGATAGCGAGGAGATACTAAAGGCCAACACGCACACACTATTGAGTAACACTAAGAAATTAGGACTGGAAGTAAATATCAGTAATTCTAAATATATGGTCACACGTAGAAATACATTATATAATGGAAATGGACAGCTAATGACAAATGAGGGAAATTTTGAGGAATTGGCTGAATTCAAATACCTAGGAACAATAATCACAAATAGGAATGAGATGCACAAAGAAATTAAACATAGGCTCAATTCTGGAAATGCATGCTATTATGCATTGCAGAGACTTTTGATGTCCCAACTCCTTTCAAAAAACGTTAAGCTGAAAATATATAAAACTATTATTCTACCAGTTATATTATATGGGTGGGAAACATGGACTCTTACTTTAAGGGAGGAAAGGAGATTACGAGTATTTGAGAATAAAGTTCTTAGGAAAATTTTTGGACCAAAGAGAGATGAACAGACAGGTGAATGGAGAAGACTACATAACAATGAACTACATGTCTTTATGGGAAGCCAGATATAATAAGAACAGTTAAGTCCAGTAGACTGCGATGGGCAGGACATGTTGCGCGTATGGGGAATGAAAGACGTGCATGGAAACTTCTTGTAGGAAAGCCAGAAGGAAAACGCCCAGTTGGTAGACCAAGAATGAGGTGGGAGAACAACATTAACTATGATTTGAGGGAAGTAGAGTATACGGGGAGTGATTGGAAAGCATTAGCTCAGGATAGGGATGTATGGAGAGCTTATGTCCGCGCGGCCATGAACCTGCGGGTTCGATAGTGCCAGTGAGTAAGTAAGTAAGTAATAGTTAACTGGAAGCTATGGTCAGTTAGTCACGGAAAACGTATAAAAATTACTGTACACAACATAATTGATGGATTAAATTATCCTTTTGCATTGTACGTTATCGGTACACAACTAACAAAAAATATTGATCACATTTTCTTGTAAAGTCATTATTTTTCCTGCTAGAGTCCCGTGACTGACTGACTTTTCGTCCTCTCATTTATATTGCTAATACGCGTGGCGCAGTCAGTTTCTTGCTGCACTCCACTGAGGATTAACATAAACATGATTTAGGAAATCTGGTAGACTTCGGTTCAGCTGTTCCATAAAATAATTACTGGCCCTTCTTCTGTGTCAATTTGAGCTAAAATGTAGTCGGCGGAAGCGTTTAAAAATATATTTGGGAATATGAAGCAGCCATACTTGTTGATTTCTCAGAAAATTATACCTAGAAATAACAAAATGAAATCCAGGAGTTCATTGAAACAATAGCATATCTCAATATTAACTGCTGTTGCCTAATTTAGATGGAACGTGACAGAGAAGTTCAGAATAAATACTATGTTCTAGTGTCAGGTTATGTGACACATGGCAAGTTTTCTAGGTGTTTGCCTAAGAAAAGTGTTTTCTGAACAATAAGAACGTCTTCCAAAACTTGAGGTAATAAAAATTTTCAGTTGGATCAACTGGTACTTAGAAATAGGCCTATACATTTAGCAATGCGACATTGATTAACATGCATATTTGGATTTTGACATAAAATAGAAAGGGGGCTATAGATACGATTGGCGGCCAAGTAAAAAGGATGGCACGGATGTATGGAAAATCGGGAAATAAGATACAAAATGGTGCAGAATTCTGTAATGTGAGCTGTAAAACTAACCAAATAACTGTGTAGGAGGGGTCACAAAATTATATAGAAAATGGAAAGAAATTTCTAAAAAAAATCAATTCGTTTCAGCTATCATGAACTCATTGCGTTCACAACGTTAAAGCTTTGTACCCGTATGTTATAGAGTATGCACAACTGTCAAAAAAACATCGCAACAAATCCATAAGTTCGTGTGTTAAAAAAACTGAATGGTGCGACAGACCTAGAAAGGCCTTGGTCTACCAGCCGGCCGCTGATCTCACATCCAAATATATCAATGACAAAGGTGGATAATCATCTAGCCAATATGTAGCATGTCGGATAGTCTAGCCGTTATGATTGGTTTTCTCAACTACAGCAGCTAAATATTGTAGCTGCCCAATTTCTTCAGGATTCTGGGCGGGTTCCAGTCGCAATTCGACCGCTTACTCAAGTGAATGTATAATAATTTGTTTTGAAAGTACATGCACTCTTATAAATAACCAACTTATTAAGACTGTGCACACGTTCTGGAAGTCATAATAAGTTATGTATTTTTTATGTCAATGGTTTGATCTAGACATCAGAAATATTAAATCTTGCATCAGGTAAATTGTAATCAGTTACTCTATAAGGCATACGCTATTAGAAGACATATCGGGCGGAGCTATGCGTGGCTAGTGCATTTCGTCTAGCCTATCATAATCGAGCAGTGTTGTAAAGTTGGCGCTAGGCAACTCCTAGCTGTAAATCTACGTTTGGCATTTTTGATTGCGTTCGAAAACAATATTGTTCAGATCTCACTTTGAAGTGCACCACAGAATAGAGCATGAAATTACGAATCCGACTGTACAATGATCATTCTCGTGCGCCTTATACAGCTACAGTTATGAGCGTCTGTTCACACAAGTGCTGAGTTCATCAAAACAACACATATCCATTTGTTTTATTTTCACTCCTAATCAACTTTACCCTGCTTTTGAGGCATACGTATTAAAAATCAGCCTTCTGTATTATTTTTTTTTTTTGTGATCAGATGCACTGTATGCGAGCGAGAATTTCCCTCTTATATGTGTTTAAGTGCTAGATCTGTGCGGTAATTGAAAACGTTCAGCTTTCTAGGAAACTGTATATATTTATTTTAAATACTTTAGATATACTATATTTTTAGTTAATTAAATAATTGCCACATTATATAATTGAGCGGAATTAGACAGCAGTGTATTTTTTATTATAACAAGAACAGTAAGTCTACAAATACCTCGCACGTCTGTCTCTTACATACCGATATCTGACAACATCCCATGAAGAGTGAAGCAGGATTGGCTTACCGCATATGTCTTCTAATATCGTGTCTGGTCTATATATATGTCCACCTCTGTGGTCTCGAGGTAGGGTGCTGCCTTGTCACGCAGCGGGCCCGAGTTCGATTCCCGGTTGGGTGAGGGTTTTTTCGGGGTTTTTCCTCACCTGTAAGATAAATGTCAGGAAGCTTAGGGCCCAACGGTCCCCGAAAATCATCCGGCCACCATTATCATTATCATCATCATCATCCTTCACCGGTGCGGTGTGGAAAGCAGCAGGAAACTACCACACCTATAATTCCCTAGTAAAGCTGCAAAGCATAGCATGGAATTACTATGGATGGATATATATCCACAATTATAGTAGAGAAGGCCTTTTATTATTGAGTAGGTCTATTTAATATATTTTTTATTTATATAATTCAAAATGGTACATGGTAAGCAAGTTAATTTAATTACATTTTTGATTTAAATTAATATTCATTGTACAGCAAAATTAAATTTAACATTTTTCGTAGAATTTAAAAAAAATAGTAGTTCTTTTTAATCTCCGTTACTGAAGCTGTTTATCTAATTTCATATTTGTGTAATATTTGCATTTTGAAATACTTACTCACTGGCACTATCGAACCCGTAGGTTGATGGCCGCGCGGATATAAGCTCTCTATACATCCCTATCCTAGCTAATGCTTTACAATCATCCCCTGTATGATATAATTCCCTCAAATCACAGTTAATGTTATTTTCCAACTGGGCGTTCTTTCTCTGGTTTTCCTACAAGAAGCTTCCATGCACGTCTTTCATTCCCCATTCGTGTCACGTGTCCTGCCCATCGAAGTCTATGAGATTTAACTGTTCTTATTATATCTGGCTTCCTATAAAGACCATGTAGTTCACTGTTATGAAGTCTTCTCCATTCACCTTCTGTTCATCTCTCTTTGGTACAAAAATTTTCCTAAGAACTTTATTCTCAAATACTCTTAATCTCCTTTCCTCCAAATTCTAAATAAAATTCAGATGTCAGCCAGTCACAGAAACAAGTCAGTCAGTTACACATCACATATTAGGTCATAACCCCGGTCTTAATTGTGATTTAAGTTTCATTTCTTATTTAGAACGTAACTTGAAATGTGCCCTGCAAATGGTATTTTGGAAAATTGAATTAGGAATGACACTTCAGGCAATAATGTAGATGAACATGTTAAGCTGCATGATGAGTTATATTTATGTAAGTCACACATACTTTGATAGATAATAAATAACATTGTTTTTCTTCAGAAATTGTATGTTTATGTAATCTTAATCACACACTTTTCCTCTATCATATCACGTAGAAATCACCCCTAATTTCAATTAATTGTAATATTTATGCAATCATTTTGCTACAAAAGTGTATTGTAAATGTCAATCAGTCACATATGGAATTGCTCCTAAATAATAAGGACGAATTAAAAGAATACGATGTCGAATATTGTGATTCTGATTTAGAAATTTAAGTATTTGTTACTACTATAACACTTGTATATTGTGAATTAAATATACTGGTTGAAAGAATAATTTATCTTTATTATTTGGTTGGACTATTTATTTATCTTTTTAGTATCTTGAATAATTATGTTTACAAACAGTGTTAAAAATAAAGTAAGTTCAGATTTTTTTGTTTTTCTTTTTGGGTAGTCGGATGGGTTTTTTTAAGTGGATATTTTTAAAACCCCCGCTCAGGGGTTTTGGGTGGGTGGGTTTTTAGTAAACCCTGATTTCAACTGCAATAGAATTGTTACCTTGTAGAATTTTTTAATGTTTCTAAGTTTATTAAGATCACAATTTACCAAAGCACGTTTTTAAACTTTTTCCTAATTAATTAATCCCGTTTCCTTGATACACTGTTCCGTCCAGTCTTTCAACTACATCATCCACAATTTTCACTGACTTCGTCAAAAGGCTGCCCTCTTTCTTGAAGCTGGCAGATCACTTGTGGCAGGAAACTAAACTCGTCCACAATGAAAGTTAAATCATTTTTCACTTCCAAAGAGAATTAAGAAGTTTCTTGGCTGCTACAAATGAAGGTGCTTTATCCACCAGAACGTTCACTACATCAGTTGTACTCAGGAAATTTGAAGCGTAATAAAGTGCTGCTGAGATCCATGTCCCCAATCTCGTTATGATAAATTGGAGCGAGGGCGGCAGAGATATATCTGGTGCAATGGATTTAAATGTCAGAATTCTTGATGGGGTTTTCATAAATATCTTCTTAATACTGGAAATCAATTAATCAACATCTGGAAACTAGCATCATATCTCTTCTGACGCCCTGTGAAAGCCATTTGCTACGCAGTCACGTGAAGCATGTTTGGAAATAGCACTTTTAACATTATTTCAGCTTTTTTCATGTAAGACGCAGAATCACTGATGAAAACTAACACGTAGTTATGTTGAATTTCTTCAGGCCACAGTAACTTTAATGAATTGGTGAATAACTGTGCGATAGTTGAATTGTTGTTAACTTTCTCCAGACACTCTGTTATAAGCAGTAATGTTTTCATAGATGCATCTTATGAAGGAATAGCCAATAATGACATTGGCAGTGAAACGATTAGTTGACTCGTCGATAGAAATTCAGATCATCTTATTTTCCATTTTATATTTAATGATTTTTATTACGTCATCGTAACATTCGTTTAAGTAACATTTTCGCAAACTTGACTTGCTAGGCACAGATTCGTTCGTATACTTCTCCAAAAATTGTGTTAATGTAGGATTGTTTAATTTCCACAAAGGGATTCCGGCGCTAAGGAAAGCTTTCCTTAAGTCGAATGCAAATTGAGATTTTCGACTCGATGTTGCAATTACTTTGGAAGCAATGAAATCTTCTTCCCAGTAGACTTGGAAAGTGCATTTTTGTGTCTGATTGTACTGATATGTTGTGATATGAAATATCTCTTTTCGTAAAATATTCTCGCATATTTTGCATGTCAGTACTTTACCGTCAGTACAAAATACGTCGGATCCAAAAGTATTAACGTAACTTTGCAATTTACTGCGTAAAGGAACACTGAATTTCGGCATTTTGCTGATACCTACAACAACATCGCAATGAAAACTGAAAGAAAAATAAAGTTAGACCTGCACTCATTGTTGCCTTTTCAAACAAACACAAGCGGTAATTAAAACGCTTTCCTTTATTAACACATTTTTTTTCGCGGCAGCACTCATTGTTGCAAAGAGATTAATTAATAATTATGAACTAACTAAAAGACAATAATGTACATTAGGTGAAGACACTTTCATTGTAGTGGTTACAGAAATAAATTAAATATACCTGTAGATAATTTCAATAATAAATTAATAAATAATAGATACACAATCAAATAAATGCTACAAAAACATTTATTTCGTAAATTAGGCATTTATACTTAAAAATTCGAGTCGAGCGTCAGCAGCGGTAGAGAGAGGTTCTCCTGGCAGCAGCGGATGGGAGTCTACAGTGGCGTATCCCGCAGCAGCGTTCCTCGCAGCATAGTCGTCTCATCGGCCACCGAGCTGGAGAAACGACTCCCGCTACTAAAAAACTGCGTGCGCATGCGCGGCTAGAGCAAAACGAGTCCCGACAGCTTCTTTTTCTAGTTGAGTGTTCTATCCTACACATTCAACACGGTTAGTACCTATTCCTAACAAGGCACTAGGCCTTCCCCGTCCGGCCCCAAGCTCGGCCCAGATACCAGGGCCTTTGACAGGGCAATTCCATACCGGTTAACCAAAAAATTCCTGTAATTATATATCCAAAGAACACTCCAACATAGGTAGGAATGGCAAATCTTCAGGCAAGTCATCAAAGACGCCCCCAATCGCGACTCGCACGCGTAATAACACGAAAATGGATAAAACCTCGAACTCAAATACGGCAGCAACGGCTGTCGAATTAATCGAACAAGTCTCACCGACAACTAAATCGCCAGCAGCAACTGACGGAAAAAATGGTTCAAAATTGACTGTCGCTCTACCTCCGGTGGCGTCTCCGCAAATCAGCGAGGGGGCCACCGGAGGTTCAGGGACACCGAACCAGCGCGAAAGCGTAACCAAACCTCCTTCCCTGCTCATCCGTGGAGAATTTTCTACCGAATTGGCAGCTGTGAACAGAGTGTTCAATAATCACCACCCTCTCACATTAACTTGTGAGGTTACCAGGGTAGGAAATAGGGTCAGGCTAGCTTCACTGTCGGCCCACAACAAATACGTTCAGCTCCTGCAGCGGCGTCAGATACCTTACTGCGAAGGTACCAAAAAAAATCACATCGCAACCAAAAAGATCGTGATTAAAGGAATAGACTCCCATGTGGATCCATCATTGATCCAAGAAGACCTAAAAAGTCTCGGGTTCACGGCCCTAAAGGTAGTCAATATGACATCCGGAAGGACTAAAGGCCCGCTGCCAATGTTCATGGCAGTCTTGGTGGATGATTCCACAGTCTGCGAGGTTCTAAAAATAAGAAGACTCTATTATTACAGAGTTAAAATAGAGCTCTATCGTCGTGAAGCTCAAACTGCAACCAAACGGTCTGAAACAGTTCCAGTCGAGCCATCTGCTCCTGCTGTTGAAAGACAAACAGCTCCAGCTAGAGTTGAGCCAGCAGCTCCTCGACCTGAGAGCAAAAAATCCCGAAATAGGAAAAATAGAAACTCAAGGAAAACTGGAGTTACTAATTGCAAAGGTCCTGAGTTCAACTCTCAGGAACAAAACCCGGTTCCCTCTCAGCCAGAGGAGGAAATCGTCGACGATCAGCAACATGTTATATACATCACTGATCAAGAAACGCAAACTGAGGAACAAAACCTGGTTCCCTCTCAGCCAGAGGAGGAAATCGTCGACGATCAGCAAAATGTTATATACATCACTGATCAAGAAACTCAAACAAACATTGAGCCTAAATTAAATAAAAGAACTCAGACAAACGATCGACTAGATAAAGATTCTTGCCTATGCAACTACCACTGCCCTACGTTCAACACGTGGCTTACAGTGGACCATGTTCTTGGCAAGATCATAAATAAGATTCTAACAAAACGTTCACGTACGAAATTAATCTTCATTGAACCAACATGGGATCATAATAGACTCAAGGGTTGGACGATAACTGAAGATTATAAAGACAGAACATACATTCCCAATTAATGACATGACAGGTGATTTTGACGGCTATTCGTCTATAAGAACCGTCCTGAATTAATTACAAACAGGTGAACAAACCAGCTAATCACCTCTAAAAAGCTGGAAGGCCCGACCGATTTGGCCATATTTCGATTATTCTCACTAACTTCAAACCTACTCTGCTAAGGTTTCGGTGGTTTCCTTAGCGCAAAGATAAATATCGGAGTAGGCCCTTTGATTCCACCAATAAATATTAATCCCATAACATTTCTAAATTCAAAATTAATGGGCTATTTAACAAAATTACACCTCTAATCTTAAAAATTACACATCTATGGCACGTGGCACAACGGATGGCCGATGGGCATCATCCTGTGTCATAGAACATCATTAGAAAATCATACATAAATATAATTATCAATTCTTTTTCAGATAACTACTCTGCTAAAGGTTTCTGGTGGTTTCCTTAGCGTGAAGGCGAATGCCGGAGTGGTCCCCTAGCTCCCACCAGTAAATTTCATTCCCAATTTTCACTGAGCCGGGTAAAGAGGATGAGAAAGATTTCATTTCGACTTGGCGCTGGTTTTTCGGACTTACTTTATCCATCATAGGGTGCGAACTTCCCTGGATCGGCTTTGGGCTGCTAATGTGCAAACTTCGCGATAAAAATTTAAACGAAAAATTTACAAGTCCACGAAATAGGCGTGGAAACATCACACAGCCTCCTGATTGGCTCAGAGACACGACTGCTTTTTAGGCATTTTAAATAATCAAACTTAATTGAAAATACATCAAATGCATTCAAGTACCACATAATATATCACAGAAAAGAAATAATATATTTATATATTTCGAATCGAACAAAATAACACATTTTCAAAAAAGGGGCGTGGCATCCCCAGACAGCCACGCGAATGGCTAACACATAATTCGCGATAATAATAATTTTAAATTAAACTAAACTAACAATATCTCAGTATTAGCTTAAAACAATCATTAAGAACACCATGGATATCATTCGATCACGATATCCTAACAAATTAATACAAAAAATCACACATTAAAAAATCACAGGCCTCTGATTGGGCTGACGGCCACAAGCGCCATTTTCAAAAAATCATAAATTTAAACACAAGTCGGAGCACATCGCCGCTACCATGCAGGTTAGAATGATGGTTATTCGTTATTATTTATTATCATATCGGTGTACTTAATCATCTCTAAATCACACCGGGGCTAATGCTTAAGCAGGAACCCGGGGTTCTCCTTTCTAGGGCATCCTGGAGAACCAAAAGGAATTGCTCACCGCTTGTCATTAATTTGGCTAGCCGCAGGGCCTTTCCACCCAGACTACTTTACTACTTAAAAAGGCAACATAAAACGGTGGCGTTTCAATCACAAAAGTACAGTTCGTACAGATTCACTTTCAAATTGAAGAGAGATTTGACACATTTTAAAAGAAATTGTACAAAATTTCCGGTATCTGATTATAATATTTTCACTTCTATAGTCAGGTCCAAACAAGAACAAACCAAATTGTTCGAAGCACATTTTGGATGGGTACTTTGATTCCATGAATCAAGCATTAAGAAAACTGCCAATTCAAAACCGAGAAAGTTTAATTCTGTAAAACTTGATAGTACTGGTGCTTGTTCCATTGATACTGCCAAGGAACGTCAGGCGGAAGTGCCATCTGAACTTAATATTGCAAACTTTCACCTTCGGAAATGCACGTCAAACCGCCGCGAAACCCTCATCAACATTCCCATTCATGACCGAGAGACTCTGTCCCCTTGCAATCTTACAAATGATGAATCCATAAAAATTCTTGGTTCTGTATGGCATCTTAACCCATTAGTGCCCAGCGTTACATAAATGCAACACCTGCATCTTTAAACAATAATACCTCAAACTCATTGTTGACAGTATAATGTTTATACAAATTGCACATTGTTGTGATCCAGGAAGTGTGATCTTTCAGTCTGGCGTTTGGTTTTCATTGTATCATTTCATAGTGTGAAACAGTGGATGCATATTTATAACTAATTTTCGGATTGCATAATTTATACTACACCATAGAAGAAAAATAAGTATAAATGAAATAATATATGAAATAATGAAGTTTATTATATACAAACGTATTGAACATTGAATAATATTCATATTTGTAATACATTTAGTTGTTATGAATACTTAGAATTGACACAGGGTGGTGTTGAAGTTTGTTGTAACATAAATATTACGCTAGGCAATAATGTAAGCAGATTTCTACTGTATATCAAATGCCAGTTTATGTTTCCCAGTATAATTTATAAAATATTATTTTCTTCTTTGAAAATAACTTTGGGGCAGTAGAGTTTAGGATGTTAGTTTATTTTTATGGAACTTGCTAAGATCCTAGCACCAGGATTTACAGTCAAGGAAGCTCTAAAATCTTTATTTGGCGGGGAAAAATGGTGACATATAACATAAGATACTTTTATTACCCCTCCTGATTCTAATGTCATGACTGCTGAAGATTCAGGTGATGAAGATGCAGATGGGACTCCTAATAATCTCAGTGGAAAACAACTCCTCGCTAAGGTTGAATTACGAACTGCCAATGGAAGAGAGATACAATCTGAACCAGCTTAAAAGGAAGCAACCTCCATGCCAGGTGCATCAGAAACACGAGTTCCTTCGGTATCGTACACACAGTACACAAAAAATGTACATTGAGTGGACGGTGATTTTCGAAATATCAATTGAAATTTGACGCTAGTAATTTATCTTCACAAGAAGAAAAAAAAATCGAACTGAAGCTTTAGAACTCTTCCTCAATGTAAGAACTGCATAATATAAGAATAATATATATGCATTGCATAATAATTGTCGCCACTTTATCATATCAGCAGCTGGAATTAGATGTTTTATAGCTATTCTCATTCTTATTGGGTACAATCAATTACCTAATAAGAGAATGTATTGGGAGAATCATGTTGGCACTCACAATACACTACTGAGCAATGCAATGAGAAGGAATATGTTTGAACAGATCTTGAGATTCATACATTTTTCTAACAATGATGACTTCAATCCCGAAAACAAAGACAATTTGTGGAAAATTAGACTGCTTATAAATCGACTCAAGTGTAAATTAGGTGCTTTCTTTGTACCCGAAAAAAAAATTATCGTACGATGAGAGCATGATCAAATATTTTGGTAGATATGGGTTGAATAAATTTATATGAGGAAAACCCATCCAATTCGGATATAAAGTCTGGTCTTTGAACACCCTTTAGGATAGGGTGATGACTTGACATACATAAAGGTAAATCAGCTACCTTAGACCGTTGATATAGAGAAGAATTTTGGTAAAGCAATGTCGTAAGTGTGGCGTGGGATTGTGTGTTGTTTGCTTTTCTGTGTACTAAACCCGATAAATGACTGAAATAATTTATTTCCTAATGTTAATTATGTGAATGATAAGTTATATGGTGCGTTTAATATTATTAGTTTGTTGCTCCTATATGTGCCTAGCGTTACATATATGTTACGGTCATTTTTAGACAACCAATAAACATAACATTAATTAATATTACTTTTTTGACTTCTTTGTTGATAAACTAGTACATAAATGAAGAAAAAACCAAGAAAATCAACAAAAAATTATTCGGGCACTAAAGTCTGATGAGTTTCAGATTCAAAGAAATATCAAAGGTAATTACTAAGGTAAGTAATCGGACCAACGTTGTCTCCATTTTTCATCTTTTTGGACTATTAGGATGTGTAATAGTAAAGTGTAATACTATATTACGATGCGAGGTTGGGAAGTGGTTTTTACAGAAGCGAGCAAAATGTTTAAAAACAAAGCGATAGCGAGGTTTTTAATTTTAGAGATTCTCTAAAATACTTCACAAACGTGCATTGTACATTGTTTTTTGCGCGATGATGTTTTTAAAATGATAAATAATAGTAAAATAATATATTTCTTGGAAATATTAGCGTTCATTATAAAAAACTGACTAACGTTAACTTACTTACTTACTTACTCACTGGAACTATCCAACCCGTAGGTTCATGGCCGAGCGGACATAAACTCTCCATACATCCATATCCTGAGGTAATGCTTTCCAATCATTCCCTGTATAATCTACTTCCCTCAAATCATAGTTAATGTTATTCTCCCACCTCATTCTTGGTCTGCCAACTGGGCGTTTCCCCTCTGGCTTTTCTACAAGAAGCTTCCGTGCACGTCTTTCATTCCCCATATGCGCAACATGCCCTGCCCATCGCAGTCTACGAGAATTAACTGTACCTATTATATCTGACTTCCTATAAATACCATGCAGTTCATTGTTAAGTAGACTTCTCCATTCACCTGTCTGTTCATCTCTCTTTGGTCCAAATATATCCCTAAGTACTATATTCTCAAATACTCGTAATCACCTTTCCTCCCTTAAAGTAAGAGTCTATGTTTCGCACCCATATAATATAACTGGTAGAATAATACTTTTATATATTTTCAGTTTAACGTTTTTTGAAAGGAGTAGGGACATCAGAAGTCTCTGCAATGCATAAAAGCACGCATTTCCAGAATTGAGTCTATGTTTAATTTCCTTGTGCATCTCATGCCTATTTGTCATTATTGTTCCTAGGTATTTGAATTCAGCCACTTCCTCAAAATTTCCCTCATTTGTCATCAGCTGTCCACTTCTATTATACAATGTATTTCTACGTGTGACCATATATTTAGATCGTTATTTAGATCCAGTCCTTATTCCTTGGTGTTCCTCAATAGTGTATGCGTGTTATCTTTTAGTATCTCCTCGCTATTGGCCAATAGTACTACATCATCAGCATAAACTAACAGCTTATTAACACCATTGAGTTATAGGCCGCGCCGTAGCCGAGCGGTTAAGGTAGAAAGCCTTGGCGCAGAGCTACGGGACTTGCGCTGGTTCGAGTCTCCATGGGGGAAGAAAATTTTCTCCTGGTATTTCGGTCAGTATGGGACCGGTGTCCACCCAGCATCGTGAGGCAATTGGGTAGCTACAATAAGTAGCGGCTCCAGGTTGAGGAAACCAGCTATAACGGCTGGGGGACTCGACATGCTAACCACATGTCACCCCTACACTGGCTGTTGATCATCTACCTCTGTGATTGACACATGTGGATGTGAAGGGCCAGCAGCCGGCTGGTAAAAGGGCAACCGCTGAAAAGTGGAAAGACCCTCAATCGGAATCGGAGTTATAGGCCTTCCTCACCCTCTCAAGATTAGATGGCATGCTCTAGTACAAAATTAAATAGTAGAGGAGATAGTGCATCTCCTTGCTTCAACCGATTCTGGATTTCGAAAGTGTCCGAAAACTGTTTGCCTACATGCACACTACTCTTTGTGCCATTTAGACACATTCGTATAAGTCTAACTAACGTTTTACGAATTCCGAACTCCAGAAGGATACTATAAAACTTCTCCCTCTTAATTGAATCGTATGCTTTTTTTAAGTCTACATATAGTTGATGTGTAGTGCCATTATATTCCCATTTCTTTTATAAAATCTGTCTCATACTGAATATCTGATCTCTTTTATACCTGTTTCTTCTAAATCCACATTGACAATCTCCTAGAATGTCATCAATATAGGGAATAAGTCTCCTTACTAATATATTTGTTAGAATTTTGTACGAAGTTGAAAGTAATGAGATGCCCCTGTAGTTATTGCAGTCAGTTTTATCTCCTTTCTTATAAATTGGTACGGTAATCTATTCTTTCCATTCATCTGGAAGAACTTTTTCTCAAGTCCTACTAAGCATCCGGCGTATCTTGTCCATCAATTTTTCTCCCCCTGATTTTATCAGTTCTGATGGGATCACATCTGAACCTGATGCTTTATACAGCTTCACTTTTTCAAACCCTAATGTACTTGGTTCTGCGACTAGCATTTCTGCTGTCTGCAAATTATCCTCCTCAATGTCCTGTTCTGTATGTACATTTAATAGCTGATTAAAGTAACTTTTCCATCTATTTAATATACTCCTGGAATCTGCAATCATATCCCCATTTTCATTCCGAATTATGTTTGTTCTAGCCTGAAACCCTTTCTTATGTCTCCTAATCCCCTGATATAATACTCTAATGCTCCTATTTTTTGTATTCATTTCGAGATCATTAACTTTCTCTCTGAAATATTCCCTCTTTTTACTCTTTAATAATCTGGTGGTTTCTCGTCTGATACTATCCAATTCTCTAAATTTACCTCATTTGGCTCGTGTAACCATTTCATTTTTGCTTGCTTTCTTTTGTTTACAATGTCGGCACAGTCCTCATGAAACTATTTCTTGTTTTGCCTCTTTTTTAAGTAACCAATGATTTCTGATGCTGATAATTTAATAGTATCTCTTATAGCCTCCCATTCTTTATTTATATCAGTTTATTCTTCGTTTGCCACATTGTCATCTAAAGATTCCAGTACTTCAAATCTATTAGAAATTTTGATTTGGTATTCTTGCCGCATTTCATGATTTTCAAGTTTTTTAATTAAAATTTTTCAGAATCATCTTCAGTATTTGTTCTCATTAGCGATAGCCGTTGTCTGATTTTCACCCTGACCAGATGATGATCGGAATTACAGTCTAATCCTCTAACTGATCTAACATCGATGATGCTACTGTGCCAGCGTTTGCCCACTAATACATGATCTATCTGATTCCGAGTTTCTCCATCTGGAGACGTCCAGGTGTATTTATGAATATCCTTATGCTGAAATGTTGTGTTCTTATCAATGAGATTCATTGATGTGGCGATGGTGACTAATCTATCCCCATTGTCGTTACTGTCTTCATGAGGACTGAATTTGCCTATTGTTGGTTTGAATATATCTTCCCGCCCCAACTTTTGCATTAAAATCTCCTAAGATAATTTTCATATGATATCGTGAAAGGCTATCAAATACGCATTCTAATTTTTCATAGAACTCATCCTTGATCTCGTCCCCTTAATCTTCTATAGGAGCATGTACATTTACGATTATAAAATGTCGTTTACCCTTTAGAATTATGTATGATATCCTATTACTGACAAACTTAATATCTCGGATAGCGGACAGGATCATCCTTCTGACAAAAAAACCCGTTCCAAATGCAGGTCTTTCTGCACCCCGATAGTATAATGCAAAGCTTCCTGATTCCTGACTACCTTCTCCTGGCCACCTAACGTCCTGTAAAGCGACTATATCCTAGGGCGATTTATCTAATTCCCGCGTTAATATCTATAGTGCCCCGCTATTGTATAAATTCCTAACATTCCGTGTTCCTAGGAACATATCCCTGTGCTTGAGACTTTGGCATGGGTTCCCTGAAGTAGTCCCCGCTCGGAGAACCGAATGGGGGACTATTTTACCTCCGTAAAATTTTATCCCAGTTGAACCCATATCCGCATTTCTTGACGGTTGTATTTTTACGGCGAAAGATAGTCACTCTTTCGACCAAGGTACTTTTTTCATCTGGCTTATCACCTTCGACCAGTCTGGCATGGGTAACCATATCGGCAGAAACTGCACCATGACAAGATAACAGTTTGGGCAATGTATATTAGTTCAAACAACAGGAGGCCGTGATGCCAATCTGTGATAAGTTGCGGCAAGTACGCATTTATTGTTTTATATTGTTTCAAATAAAGTTAAGTTTATTTAAAATGCAGTGATTTGTTTCGTATATTGTATATTAACACTACCTTTTGAATATATTTTTGTATATACATTGTACATAGTGTGTATAGAGGGCAGTGGTTTTACTTCCCACACGTGGTTTGTAATATCCAACGTTACAATGTAGTTATTTAGGTTGGCAACTCCGAAATGTAGGAAGTTGAACTTTCAATCATGGTCCCCATTGCTGCAAGTAAAACAAAACACACTATCGCGCAAAACTTATTTTACAAGCCCAATGGCATTTAAAATTTGATTGGTATAACCGTTTCCATTCATCCTCAGAAATTAATGGAAATTGGATCCAGATCTATTATCATTTGTCTGTCCTCATGAATTGAAAGTAAAACGTAATGCAACACTTTTATATGCCATACATCTATGATACGAAACCCAATGTTTTAGATCCATTCCGATGGAACCTGTATTCAAGATTCTTATGCCCTGAAAATTCGCCGGACCCGACCGGATTTGACTCCGCGAACCTTGGAACCAGAGGCAAGCATGAAGATTACTAGCCCACCAGGACCGACTAAGTACAACACTAATAACTGAGTTTTTTTTAATCTGAAACGCTATCTCAAATTGCTTCCAAAAATTTTACATAAGCATTTAAATGTCTTACACTGTATTTTATTCGGTTAAATCGTGTAGATAAACATAAATTTACATGTATCAATGAAATATTTAAAAACTTCTTATTTGAAATACCTATATAATCAGTAACATTTCTATAAACTAAAATTAAATCATAAATCAATTAATTTTATAAAATATATGTTAAAATGCAAGTCAATCATTCTCTACAAAAGTTTTTAAAAATGTTTGATGCGGGTCAGATATTACTAAGACTGGTCCATCTATCTTATTGAAGAACATGTTGGATTGAACGTTCATTAAAATATTACACGAATAATGTAATGATTGAACTAGTAGAATTATATGTAACAGAAACCAATTTATCGGTTGTAATGAACTTCGCAATTACTGTGTCATGTTCCCTCTCGCTAAACAAGTTTATGGATTAATTACTTCGCGCGCTGCGGCAATGAATCTAATTTTATCATTCCACTTATATTATTACCGCAAGACACAAAATAGTTACTGCATCGTAAAAATATATGAGTATGGTTTGTTAGAACGGACATAAAGCCATGAGTCCCATGTTGTATATTTTCGGGAAGTAAAAGACCCCGAAGCATGCAGTATGAGGCCTCTGAAAAATGTATGAAAAAGTTATTCTTCCAGATTTATTATATGCATTCGAAACATGATATCTTACTTTAATGATAATAATAATAATAATAATAATGATAATAATAATAATAATAATAATAATAATAATAATAATAATAGTAATAATAATGATAATAATGTTTTATTTATTCTGGCTAAGTTAAGGCCATAAGGCCTTCTGTTCCACTCAACCAGCATAAAATATAAATACATACAGTATTTGACAATATAGATTATATATATATAATACTAATTATAAAGAGTTAAACATATGTTAAATGCTGTAATGTAAATTTCATGTACAAATAACATGTTATACGATGATAATAATAACAATAATAATACTTATGATGATTATGATGATAATAATACTAATAATAATAATAATAATGATAATATATTAAATTATACGAGAAACACCAATTAATATATGTACCTTATTCTGCGTAATGATGAAGTCGAAGTTAGAGCAAATATGAATTTAGATTTATTTTAAAAGATGCCAATGTCCGGCAGCCCCTTATTTCTTCTTGTGGTAGGGAATTCTAGTTACGAAAAGTGAAGATGTATATGACATGGAGTGATGTGATGTCCTATGTTGCGGTATATTAAGCGGGAGATTATGTTGTGATCTTGTGTAGCCAGCATTGGATTAAGGAGAATGCAATTTATTTTTCGACTCTATACCTTCCGGGTTCACACGAACAATTAAAAAATACAAAATAATATATTTATTTTTTAACTAACTGCAATATATTTCGGGAGAAAACTTCATCGCGATTGAAGAGGAAATATGAAGAATAATAGTGATATAATTGCAGATTTTTAGGCTTAGGCGAATTTAATTTTTTGTCTAGATTACTTCTTTAATATTATTCTTAATTGTATTGAAACTATTACTATATTTTAGCTACTAATAAAGTACAACCACACACAGTTCGACTCGCCTTTTGTTTGAGAACATTTTAAAGTACATTTTGTTCGAATTTTTCAATGTCATTTTTAATACGTTTTTGTGCAGACGGAGCATACACAGGCCATTAAGGCGATTTTCTGTCATTGTAGAGTGGCACCACGTCTTCACCCTTCATAGTGTGCTAAAAAGTGCCTTCAATGGACGCTATAGTACATGGTGAAGATGCATATTACAATTGCTTTTTTAATGGGTGGGTAAAAATCGCACTCGTCCAGGATGTTAACGAAATCGCCTTTCTTATCCTTGGCACTTCATTTCATCCACATACGGTGCCATAGTTCAAATTCGGTGGAAAAACCTTCGATTTTATGATACTCTGAAATTTTAATCACAATTGCTTGGGCATCTTTCAGAGATGTTTTTAGGTTCTTAGGGTGCAGCATTTTAAGTTCAAAAGCCCTGTTCTTCTCCAAATCTGTCTGACAAAGCCGTGTGAAAGGAATCCAACTTACGATTTAAGGTGGCCACCTAAAAGTAATCTTCGGGATTACATTGTGAATTAGCTCGATGTGTCTGGTTATTGGATATTCTTGGTAGTGTGATTTATACACCTAGCTCAGAAGCAATAATCTCCATCTCTTTCGTGATGCCATCAGAGATCTCATAACCTTTTTACACGCTTTATATTAACTTCACCTGTATCTGCCATCTATGTGACGGAATCTTTCAACACTACTTTCACCCACTTCAAAACATTGGATCGAGTTGAATCTTTGTATATTTGTAAAGGACCTGTGACAATACAACAATTTCATACATTGTTTCTAAGATCCTGGGCAGGATCATCAGGATATCAAAAAGGTGCCTGTGTATCAATGTAACGGAATATTTCAACACGATTTTCACCCACTTATAAACATTTGATCGACTTGAAACTTTGTATACTTATAAAGGACCGATGACAATACAATAATATCATAAATATTTTCTAAAATCCTGGCCAGAATAATTAGAAAATAAAAAATAAATAACAACCGGTATAATAGGTTGCGGATTTATCAACTTTTCAGTCAATCGTTATAAGAGCTCAGTTGGTAGAGCGGTGGAATGTAGTGGTATAAAATTTCAGTAATCCATAGGTCGCTGGTCCAAATCCGGCCCGGAGGATTTTTTAGAAGAGTATAACTTTTAGCTCATACTACAATAGTATCGAATTTAAATAAATTTATTTTTATCTTATTCTGTAAAATATTGAAACTAAAAAATAAAAAATAAATAATAGTTTAAAAAACTAAAACAACACACTTTATTAGAAAACCAAACTAAAAATGAAAAATAATTTTAGTTTCCAACACACTTGGGATAAAATTAAAGTGGTCAACAAAAAAATCATCTCCAACACATCTAGAATAAAACTAGGTTATCTACAAAAGAAATAAGTTTACCATCAAAAGCGTGGGGTGCATTTATGGTTTTTACATTTTCTTCTTAGAGACTTTACTTTTACCAATATCTGTTTATTATGGAATATATTAATTGATATAGAGCACCCCACGCTTTTGATGGAAAAATTATTATTATTTTTTAGATAACTAGTTTTATTCTAGATGTGTTGGAGATGATTTTTTTGTTGACCACTTTAATTTTATCCCAAGCGTGTTGGATATTAAAATTATTTTTAATTTTTTATTACGGTTTTTTAATAAAGTGTGTTGTTTGAATTTTATAAAGTATTGTTTTTTTACGATGATCTATTACCATGCTTTTAATGCTTTAAACATGGGCCGTGCATATAATTAAATCTACAGCCACGGCTTGCAGCGAATTAACGACAGGTTCCAAATAACTAGATTGTTTTGCTCTCAGGCACAAACAAAAGATGAAAATACTTCTACTTGCAGCAGCATGAACTGATCAGTTTGTTTTCGGCTTGGTGCGTTTCTTTCTATGGCAATCATTTCAGGCCGTTCATCAATTCCAAAAAGTGTTTCTTAAATATCCCTATACCTTTATATTTTTTTACCAACGTGTTTCGTAGAGCATGGGGATGCTTGTGACAAGCTGTCTTCTCAAAGGAGACTCTCGAAAAAAGTTTATAATATCCTTAATTGTAGCTATCATGTTTCTTACTTCGGGCAAGCTACTCAAATCATATACCACAAAAATGATTTTGTGGCTCGCGCAGTGGAAGTAAATACCTTTGTGAAAAAATTCGCGCAGACCTTTCTGGACCCCGTTATCTCTTCCTGCCATTGTTGAGGAGCCGTCGTAGCTCTGTGACACATTTGAAATAAAACTCAATTTCTGCACAATTGATTGGGCGTCCATTATTTTCACTTCAACAAAGCCCAAAAGCTCATCTCGAATTTTATTCAGTTTCTCTAAACAATGAGCAATTGCTACTTTCCAGAAATGTCACAGCTTTCATCAGTTAAAACACTGTACATCATCCGCAAACATTTTCTTTACCTCAAGTCACATAATTCAATCAATTCGTTTTTAATTTGTCGTTTAAATGAGATTTAAGCTTATATCACCAGCATTAATTTCTCCACTTAATCAAATCCCTGAAGATGCCTTCGTCCAGTGTTTTACCACTTAAATGCAAGTCATGCCAGCCACAGGAGATAATGATATCCGAGAAGGAAGACAAATATTTCAAGTTATCCGCAACAATGTTCTTATAGCCACTTACGAGTTTTTTGCTAACAGGGGCCTCACTTAAAAACAAGCGTGCTGACTGCACAGCTTCCATATGTTAACGGCTCTCACAATGTTTTTCGGGGAACTCATGAATTTTGAAAAAAACGTCTGGAAGGGCCTCACTATGAATGTTCCTTTAACGCTCCTCACAATATGTGGGGAGAATAGAACACAATATATACAGAGTGCACCTTTGAGTCTTGCGGAATACTTCAGCCAGGGTGAATACTATTGGATCCGATAATGCTTGAATTTCCGTTTTAAATGTTAAGCATCCTTGCTAAAATTGTAGCTTTCGGGTGGACTCCAGCAGGTTGTCAGAATTTTCACTTCTTTACTCATTAGCTCTGTTCTCCCGAACCACTTGACGATATAATTAGGTGGGTAAATCTTCTTCTTCGGATGTGATGGATTCTAAACTATCCGGGAAAAAATAATATTGAAATGATACTACTTGTGTACGTACTTACCAAAGAATTTTCTTATATTCATTTTTCGCATACACGCTCGAATACGCGTAGTTCAACGTTAAAGCATAAGTGCAGAACCTTCGAGTAAAGAATATGTCAATAGGATAATTATTTGACTAGGATAATTATTTGATCCCATCGAACTTACGAGGCATAGGCATGGCGAAACTTAGACCAATCACGGTAAGTGGGCGTTGGCCAATATAAGGCTGTAAAAAAATGGTATTCATTAACGAAGTGTGTGCGGCCAATGTTGAATCAAGGTCAGGCGAAGCTTCTATAAGCATCTAGGCGTCGAAAAACAAACTCAAGTACGCTACTCAGCTGAAATTCGAGCAGTGAGTGCTGCATTAGCCGTTCATAATAGAGATTTAAATTTTTTTGGCGTACTGGCGATGCTTATGTCCACTGGGACAGGTACTTGATATATTGATATAGGCTATCACACCGATTGGGGTTGGCGGGCTTAATATGACTTTTTAAAAATATATTTCACATCTATTTTTGTCATTTTACACCTAATTTCGGATAGGAGAAAATCTTATTCTTTCTAGTGTTAATTGGTCGAAAATGAAACGGGGTGCAAGCGCACCCCCCTGCACTCACCCCGCTACGCTAATTTTTGTAATGAACTTCGCAATTACTGTGTCATGTGCCCTCTCGCCAAAGAAGAATATGGATTAATTACTTCGCGCGCTGCGGTAATGAATCTAATTGTATCATTCCACTTATATTATTACATGAAGACATAAAATAGTTACTGCAGCGTAAAAAAATTATGAGTATTTTTTTAGAACGGACATAAAGCCATGAGTCCCTTGTTGTATATTATCTGGAAGTAAAAGACCCCGAAGCATGCAGTAAGAGGATTCTGAAAAATGTATGAAAAGTTAATCTTCCAGATTTATTATATGTATTCGAAACATGATATCTTACTTTAATGATAATAATAATAATAATAATAATAATAATAATAATAATAATATTTTTTATTTATTCTGGCTGAGTTAACCCTTAAATTCGTAATGTATCCTTTTGGACACATCAGTTGGTTCAATTAATTTAATAGTTTAAATAAATCAGAAGGAAACGAACACAAAAAAAAACACTTAAATATATGTCTAATTATACAATATAGCTAACAATAACAGATACACAAGATTCCGTTTTCACTGCGGTCCGCCACATTCAAATAACTAACAGAAGAAATTTGTGTTTTGCGAATTTAAGGGTTAAGGCCATAAGGCCTTCTGTTCGACTCAACCGGCACAAACTACAAATACATACAGTATTTGAAAATATAGATTATATATATATATACTATACTATACTATATTATATGGATGCGAAACATGGACTCTTACTTTATGGGTGGAAAGGAGATTACAAGTGTTTGAGAATAAAGTACTTAGGAAAATTTTTGGACCAAAGAGAGATGAACAGACAGGTGAATGGAGAAGACTACAAAACAATGAACTACATGGTCTTTATAGGAAGCCAGATATAATAAGAACAGTTAAGTCTCGTAGACTGCGATGGGCAGGACATGTTGCACGTATGGGGAATGAAAGATTTGCATGGAAGCTTCTTGTAGGAAAGCCAGTGGGAAAACGCCCAGTTGGTAGACCAAGAATGAGGTGGGAAAATAACATTAACTATGATTTGAGGGAAGTAGATTATACAGGGAATGATTGGAAAGCATTAGCTCAGGATAGGGATGTATGGAGAGCTTATGTCCGCGCGGCCATGAAACTACGGGTTCGATAGTGCCAGTGAGTAAGTATATACACTATACTAATTATAAAGAATTAAGCATATGTTAAATGCTGTAATGTAAATTTCATGTACAAACAACATGTTATACGATAATAATAATAATAATAATAATAATAATAATAATAATAATAATACTTATGATGATAATAATACTATTAATAGGAACAATGTTAATGATAATATATTAATAATAATAATAATAATAATAAAAATAATACTTTATTTATTCTGGCAGAGTTAAGGCCATAAGGCCCTCTCTTCCACTCAACCAGCACAAATACAAATAAATATTCGACAAATATAGATATACACTATACTAATTATAAACAGTTTAAGATAAATAAATGTAGCAATGTAAATGTCATGTACAAACAACATTTTATAGGGTAATAACAAATGATACGATAATAATAATAATAATAATAATAATAATAATAATAATAATAATAATAAAAATAATATAAATATGATACATTATACGGGAAACACCAATTAATATATATATCTTACACTGGGTAATAATGAAGTCGAGTTTAGAGCAAATATAAATTTAGATTTCTTTTAAAAGATGCCAATGTCCGGCAGCCCCTTATTTCTTGTGGTAGGGAATTCCAGTTGCGAGAAGTGGAGATGGTATATGACATGTGATGTCCTATGTTGCGGTATATTAAGTAAGAGACTATGTTGTGATCTTGTGTTTAAGTTATGGTTGGAGGATTGATACGTGAAACGGAATGATAAATAATTGGGAATCGAGGTATGTAGGATCTTAAATAGGAGAATTAGACAGTGCGATTTTCTTCTCTCTTTTAGATGTAGCCATGACAATTCGTGGAATAATGGAGAAATGTGATCGTATTTTCGAACATTAAATATGAATCTGATACACATATTATGGACACGCTGGAGTTTGTCCTACAATCCGTCACTTATGTCAGTTAGTAGAACGTCACAGTAGTCAAAATGCGGCATCACTAAAGTTTGGATTAAAATTCTTTTAAGAGTTGTAGGAAGAAAATGTTTAAGTCGCTTTAGGGTATGCATTATGGAGAAGATCCTTTTAGATGTTTGTTTTACTTGCACATGCCAATTTAAATTACAATCTAAGTAAAATCTCAAGTTTTTATCGACGTCGGTATAAGGAATTTGTTCATTATCTAATATGACAGCCGGCATATTGCCATTGTTTATGAGGTGTAATAGCCTTGGATGTCCGATTATTATTGCTTGCGTTTTGTTTACATTTAGTTTCAGCCCATATTGTCTGGACCATAAAGATATATGCCTGAGGTCAGTGTTTACTTTGTCAATATATTCATTAATTTCGTCAGGCCTAAAGTGTGTGTAAATCTGTAGGTCGTCGGCGTAAAGATGATGCTTGCAGTTTTGTAGTTTCTTGGTCACGTCATTAATATAAATCGAGAAGAGAAGAGGAGCGAGGACGCCGCCTTGAGGTACCCCTTTCCTCACCAAGCGCCAGGAAGAAATGCGATTATTAACAGAAACTGATTGCTGACGATTAGTGAGGTAAGATGCAAACCAATCAAATCAGTTTTCCGACAGATGTAGTGTCTTTAGTCTCGCTAGCATTAAGTCTATATCTACTGTGTCAAAGGCTTTGCTGTAGTCGAGTAGGATTATTGCGGTGAGTTTGCTTTTGTCCATTGAGTCTCTTATGTCCTCTACAATGTCAAGTAGTGCAGTACTTGTGTGATGTCCTGTTCTAAAACCAGACTGATGTTCATCAAGTAAGTCGTGTGTGGTGAGGTAGTCTGTTAACTGTGAGTGTATTATGTGTTCCAGTGCTTTAGATAAACAGGGAAGAATAATAATTGGTCTATAATCATCGAGTGTTGTGGGAGTGTTTGATTTCGGTGTAGGACGAACTAGAGCCATTTTCCAGAGTCTGGGATAGGTCCCGGTCATTATAGAGGCATTAAAAATGTGGGTTATTGTTGGGAGAATAATGTCTATTATTTTTTGCAGGAGAGTTATTGTTATATTGTTTATTCCTTGTGCTTTAGATTTAATACGTAATACAGCTCTTTTGGCGTCATCAGGTGAGATATAGGAAAAAAAGAATTTGTCTCGGGTAGGTTGGGAATATGACATTAGTTAGTTCATCTATTGTCTGTTGTTTGTGTTGTGAGTTGTTGTCAGTACGGAGGCGGGTAAAATGGTCATTCAACTCATCTAGTGGTAGGTCAGCTGTTTCTACCTGTAGTTTATTTTGACAGAGGCCTATTGGTTTTAAATTTTTCCACATGTCAGCTGAGTTGGACATAGATTGTGTAATAATAGTATGGGCATATCTTAGTTTTGCATTCCTGACAGTCTGGATGACTTTATTCCTCAGATGTTTGTATGTCTGTAAGTCTGTCAGTTCTTTGTTTCTCCTGTATTTCCTGAATGCTACGTCTCTCTCAGTCATAAGCAAGTGGATATTATCAGACATCCAGGGTGCAGGTGGTCTGTTTATACGTCTAGTCTTGATAGGTGCGTGTTTGTCATACAATTGCAAAATTATACGAGAAACACCAATTAATATATGTACCTTACTCTGGGTAATGATGAAGTCGAGGTTAGAGCAAATATGAATTTAAATTTATTTTAAAAGATGCCAATGTCCGGCAGCCCCTTATATCTTGTGGTAGGGAATTGTAGTTACGAAAAGTGAAGATGGTATATGACATGGAGTGATGTGATGTCCTATGTTGCGGTATATTAAGCAAGATACTATGTTGTGATCTTGTGTTTAAGTTATGGTTGGAGAATAGATACTGGAAATGGGACGATAAATAATTGGACGGCGACATATGTAGAATCTTAAATAAGAGAACTAGATAGTGTAATTTTCTTCTCTCTTTAGGATGTAACAATGACAATTCGTGGAAAAATGGAGAAATGTGGTTGTATTTTCGGACATTAAATATGAATCTTATACATATTATGGATACGCTGCAATTTGTCCGACAATCCGTCACTTATGTCAGTTAGTAGAATGTCACAAATAGTCAAAATGCGACATCGCTGAGGATTGGATTAAAATTATTTTATGAGCTGTAGAAATAAAGTTTTTGAGACACTGTAGGAAATGCATTATGGATACATTCTTTTTATATGTTTATTTTATTTGGGTATACCAATTTAGATTATAATCTAAGTAATGTCCCAAGTTTTTAACGAAGTCGGTATAAGGCATTTGTTCGTTATCAAAACATGATAGCCGGCATATGATACTGTTTATGGAGTGTAATAGCCTTGTATGTCCGATAATTATTGCTTGAGTTTTGTTTTAGCCCGAATTGACTAGCATAAGCGGTCAGTATTTTCTTTGTCAATGTATTATTTAATTACGTCAGGTCTAAAGTGTATATAAATCTGTAAGTCGTCGGCGTAAATATGATGTTTGCAGTTTTGTAGTTTCTTGGTCAGGTCATTAATGTAAATGGATAAGAGAAGAGGGACGAGCACGCCTCCTTGAGGTACACCTTTCCTCACCAAGCGCCAGGAAGAAATGCGATTATTAACAAAAAACTGATTGCTGACTATTAGTGAGACAGCTTTCAGACAGATGTAGTGTCTTTAGTCTAGCTAGCATAAAGTCTATATCTACTGCGTCAAAGGCTTTGCTGTAGTCGAGTAGGACTATTGCAGTAAGTTTGTTTTTGTCCATTGAGTCTCTTATGTTCTTTACAATGTCGAGTAGTGCGGTGGTTGTTCGATGTCCTATTCTAAACCCAGACTGATGCTCATCATTTAAGTCATGTGTGGTGAGGTAGTCTGTTAACTGTGAGTGTATTATATGTTCAAGTGCTTTAGGCAAACACGGAATAATACTAAAATTAGTCTGTAATCATCGAGTGTTGTGGGAGTGTTTGATTTCGGTGTTGGACGAACTAGAGCCATTTTCCAGAGTCTGGCATTATAGAGTCAATAAAAATATGGGTTATTGTCGAAGAATAATTTATTTTTTTTGTAGGAGAGTTATTGTTATATTGCCTATTCCTTGTGATTTAGATTTAATAAGTAATACTGCTCTTTTGACGTCATCAGGTGAGATGTAGGAGACAAATATTTTGTCTCGGGTGGGTGGGGGATGACACTAGTTCATCTATTGTCTGTTGTTTGTGTCCTCCTTTAAGGGAGGAGAAAACGTTATTGATATTAGGCAATAAAACGCCTAGGAAAATTTGTTAACATTAAGCGATAAACAGGAAGGTGAATAGAGAAAACTGCATAATAGTGTTCTACATGCTATTTATAGGAGAACAGATACGATAGATAAAGGGATAGTACCATTTAATTCACTTTTTCCTTTAAACCATTGAACACATATTATATTTTACTATTGCTGTTTGTGATTATTCGGCTATGTCCGAACTAATTATATTCAAAATTATAATTCTGCTCGTGAGTCGCGGTCGAAAAATCGGGAGTTGATGTGATCGCCACCTCGGTGAAATCGCTAGTTAGTATTATCGCCAAGGTAGTAAAATTACAAGTAAGTATTTAGAGTAACTTCATTTAACTTGAAGACTGCGGTTTTGTGTCTGTAGGCGTGTTTCTTAAACTTGCTGGTATTATAGTTTTAAATTAGGATACCCATTCGTCCCGTTTTCCCGGGACAGTCCTGTTTTTTTGGAAAATGTCCCGCTGTCCCGAAAGTTTTCTTGGGGACGCTCAAATGTCCCGCTTTTGGGATGATATTTTTGTGAGTGTATTAATGGATGGTGACTTCTATTGTCCTTCATTATGTAATTATAAATAAGATCGTTAGAAAGCGCCAGCTGTATGACCACGATGCACTGTATGGTCTATAATATTTGTTTTTTACTCTCATACATTTTTCAAATTGCCAATCTATGGTCAGTGGAGCCAATGTCGGAGATTTCCTGCTGATTGTTGTACATTGGCGGTGGAGAAATACAAGAAAGAAACTTAATTGGTGGATTTTTATACCCCTTGCAGCGATAAATAAATATTTTTAAACGTTAATGAACAATGAGTTTAGTGGTTTTTGATTAATGCAGCCAAGTAAGTAATTTTAATGGACAATAACAAATAGGTATAACGTATATGTGCAATTTGTATAATTTGTTTCATACAATTTTTGAAACTTGCTTTTATATTAAATTTGAAGAGAAAATTTTTCGCCCAGACCGAGACTCGAGCCCGCGACTTTTGGCTTTAAGTACTAATGCTCTACCAACAGCTACCGGGACGACTTCCAATGTAGACGCAAATCGTTCTCTTATATACGTTGTAATTCCCGCGCACCAAATGCTTGAAAGCCTTGTCTTCTTTCTATGCAAATGGAAGCTTCTTAATTAAGACATTTTTTGGGAATATAAACACCACTTTTAAAAGCCGGTAGGGCCTCTATTGAAATTTGTATTATTAATTTAACACTTCTCACTGAAGGAGAAGAGAAAAATTTTCGCCCAGACCGAGACTCGAGCCCGCGACTTTTGGCTTTAAGTACTAATGCTCTACCAACTGAGCTACCGGGACGACTTCCAATGTAGACGCAAATCGTTCTCTTATATACGTTGTAATTCCCGCGCACCAAATGCTTGAAAGCCTTGTCTTCTTTCTATGCAAATGGAGGCTTCTTAATTAAGACATTTTTTGGGAATATAAACACCACTTTTAAAAGCCAGTAGGGCCTCTATTGAAATTTGTATTATTAATTTAACACTTCTCACTGAAGGAGAAGAGAAAAATGTTCGCCCAGACCGAGACTCAAACCCGGGGCCTTTGGCTTTCCGTACTAATGCTCTACCAACTGAGCTACCGGGGCGATTTCACAATCTAGTAGCAAAAATCTTGCTGTTATATATACGTTGTAACTCCCGCGCACCCAATGCTTGAAGCCTTGGCAAATGGTCTGGGCGAAAATTTTTGTCTTCTAATTTAATATATCCTTCAGTGAGAAGTGTTAAATTAATAATAAAAATTTCAATAGAAGCTCTACTGGCTTTATAAAGCAGTGTTTATATTCCCAATAAATGTCTTCTTAACTACGAAGCCGCCTTTTGCATAGATAGAAGCCAAGGCTTCAAACATTTGGTGCGCGGAAATTACAACGTTTATAAGAGAAAGATTTGCGTCTGGTTTGGAACTCTCACCGGTAGCTCAATTGGTAGAGCATTAGTACTTAAAGCCGAAGGTCCCGGGTTCGAGTCTCGTTCTGGGTGAAAATTTTTCTCTTCAAATTTAATTTATCCTCCAGTGAGAAGTGTTAAATTAATAATAATAATTCCTTTTATATTTTGTTAATGTCACACCTTTTTTAAAATGTCCCAGGTTTTTCCTTTAATTTTTTGTACAAGTTCCCGTTTACATTGAAAGTGTATTATGGATACCCTGTTTTAAATAAGAACAATTTTGATTGGGTATCTGTCATTTGTTGTTAGAACGTCGTTGTAGGACGTTCTAGACGTATTTATATCGGCACTAAGCCATATACATTTGTCTAACATGAATGGTGTTCTACTTTCAAAGCTCCTAAACCTTAGTAATTTCTACTGAGCATAAATACATGAACTCGGGATATCCCACGCCATAAATTTTACTAGTGGACATTTAGTTAACAAAACATTATCTTAGCCTTTCCAACACTGAGGGCCAGTTTCGCCAGCAGAGGTAACTGTATTACGCCAGTTTTCCCCGTGTATATTACATAGCTTAAACTGGCGTAATACAGTTACCTGTGTTGGTGAAACCGACCCTGAAAGTTCTTTCTAGTTTTGCCGAGGTTTACTTTGTTAAACTCTTCAACAATACCAATCAACAAGCAGGCGGAGTCTTTGTTCTCTTCAAACCTGGGAGGTACTATCGCTGCGGAATAGACGTAAAATTTTCCCTTCATGACAGTTAAATATAAATTTTCATTAATTTGTTTCTCGATTGATATATTCAATCGATGTTCCCAAGCATATTATACTTGTAATATTCTCGTTTAGGGCTTTAATTGAATTACAAACATACTATACCTAAGATATATATATCTGTTTTGATTAATATAATTTGATTTATTTATCTTATCAATATGGGAATGATTTTAGATTCATGACCGCGCGATCATTAGCCTACCTATTAGTCAATAGAAATGTACAGGGAAATCCATTAAAGGGAAAAGAAAATATTGCGCTTGCAAAAACAATTAGGCGATGTTAAGAACACCAAACAAACTCTAATATGTTTATTTAGCTGTGCGATTATGAAGAAATCATAGTTTATTCTGTGTAGATACGAGTAAATGGTGAGCTGAGGTGTAGAATAAAGTTCAAAATTAGCCACTAAGAAATGCTTCGATCAAGAAAGAAAACATTTCGGACATTTATCTGCAGTAATTAACACTTAACAAATTCGAATGTCAACATTTTCAAAATTCATCCATATGTTCTATTCTCATGGTACACTAATATAAAAATCATAACCATAGCTGAATTGTATATACTACACGCATTTCTCAGCGAATTCCGAAGAAATTGAGGTTATTCTCATAAAAAGATTTTTTTTGAAAAATTACAAATCTTTGCCGCCTATCTTTTCTAGTATACACTGAACGTTACCATGACAAGATTATATATATATAGTCCGCCGCTGTGGTCTCGAGGTAGCGTGCTGCCTTTTCACGCAGCGGGTCCGGGTTCGATCCCCGATCATGGCAGTTTTTCTGGGTGAGGTTTTTATCGGGGTTTTTCCTCACCTGTAAGACAAATGTCAGTAAAACTTTAAGGCCCAAACGGTCCCCGAAATCATATTGCTATCATCATCATCCTTCACCGGTGTGGAAAGCAACGGGAAGCTACCACACCTACAATTCCCTAGTAAAGCTGCAAGCATAGCATGAAAATGCTCTGATTGCAGTGAAGGACATGCCTTCGGGCAGAATTACTATGGATGGATATATATATATATATGCGTGTGTTAACGCTCTAATGGCAGCACTTTTTGTTTTTTGAGGACCAAACATGCCTTAAATTAAAAGCGTAAACTCAAGTTTTGCTGGTTAAGCAAAATCAGACCAAAAAAATAGGAGTTCACCTTAAACGAAAATTTAATCTCGCTGTAAGAGCTCCAAATTTCGATTTTTCGAAACGAAGCACAGTACATTACATTGAAATCGACCGAAAAAGTATCCTAAAAAAATCGATAAAATCCGACAATTACAATTTGTGGTTTACCTGAAAACCGAAATAAAAAAGTCGATGTAGCTATTTGATTCGTGTCATTGTATCGACATATATGATACATTTGAATTAAGTCTTAATTGGTAATGTATCTACAAGATACATTGGATTAATTTATTAAAAATTTATTGAAGTTATGGAAAAAAAAAAAAAATCAGTAAAATATTTAAATTTGTGTCAAATTATACAGAAATTGAATGGCTGAAAACCATAACGGTATAAGTTAAATTTTGAACATTCAAAGAAAAAAATAAGTTTAAACATTTGCAGCAGGTATGAAACCATTGAAAATAGTTGCATTTATAAGTCGTCAGACGGCAGTATTTGACAGGATACACTTGTATCTCTCTGCCATTCGAAAGTAGATCCCAGTAACTTGCAATAACTTCACTCAACTCACTTTTCACAAAAATGTCAATTATTATGGTTTTTATCGATTCAATTATGCAATAAGTAATAATTTACTGCCTATTTCGGCGGTTTGTACTTGTCTGTTGTTTTGTTGAGACAGTTAGAATATTTATGAATAACTGATACACATTCGATATTAAACTTATTGGCTCATAGTTATTCACGTCCCCATGGTTTCTTTCTTTGTGAATGAGGGTTATTTCTTCGCGCGTTATTGGTATTTCTTGTGACTTCGTTACTCGTATTTTGTTGAACAGTAGAGACATTACTGTAATGAGGTCCTATTTTCTCAGTTTCAGGCATTCATTTATGATGCCGTCTTCCCTTAGCAATGTGCAAATTTTGAGGTGTGATATTGCATTTTCCACTTCTCCTAGTAACTCTTCTTCCTCTTGTCCCTTATCGTGTTCGATGTAGTTTCTCATAATCATATTTCTGTAGTACAACTGTTTGTAGACTTCATAATCTGGCCATTTGCTTCTTTCGTTTCCAGCATCCTCATTTTTCTGTTTCTCTTTTTATTTTTTGTCTTCTAAGTTTATCTCAAGTATTCTACGATACCCCTCATTCTATTGATGGTTCTATTCCTTTATATATTTCCTTATTACCTTCTTTGTATTTTTTGTGTATTCCGTATTATCTTTCACTGATTCTTGGACTCCTTGTTTTATCAATTCTCTTTGTTCAATTAGCCAGATGGTGGTTACATATAATTTATGCCTGTTTGCTACAATATATTCTTTCTTAGATGCTTTCACTGCAAATCTGAGTATACACGATCCCAGGTCTTGATTTCGTAATCAAATGTTAGGTGTAACATGTTTTTTACTCTAATATGGAACATTTCTTAATTTATTAGCTCTGCTTTATAAATGTGTGCTCTTTTAATATGCATTTTCTTTATTTTGATTTTTGCCCTTAACATCCTATGGTAGTGTAGAATCTGAATCTGTTCAACACTTGTACATCTTTTAGGTCAAACCGGTTGTTACACAGAACGAAGTCTTTTCCTTCCAGTTATCTCGTGTGAATTTTCCTAAATATGGCTGTTTTTAGAATGTATTTACGACGAATAGATTGTATACCTGTGCAAAATAAATGAGCTATTCTCCTCTCTTTATTCTGCTACCAATACTACGAGTTTATCTTAGTCTTTCCACATTTCAATCTTACTACTGACGTCCCTTATTACCAATGCTTTATAATTCAGTAGTACATTCTCCATTTGTTCATAGAACGTTTTTATTTATCTATTTTTGCTGGACTCGGTTGGTAATTATCATTATATTTTGTTAATTTTAACTTTGAGTGCTGTTATTCTCTCATTTATTACTATGAATCCCTGAATATGGCGATCGTAATGTTTATGTACTAGGAAACCAACTCCTTTCTGCTCTTTGTGTTTTCCCTATATAGTGTACGATGTATCCGTTGCTATATAGGGAAACAATATTTTCTTCCATTTCCTAATTTCACTTAAACCTAGAATAGTGTATTTAATTCTCCTTAACATTTGTTAAGGACAAGTTTGTACAATGACACAACAACATGTCAACAGAATTACTTCAGTTGAAATGGATTTTTCGAGAAGAGCTGCCAGAAAATCTCGGCTGGAAAAAAATAGAAATACAGAAATTAGAAGATGGATGAATGCAGAAAGAAATATAATGGATGAGATTGAATACAGTAGGCTAAAATGATATGGACACGTAAGAAGAATGTAGGATGGATGACTACCAATGGCCGTCTATGCATGGAAAATTGGAAGAAGGAACATAAAAGGAAGACCAAGAACAACCTGGAAGAACACAATTCAAAATTCAATAAGGAAATTTGGTGTAACAGATGAAGACAGAGAGGACAGAGAACGATGGAGAACTTTAATTAAGGGAAATTTGTGAATGTTGGATGCAAACTGAGAGTCTATAAGTCCATAGTCATTTATATATATATATATATATATATATATCTTAGTAATTAACATGAAAAAATATATATGATATGAAAAGAAAAATGAATGCTTGAGTTGGGATTTGAACCCGAGTCTCTAAACACTGTACGTTTAGCGCTCTAACGACCTGAGCTACCCAAGAATTCCAACACAAACATACATTTTTCTTATACATGTAGTATTCTCAATTCATACAAGAGGTAGCGGAAATTTGTTCCGACTGATATCTAGTGGCTAACATAACAGTTAAGCAAATTTTTAAAGAGAATATTTACTTTATAGCAGTAACGCTTGTATATATAGATGTTATAACTATATTTTTGGCAATGAAGGCAAATATGATATGAAAAGAAAAATGAATGCTTCAGTCGGGATTTGAATCCGAGTCTCTAAACTCTGTACGTTTAGCGCTCTAACGATCTGAGCTACCCAAGATTTCCAACCACAAACATAGATTATATATATATATATATATATATATATATATATATATATATATGTTAATTACTAAGATTGGTTGGTGAAAACCCTCAATGATGAGGAAAATTCTCAAAATGAATTAATGACGTTTGTTCCACTTCCATTTCTCTTTCGACTATTCGCAATATTCTGGTGTTAGTTAGAGTACCAATGTATTGGCCGTTTTCCATTCTTTCGTTCCTATCTCCATTTTTTGCTTCACTGCATTCCCTGTCTTCATAGTGTTCCCATCTCCCATTAATTTAAATTTTTGGTATCCTATTACGTATGTGTGCTCATTTTCTCTTTCCTCCTTGTTTCTTCTTCTAAGCGCTACTTGTAATTATCTCTCCTGCTTTGTCATGACGTTGTCTAAATATAACAATCTCGTGCTTTTAATTTGTTCTTGTTTGTATGAATTATCAGCATTTTATCATCACTGTTTACCACTTTACACACTATAAACCAATTCTCAGAAAAAAGGCAAGGATTCGCCCTACATAGCATTCATAGACTATACGAAAGCTTTAGATTCGGTAGAGCACGCCTGTGTTCTTCAATCAATAGAAAAGTTTTCCATACACATAAAGTACGGAAAGCTGATTGAAAATATGGAATGACAGAGCAAAAGTGAGAACGAAAATAGAAGGAGAGACATTAAAAAAAAAGAAAGAAAGCGAGTCGCCTAATTTGACTCAATGTCACCGGAATTATTTACATGCATCTTGATAATTTAACTAGTATAAGAAAGGATATTGAATGAAGATACATGGAAAACAACTATCCACCTTAATATTCGCGAACGATATAGTTTAGTTCGCCAAGTCAGAGACACAACTTAAAGAATAATGGGAGAATTGAACAAAAAAGAGACACAAATAACAATAGACAGTTAGATAGTTTTGAGGAATACAAATATCTAGGACAAAAAGTTAGCCTGTTGAACAGAAGATAAAAATAGTTCAAAAAAATAAATAAAACTATCACATGATACAATGTAAAATTCATACTTTTGTACAAATACATCAGCCGGCTACCAGATTCTGGAAACATGTGTTATGTCAGTACTAATTTACCCCTGAACAGCCAAAAAAAGTCATAACTCGAGCGATGAAGATACACCAGAGGAAAATGAAAAGAAAAAAAATGTGAATGCAACTGAAATTCAAGACACCTATGAGGACGTAAGGAAGAGGAGCAGAATAAAGGACGCCAGAAGCGCCAGGCTACAAAAATAGAGCTGGGGAGGAGACGTAACCAGAATGCATGAGGTTAGATAGCCCTACGCAGTAACGGTATCAGATTCAAAGACGGATGGAAGAACCATAGACGCACGCACCAAAGATGGTCTCAGTAGATTATAGAACGACTTGATGCATAATCGATGATAAAATCCAGAGATAGACTAGAGAGAAAACATACTATGTTAGATGTAGTTAGGCAAAAAAAAGAGCATTACATAAAGATTTCGCACATCTTAGGTAAAGAAAAAAACACAGGTCACATGGATCACGATTACCCTGTGAGATAAATTATGACCCCCTACTTAAGTATATGAACTTCTTGTCTATAAGGGAAGTTACGGGCTAGTCTATTGTCTATTATTATAGCATGGTTTATTTTCACAGTAGTTCAACACTTTTAAATAAATTGGCATAAAAATTAAGATTCTTCCATTTAAATATTAACAAAAGAAAGATATATTCCATAAATCAGCAAAATTAGACCGTAACCTCGACTTGAAGTAGGTAACGACTGACGGTTATTCATGTTTTGTTTCCGCTGCGGTCCAACACATTTAAATAAGATTATGTAATAAATCCAATTTCTCTATTTTATGGGCAAACAGGAGAAATATAATTTTTCTCTCTACAAGATAGGATTACGGTGAGGAAGTTGCTTAGTTTATGCATTTCCTGCGTGACGGAATTTTTGTATTTTCTATTTTTCAAGTTTAAGAGTGTCTAGCTGAACACTATAAGTATTTCCAGTGTTAAAAAATATGTATCTTTAATTTTGATCCAACTTCCACTTTTGCGCTTCGTAAGTCACTGTACCGTATTAGTTATTCCAAAATAATGTTCCTATTGAGGTTGTTCTCATGAACCGACTTAAAAATACAAAAATGTTCATCGATTAGTAGACACCGAAAATATAGAGTGCACTTAGGTGGTAACATTTTGAAATTAAATATTTGTCCAGAAATGTACCTTCTTAGTTAGAAACATTTCTTACTAACGTATACATTTCTTGTGTCTTACAGGGTTAAGTCCACAGTAATTTAATGATTTATGTCTTAATTAATACAATTACATAACCCAATTCACACAGATTTCGTGACAACATCCAAAGGAAATACAAAAATAAAGAAACTTCAGTTTGTCACTGTAAGAATAACGTGGAGCGAGAGTGTTACATCATTATTCGCAGGTATATAATAATAATAATAATAATAATAATAATAATAATAATAATAATAATAATAATAATAGTAATAATAATATTAATAGTAATAATAATAATAATTAGGCTTGAAAGCAATATAATGTCCCACCAACTAGTTGCTAGTAAGGAGGTGGTGAGTCCAGCGATTGGGTTGCCATATTTAAGCATCTGGACCTGCTTCAATACTGCATTTACTCAGTATTAGTTGGAATTGTTATACCGCCATGACTCGGTCCCCAGAGCCTCGTTTGTTAAAACAGGTTGCACCACGAGAAAGTGAGGTTGAGAATTGAGTACGAGAGGTTATATGAGACACTTCACTACTCCTTGCAAACTGGAAGGAACATGTCTCAAGAATGGCTAGATCCAGGATCCCCAAGGCAATAATGAACTACTGTCCAAATGGGAAACGGTCACTTGGTCGACCTATGAAAAGATGATACGAAAACCACTTTCTCAGGCCGTGACAGTTCTTCTAGGACTAATACCTGGCAGGATGATGATGATGATAATAATAATATGCATAACAATAACAATAGTAATATGCATAATAATAATAATAATAATAATAATAATAATAATAAAACTAATAATAACTAGCTCAGTTCCGATATCAAACACGTAGGTTCATGGCCGCGAGGACATTAACTCTTCATATATCCTTATCCTGAGCTAATATTTTTAATCATCTCTTGTAGAATTTACCGCCATAAAATCACGGTTAATATTATTCTATAACCACATTCCTGGCATTTATACTGGTCGTTTATCCTCTGCTTTTTTGGAAGAAGTTTCCGTGCCCCTCTTTCATTTCGCAATCGTGTCACATGCAGTCTACGAAACTTAATTGTTGTTATACTGTATTATCTGGTTTCCCATAAAGTCCTTATAGCTCAGTGTTATGTAGTCATCTCCATTCACCCGTCTGTAGTGTCCGTTTGGTCCAAAAATTTTCCAAAGAACTTTATTCTCAAATACTTGTTTTCCTTCCTTAAAATAAGAGTCCATGTTTCTCATCCAGATAATATAACTGGGAGCATAACTGTTTTATTTTCAGTTTAACTTTTTTGTGAGAAATTGTGAGGACATAAGTCTCTGTAATGCGTAATAGCATGCGTTTCCAGAATTGAACCTATGTTTAATTTGTTTCTGCACCTGATTCCTGTTCGTAAGTATTGTTCCTAGGTATTTTAATTCAGTAATTTCTTCAAAATGTTCCTCATTTGTCATTAATTGCCCATTTTCATAATATAATGGATTTCTTTGTGTGAATGCCTGAGAAATATCTTGGGTATATGGTGGTATTATAACAATTAAATCACTTTGGAGAAGATAGAATTAAAATTAAATTTACAAAGAAATAAAATTTAGAAGATGGAAATAGGTTGATCAAGTGTTAAGAAGAGATCATTATTTCATCACAAAAAATATATGTGATTGGAACTCCCAAGGATTGAGAAGGCGAAGAGGAAGACCTAGGACAAATGGAGTAATATCATCAGGGATGAATCTGAACAGGCAGGGATGAGTTGGAATGAAATTAAGGCTTTGGCAAACAATGGAGTGCGTTGGCGAGTTTTATCAAGGTCCTATGCTTCCCAGTGGAGTGACCAGGACTACTACTACTACTACTACTACTACTACTACTACTACTACTACGTTGTGTGAGTGTTTATCTAGTTTTATTAGTTTTAACTTCCAGCCCCAATTCCTTTGTATTACTTAATGGTGTGTTCTCCTCGCTACCTCTTTATATTCTATTCTAATAGTACTACAACACCAGCATATACCAACAGCTTGTTATTACCACTGAGTTGTATGCGTTTTTATCCTCTAAATATGTAAAATGTCATGCTCTAGTTCAAAATATGATAGTAGACGAGATCATATATCTTCTTGATCTAACCAATTATGATTTTAAAAAATAACTGAAAACAGTTTGCCCACAAGTACTCTTACTCTTTTTTAATTTAGACACATTGGATTAAGTCAGATTAATTTTTCTTTAGGAATTTCGAAGTTCCTAAAGAATTGAATTATGTGCCATTTTTAAGTCTACATATAGTTGATTTACAGTACCATTATATCCTCATTTCTTTTCTAAAATATATTTATACTTATAATTTGCTCTAATTGTAGAGCTATTTCTTTTAAATCCACATTGATGTACTCCTGTTATTTCGTCAATATATGTAGTAAGTGTGGAAAGCAACGGGAAGCTACCACACCTACAATTCCCTAGTAAAGCTGCAAGCATAGCATGAAAATGCTGTGATTGCAGTGAACGACCTGCCTTCGGGCAGAATTACTATGGATGGATGTAGTAAGTCTGGATACTAATATATTAGGTAAAATTTTGCACGAATTTAAAATTATTGAGATACCCCTAAAGTTGTTGCAATCAGTTTGAACTTTTTTCTTACAGGTTGATATGATAATCGGTTCTTTCCATTCATTTGGCAGAATTTATTTTTCTCCAAATCACACTCAGCAACTCACGTATCTTGACTATCAATTTTTCTCCCCCTGATTTTATCAGTTCTGCTGGGATCCCATCTGAACCTGATGCTTTATACATCTTCAAGTTTTCTATTGTCATTTCAACCTCTAATGCACTTGGTTCTGTGATTGACACAAAATACAAATAAATATATGGCAATTATAACAAAAAGGGCAGGTGATTTTATTTCATTCATGACTCTTAGAGCTGCTGCTTCTCTCTCTCTCTCTCTCTCTCTCTCTCTCTCTCTCTCTCTCTCTCTCTCTCTCTCTCTCTCTCTCTGAAGTGAACCACCTTCAAGATTCACGTCAGAGAGAGAGAGAGAGAGAGCAGCAGGCTCTAAGAGCCATGAATGAAATAAAATCACCTGCCCTACTATCAATAGACACAGCTGTACAACTCTTCAATGCAAAAATAGTGGCAATAATCTCGTATGAGATAGAGATAATTTGAGAACATCTGAAAATAAGTGACTTAAAAATCTGGGAAAGCGTTAAGAAAATTCTAGCAGTCTCTATATTCACTCCCTCGAGACTGGTCTATGTACTAGCAAAGAAACAGTTTTTCCTGGAAGACCTCAGAATGCGTTTACTACCTGTCATCCACTAAAGCTTACGAACAACTGATGCAAGAGAGAAGACAAAAGCGGGATGCCATTCCTGAATAATTATACGGTACGCCTGCCATGATAGATAGGAGCTGGTCTGGATCAAACAAGGAACTAGGGCACCAGATAAACCGCTATGCAGTCCACGGCTTCCATCACAAAGTGTGTGTGAATGTCACTTACCATCAAATCGACGACAGTTGCAGATGTAAACTGTGCGCACTAAAGTGTACGAAATATCATCTGGAAGTGTGTTCGAAAGTGACATTGTCATTAGCGTAATTCGCCAATTTGCACGATTGTGCACAATTATATTATTATTAATTATAACAAAATAAAACTCATTAATTGCGTCAACACATATTTAATATTTTTTTTAGCAAATCTTTACTTATTATTTATGGTACAAAGTGAAACATTATATAGCGAGATATTAAATATATATATATATATATATATATATTTCCAATTGATTTTTAGGCAGTTACCTATGCAGGTACGTGTAATATATAAATATGGTTGATGATATGTCCATTTCTCTTCCGAGGATATACCATCGCGATTATTATTATTAATATTATTATTATTATTATTATTATTATTATTATTATTATTATTATTAGTATTATTATTATTATTAACTCAGTAGCAATATCGAATACAGGGGATATACCGCAAGGATATAAGCTGTCCACACAATCATGGTTTATGTTATTCTCCTACCGCATTCATGGCCTAATTACTGGGTTATTTTCCTGTGATTTTCCTCCTCTTCCATTCTCTCTTCGTGCCACATGTCCTGTCCATCAAGTCTACAAGACTTAACACTTCTTATTACATCTTGTTACATGTTTCGACATCCGGTAAGGTTGAAGATTTTAATTGTTAAAGTAATTTAATATCATTAATTTAATTACAACATTTTCAATCTGGAGGCCAGGAGGGGTGGTATATAATTTTTAATCGGTAGACTGTGCACCAGATTCCTACATTATATTGCAAATCTCTCCGCAGTTCATATGTTAAGAAGGCATGTGGTACTGTTGATAGCGATTTGAGCTTCGGATGGGGACGTTCATCTTGACGGCCTCCTTGGAGCTTTGCGATACGTGCCAATACCGGGTTTCATATTTCCATCTCTTCATCATCATGCCTTATACAACATACTTTACACTACATAAATATAAACATACACTCATCCTATACTCCTCTCTGTACACAATACAAGAATACATCTCCTTCGTAAAGTGGTCTGCCGAAGTGGTGCATAAATTGACATTAAACCATATTGGAGCCATCTGTCCGCCTAGCGCGCAGAGAGTGCAGTGGATGGTATTAGAACACTCACACGCACATATCATATAGAGTTTATGTTATGTAATTTTGTACATTGATCTGTCTGATTGTCTCTCCTTGATTCAAGATATTTGTGAGAATTTTATATTTTGTTATAATAATAATAATAATAATAATAATAATAATAATAATAATAATAATAATAATAATAATAATAATAATAATAATAATAAACATTATTATTGTTATTATGACCACCTCTTTGACCTTGGAGTTCGCAGCGGCCCAGTGTTAGATATCGGTCTGAACCTGATCGCTGAATAACTTTTATTGCGTTTTTTTTCCCTCGCATGTAAGGCATGTATCGGAAAATCTTAATGGCCAAGCAGTAACCGAATATTATCTGCCATCACAAACGCTGATCCATTACATATTTGTATCGTTTAGTACGAATACAATATTTGATTGAATAATGCGCCTTGTCTTATATGTTCAGTTGTGTTGGAGGTGACCCTGGTGTTGAGCTGATCACTCATCCGGAGAAGCTCTCCATTTGTGTGGTCTGTGAAGTATGTGCGTGATCCATAGTTACAATCCCTTCTAGATAGATCGTGTTCCGATAAGGCTCGGGTGGCGCGTGACATGTCAAATTACCTAAAGAGGCAGAGATTAAACTAAGGTAAACATATTATTACTGTTATTATTATTGTCTTAACATATATGCAAGTGAAAATTGGACTGTTAACCGTTCAGACAGAAGAAAAATAGAAATTGTAGAAATTAAGTTCTTACGTTCAGTATTAGGTGTGACAATATAAAGAGATGAAGATATTAGAAAATACTTAATATTTTGAATTTAACAAATATAATTGACAACATGAGAAACAACTGGTATGAACATGTTAAAAGAATGCCCACAGATAGAAAACAACAGCTGTTAATAAAGTATAAACCAATAGGACATAGAAGTGTTGGACGCCCATTTACTACATGGGAAGATTAATTAAATGCCACTTGATGTGAAAATAGGTCAAAAGGCCTAATTTAATGAAGTAGAAGATTACTAGTATTATTATTATTATTATTATTATTATTATTACTTTTATTATTATTATTATTATTTTGCATAACCATCATCACCATTCCTACTTGTGTAATTCAGGGTCTAATGAAATGCTGGTGTTTTCGCACCTTCTCATTTTCTGACGACAATGTATCTTGCCTTGTGGTTGGTATCATTTAATGGTTCTAGTGTACTTTGTTCTAGGCATTCTCTTAAGATGTTCATCTCAATTTATTTTGATAGTTGTGAATGTACTTTGAGACTAGAGACACATTTAGGTTATTTATTTATTTTCTGGAACCCATTCTGTAAACCTTGCATTCAACGCATCTCGCCATACATTCCTAGATTCCATACTTCACTAATTCAAGTGAAGAAATGTACTCCTATGAGTTATATAATTTTATTCATACTTATGTTTATTATTATTATTATTATTATTATTATTATTATTATTTATATAACACGAATTTTATTTACCGTACTTAACGTACCCGCGTCGGCCGCGGTGGACTAGTGATTATGCTCCATGCCTCTAGTTCCGAGGGTCGCGGGTTCAAACCCGGCCGGGGTCGATGGATTTTTGAGAACGGAAAAATCCAAGGAAAAAGTCCTCCGGGAGGGACTTTAAGCCGTGGGTCCCGAGTCTGAAGATTTAGGCTCGTAAAAGGTCCATAAGCCTGAATAAAGAGGCCTCTAGACAAAATATACCGACATCAACGTCCTACTAATAAATTAAGTGCTTTTCAGATGTCTAATTGGGTCGGTGTGTTGACCGTATGTCATTCATGACATCTACGAGGAAATAAGGTAACTAAAAATTAACTTTGTCTAGTAACTCCTTACAGAGGAGAGGCCATGGGCTACCCCATTATAGAATATAGATAGTGTAATCGTGATGTTCTTTTTTTCAAGTTTATGACTTTATAATTGCTTAATAATTAATCTGTCGTCGAAATCGGTGATAAATATTACTCCTAGTGAGAGAGAAAAAATAGCTGATGTTTGTGTTAGTTATTCAGTAACGAGATAATTTGCCCTTGCTTTGACCTTTACTTTTTATGAAGCAGAAGTGGAGATTGTAGAGCAGAAAGCGAAAGGACGTCTTTATGAAGCTCAAATTGCGTCAGTTTCTAATTTATGTGGCACATGTTCATACGAAGTGAAAGATGTCCTTAATGTACACTGTGTCATATCTACTAATTAATGATTTTTAGACATTCTCTATGTTTTATGAGATAATTTATTTCGTTTCTTACCATTTGCACTTCTATGGTCTAAATTTAACAAATAATTATTTTAATAAAAAACTCATTGGCTCTGTCAGGACCATCTGTTCATTGCAGAGCGGGCATAATCTATCCATACATACGTATCCAGGGCAATGTTTTCCAAACTTTCCCTGATAGCTAATTATGGAAGTGATGTTGAAACTAATATACAGTAAAATCTCCTTATTGGGGGGGGGGATATGTCCCGCAAATATGCCGCGAATACACAAACCGCGAATATGGAATGGTAATTTGCAATTTGTATAGGTATAGAGGGGATACGTTCCAAGGTTCCAAAATAAATTTTAAAATATCAAAATCAAATCAAGTAATGGGAGATTTTGAACAATTTATATTAATTATTGTCAGACTTAGGCAAGGGCTTAAATAAGTTAGTAATTTCTTCCTATTTTGCCGCTTTTAAAAGGTATTTCAATTCAGATAGATATCGAGCTCTAAATTTAGCGATAGAATTCCTTATTTGTCTTCGGATTTGTTGATCATACAGTTGATTCATTAGCATTGAAACAGCGTGATACAGACGAAAACGACTCGCCAATGCGTAAATGGTTAAGCATTTATGTTTTTATTTTAAGTGACAACACTACTTTTTCCCGCTTCAGAACTAATTTTCTTTCCTTTAACTTACATTATAAATTGGAAACAAAGCAGAAGAGACACGTGTTATTCAATTAAAATCATTGCAACAAATGACAAGTTGAAACAATAAAACACCGATCATGGCGCGACGGTGGCATTTATAACGGACATAGCGGCGGCGGAGGCTTTTAACAACGAACTTTGACTTAGTGACAATAAGGTTTGTTTATATATATATATATATATATATATATATATATATATATATATATATATATTTGTCCATTTGGTTTGAATCGCTATTTATAAAAGTCCCCTTGGCACGTTCCTGCAGTAAAAAAAAGTTGTCGATGCGTTAATAAAGGATACTAATATTTTTAACATACCGCCTTAATCTGCGAATAAATACATTTTTAACCTTGAATACAAAAACTGTGTCGCAAAGTTTTAACCCGCGAATAAGGAGTTTTTACTGTATTGCTCAACCTTTCCGCATGGAATAGGTCTAGTGTAATTTACCTTCCTCAAATCATGGTTAATATTAATTTCCAAATTCATTCTTAGCCTATCTACTGGACGATTCCCCTCTGAATTTCCCTCAAGAAGTTCCCCATTTGTGCCGCATGTCCTACTCAGCGGATTTTAAAACTTAAGTGTTCTTATTAGGTCTGATTTCCCACAAAGTTCATGTAGAACATTGTTATGTAGTTTATCCTTTCACCTGCAAGTTCGTCACTTTTTGGTTCAATTTTTTTCTTAGGAATTTTTTTAAACAAACCTTTTATAGTCATACTATTGTGCAATCATTCTAGTGTGCAGTGATTTTTATATTAGTACTCAGCTCAACATAACTGAGGCAAAATTGAGAATATTTATTCTTGCTTCATTCACTTTCACATGCTGTTGCTTTGGGTTCAATTTTTTTTTGTTGCCAAGAAGATATAAGTATGGATACTAATGTGTTTTTATAATTCTTGTGAATTGAAAGAATAGGGTAATGTAGACAGTTGTATTTGTCGATTAAACGATCATCCCGTAGTTTATGTGTCAGTACATTTGGTGTTCCTCTGGTCCACATTGTTAAGTTATGATTAAGATTTCCTGCTTAAAACAGGTGGATACTGTGATGAATAAGCACTCAAGTAAAGCTGCTCAATTCATTCATTCCTGATGTTAAGTTCATTCTTCCCTAGATATCCATCCATAGTAATTCTGCCCGAAGGCAGGTCCTTCACTGCAATCATAGCATTTTCATGCTATACTCGCAGCTTTACTAGGGAATTGTGTAGGTGTGGTAGCTTCCCGTTGCTTTCCACACCGGTGAAGGATGATGAGATGATGATGATGAGATGATGATGATGAGATGATAATGATAAGGATGATGATGATGGCCATATGATTTCGGGGACCGTTTGGGCCTTAAAGTTTTCCTGACATTTGTCTTACAGGTGAGGAAAAACCCCGACAAAAACCTCACCCAGAAAAACTGCCCCGACCGGGGATCGAACCCGGGCCCGCTGCGTGAGAAGGCAGCACGCTACCTCGAGACTATAGCGGTGGACCCCTAGATATCATTAACTAATATTATTCGTAGTAGGGACAGTGTGTTTTAAATATTACAGGAATTTAATTCGATGTTTTTAAATAAAATAATCTTGGATGTTTTCCTGTTTAATTACCAGTAGGCAATTTATTATTGTAAGTCAACTACTATAGTCACAAATATGGCGTTTTATACTGAGACTAAGACAAATAAAAAACGAGAGTTACTAAAAATAGTCACCCGCTAATTTGAAAAATATTTGTCTCTAGAGAGAATTTGTGAATTTGAATTTATTGAAAAACAAAGTATGTTACCATTTGGAAATATTTTAATGATGTTAAGGATTTTAAGAACTTGAGGTGTGACGTTGATTCTCATATTGAGGAACATGTAGGTTTTGAAGCTACTGCTGGTAAGACTAGAGAGTTGGTAGTTTCATTTGTTAGGGATGATCAAACAAGTGTTTTAGGTCGGTCATCTAGTTCTTCTTATCCATCCATAGTAATTCTGTCCGAGGGCAGGTCTTTCACTGCAATCATAACATTTTCATACTATGCTTTGCAGCTTTACTAGGGAATTATTAGTGTGGTAGCTTCCCGTTGCTTTCCACGCCGATGAAATTTATTTATATAACGAAGCCTGGTAAAATGTAGGCATTATGAAAATTAACGACGTTATTAAATATTAATTATATATATACCTGATCAAAATCGAACGGGGGCCCGGTCGTTGGAAAAAAAAACATCCTACAGACTGCTCCACTGAAGCGTACGATACGAATGCTGCATGAAGAGAGAAACTTACGCCGTCCGCTTTATACTCAAACGAGTTAGAACATGTAGCAACGTACTGGTGTGAACCACTCTTCAAAACTCCAACTTTCCATCATCAAGAGCAGCGCCATCATTTTTTTCAAAAGCATTACATCTCCAAATAACCAGACCGGCGTTTTTCGATATCTCTCTATTTCAACCAATCAACGTGAATTATAATTCGCTGGAACTGTCCATCAATACATGTAACTGAACATATCCCAAGTTTACACGTAAATCAAATGATCATAATAATTCTTACCGCACCAGAAGGGGAGAGTTACATCACATAATTCTAGAGTATGCGCTGCACAACTTCGTTTTTTTTCCCGCTGCCAAACTGTAGTAATAACCATTCACACAACGCAATTCAAACCAATATCTGGCTATACCTTTGCATCCCAACATGGGGTAATGGTGATCCCTTACGGAAGTTACTTAACCAAGCTTATTTTTATAGATGTCAGTGAGTGATAAAGAGACGCCTAGTCCGTCGCTGTGGCGTAGTCAGTAGAGTCTCTGCCTTCCACACCGGCGACCCGGGGTTCGATTCCCGTCGGGGTAAGGAATTTTTAAAATCTCAACCTTGGAACTGTGTGTGTGTGTGTGTGTGTGTGTGTGTGTGTGTGAATGTGTCGTGTCCTAAGTTGGGTTTAATTCCTCTAAAAGAAAGAGACGCCTAGGAGGCAACTAAAGCATCACTTCATTGGCACAGACCGATTAAATTTTGCTGAGAAGGTGTAATTAAAATTTAAATAGAAAAGCTAGTGGAGTAGATGGTATACCAATGGAGCTTTGGAAATATGGTGGGAAACCACTCTATATTAGATTGGTACAAATTTTTAATGATATATGGGCACATGGAATAATACCTCAGGACTGGAAAACATCATTAGTAATACCCATCCATAAGAAAGGGGAAAAAAGTAACTGTTCAAATTATAGAGGTATATCATTGTTGACAACAGCATCTAAAATATATACATCCATTTTAAAACGAAAACTTCAGAAAATTACAGAAGAAAAATTGGAGAGGAACAATGTGGATTCCGAAAAGGCCGATCGTGTATCGATGCTACATTTGTTATAAAACAACTAATTGAGAAGTGGAAAGAATTTAATATCCCCCTATATATATTATTTTTAGATTTTGAAGAGGTCTATGATAGAGTCAAACGGGACATAATGTGGAAATATTGGAAAGCTACCAAGTCCCCAATAATCTAATAAATGCTATAAAAAGTTTATATGAAACCACATTTATAAAAGTAAAGTTAGATCATGGGAAAATAACAGATAAATTTGAAATTAACCAAGGTTTAAGACAGGGATGTGGACCATCTCCATTACTGTTTATTCTATATCTAAATAAAATTGTCCAGGAGTGGAAAAAACTAAACCCCCGAGGAGTAAAAATATGTAGAGGAAATCAAATACAAACAATAATCTTCGCAGATGATCAAGCACTTCTAGCGGAGAATGAAGATGATTTGCAGAGATCAGTGTTTAAATTGCAGAATACCCTGGAAAAATACAACATGAAAATATCTGAAAATAAAACCAAATCCATGGCAATCACTGGAAAGGGACTTTCGACAGTAAAAATAATAATAAATAATAAACCAAATAGAACAAGTAACACACTTTAATTATTTAGGTAATAATATATCACAGTTTCATAATCAAAAAGATGTGGAAACAAATTTAGAAAAAATATAACAGATTAAATGGTATAATTAGGAGAAAGAATTTTGGAAAACAAATGAGAAAAGAAATCCAATTGAGATTTCATAATGCCATAGCCAAACCTGCTCTACTATACGGAAGTGAATGCTGGACACTTCGAGCAAAAGATAAGTCCCGCATTAATAGTTCACAAATGAGATTCCTCCGATCACTAACTGGAGTAACATTAAGGGATAGAATGAAAAGTGATGAGATAAGGATGCAGTGGAATAGTAGGGAAATGGTTGAACATATACAAAATTATCAGATTAAATGGTTCCAACACGTCCAGAGAATGTCAAATTCCCGTTTACCAAAGATGATTTACCACCTCAACCCTAAAGGCAAAAGAGACCTCGGAAGACCCTTCAACCGATGGAAAGATCAGTTTTTGTAGTCGCAGAACGGGCATCATCACCCAATACTGCATTCGGAAGAAGAAGAAGAAGGTGTAATTTAGGTTTGAGGTCTTTCTTTGAGTCCGAAAATGTCCAGATCCGGGAACGACGGCTTAACGATCCTCCCGGATGACTTGTCAGTTGGATTTTTCATCCTAAAAATCTATCTACCTCTGTCCGGTTTGAACCCACGGTCTTAGGGTTAAGAGGCAAGAAACATAACCTTTAGACCATCTGGATGATCGTTTAATGTATATAATGCTATAAAATTACAGAAATATAGAACAAACTGGAAATAACATTTAGCAAGGATGACTGAGAACAGAATACAAATGCCGCATTTAACTATTCACCAAGAGGTAGAAGAAGTTTGGGAAGACCAACGAAAAGGTGGAAAGAGCAGCAATTTGGAGCCGGAACAGGTTAGCAAAAAGCCTAAACCGTGACAAAGAAGAAGAAGAGGAAGAAGAAGAAGAAAATTAGTTAAATTCTGGATCATATATTTTCATACACTAGTGTGGTATGAAGGCGGGTCTGTGGTTACTCACTCGCCCTTCACCTCTGAGTCCCGAGTTCGCATCGCGGTCACTCCAAGTGGGTTTATACTTCTAACAATCATGTTTGAACTCCGTCGAGGTTAACATTATTTAAATTGTTAGAATGTTTGTACCTTATACGTATAACACAGTCGTCATCAACTATAATAATTAATTTCTATTATAATATTCGTTATATTATTAAAATTCAGAGCTTTTCAAAGACATGCTTCATCTTCTTGAATTTTCTTGATAATTAAATTAATTATATATTTTATACAGAGAGCTTTGGTTGCCCTAGGTGTATTTCATTTAATAAATTTATATCTTCTGCTTCCTTAATAATTTCAATTTCTTTCAAAATATTAATTTTTTGTTTATTGTTTTCCATGTGGGTTTCTGGTGGATGAATCAAAGCGGACATTACATCTGACAGGAGTAGAGAGTTTATATCGTGACAGCGGATTATATAACATCCAAGCATTTTTGTATTGCCAAGCGGTACAATTAATATCTTAATGAAGTAGGTGCAAAACGAGGAAACTTGAAAGTGATGGGACCTGTTTAAATCTGGAGCGCATGCGTTGTATATCAATGCACCTCGCGCGCTCTATCATTACATGAAGAACCTATCATTACTTCGTTTCACAATGTTCCTCTTTTAATAAATCAATCACTTAACATATTTCTTGATTATTAGCAAGTTGCAAGACATTTATTCTTGTTGCATTTCTCTTTCTCGAAGAAGGAAAAACAATTACCGTATGTGCGATGCCACGTGGCTATTATTTAGTAAAATGAGTAAAGCGATCTCACAAGGCACAAGGGCAGTAAGAAGTTATGTCTACGGTCATCTAGAGAATAGGCGAGAAATGTTAGCCCAATGCGACAGCAACTTTTACCCTCAAAACATATGTCTGATATTCATTTCAGTTAAAGGCTAAGTCGGTTCCAGTGCCATGGTGCCGCCACAATGTTTAGGCCACTTTAATAACCCTGACTCCACCACAGAATGAAACACTGATTTACCGGCTTGTAGCGCATTGCTTTAATAACCCTGACTCCACCACAGAATGAAACAGTGATTTACCGGCTTGTAGCGCATTGCTTTAATAACCCTGACTCCACCACAGAATGAAAGAGTGATTTACCGGCTTGTAGCGCATTGCTTTAATAACCCTGACTCCACTACAGAATGAAACAGTGATTTACCGGCTTGTAGCGCATCGCTTTAATTAATTACTCTAGGAAATAAACAAGCATCAATACAATTAAACACATGTTCATATATAGAAACAATTATATAATGAAAATGGACAGTTAATGGCAAATGAGGCAAACTTTGAAGAAGTGGGTGGATTGAAATGTCTACAGTAGTAACAATAATTGAGTGTCTCAGTGCCATAAGTGCCTAACCCACAATTTAAAAAAATATGTCTTCTCCTGTAATTGCACTAGAAATAATCATCTCTGTCAGAGCCACATCTGCCTGTAACATTATGGATGAGTTAACATTAACACAAAACTGTTACAGGCAGATGTGGCTCTGACAGAGATGATTATTTTTAGTGCAATTACAGGAAAGAGCATATTTTTTTTAAATTGTGGGTTAGACACCTATGGCAATGAGGAATTCAATTACGAACGAAACTAAGGTGGAAAAATAAGTTAAACATAGGCTTAATTCTGGAAATGCATTCTGTTATGCATTGCAGGGACTCTTTGTCATCCCAACCTCTCTAACAAATAGTATATTACGATGCGAGGTTGGGACATGGCTTTTACAGAATAGAGTAAAATGTTATTTCCGAGATTCTGTAAAACACTTCACAAACGTGCGTTGTATATTATTTTTTGCGCGACGGTGTTTCCAAAATAATAAATAATAGAAAACATCTTTCTTGGAAATGTTTGCGCTCATTATAAACAATTAAGTAACGCATGGACAATGTTTATTAGTTGAAACAACAGGAGGCCGTGACACAAATTTAGTGATATAATGGCGACAAGTACTTATTTACTGTTTTATATTGTTTCAAATAAAGTTCAGTTCATTTAAAATGCAGTGATTTGTTTCGCGTAACGTATGTTAACACTACCTTTTGGATATTTTTTTATATATACATGGTATGTAGTATACATAGAGGCCGGTGGTTTTACTTCTCACACGCTTTTTGTAATATGTAATTTATTACAGTATAGTTATTTTTATTACAGTATAGTTATTTGGGTTGGCAACCCCGAAATGTAGGAAGTTGAACTTTCAGTCATGGTCGCCATTGTTGTAAGTACGACAAAACGCACTATCGCGCAAAAAATACTGTTGTACTCCCACTTACATTATAAGGATACGAAACATGGACTCTTACTTTAAGGGGAGATAAAAATACGAGCATTTGAGAATAAAACTCTTAGGATATTTTTGACCAAAGAGAGACGTGCGAAATGAGTAGACTACGTAATAATGAGTTACGTACATAATCTTTATGGGAAGCTTGATGCAATAAGAACAGTTAAATTTCGTAAAATGCGATGGGGGCGGACGTGTGGCACGAATGGGGGAATGAAAGAGAGACATGAAATTCGTAAGAAAGTATAATTAGGGTAGGAATGAGGTAGGATAATAATGATTTGAGGGAAGTAATACAGGGGTTGGTTGAAAAACTTGAGCTCAGGATAAGGTTGTATGAAGAGCTTGAACGTACGTATTCGACAGTGGCTACAGTAATTTCGTTAATTAGTGACTCATATAATTTGAAGTTTCTTTTTTTCTATTGGTCTATAAGCCCTAATCAGGCCGTGGCCTCCCCTTTGGGGGTTGCTTGACTAATGTGATTTAGTTACGCTTGTTTCCTACAGATGTAGCTATTGACATGTGGTCAGCGTGTCACCTCATCGGACATCTAGTATTCAACTAAGTTGTTACTTGGTTCGAGAATAATCGAATAAAATCTGTGGAGCAGTCACTTTCTTCAGACTCTGGGACCCACGACTTCAAGTTCCTCCCAGAGTACTCGTCCCAGGATTTTTCCATCGACCATGTCCGGGTTGAACCCGAGACTCTTAGCACGAGAGGCAAGGGACATAAACACTGAACCATATTTTCAGCACTTACAAGTTTAGTTATCATGTATCGTAAGTTGATATTCCTACGGATAATCTACGTATTTGGCATGGAAACAAAATAAATCTTAATGATAAAACACTGACCAACATAAAAAAATCTTGCTACTCTGAAGATGGTCTGAGTATTTCAGATAAATATCAACTACTTACTAACGTTTAAAAATAAAAACTGAAAACAACTCATATCACTTTTTGGCTAGAGTAACATGAATCTTTAAGGATTACAGTACTATTTTAAAACATATATTGCTACAGAGGGGCACGCCGTAGCGTAGTGGTTAAGGCACTGAGCTACAAACCGGAGGGTCGAGGGTTCAAGTCCCGTTGGGGTCAGGATTTTTAAACTGACCCAAACCCTCTGGCGGCACTATGGCCCTGGGGTCAACTCAGCCTCTAACGGAAATGAGTACCGGACGCTTGTTCTGGGGTAAAGGCGGCCGTCACGCAGGGCTGACAACCCGGCTGACATGAAGTGCCGATTGTCTAGAAAAAGTGGGAGCCTTAACCTCCTACTACCCCAAGGACCTCCGGGTCTGTTGTGGGATCACTTTATATTGCTACAGAAACGGCGTTCTAAATTTCAATCTCTATCCTTTTAACATAAACCAATTCGTGGAAATACCCTCCTAACTAACTAACTAACCAACTCACTAGCACTATCGAATCAGGAGGTTCAATGTGGGAATGACATTTACTCTCCATATAACCCTACCTTGAGCTAATGTTTTCCAGCCATTCCCTGTATAATAATACTCCCTCAAATCATCTTTAATAGTATTATTCCACTTCGTTCTTGGCCAATCTACATAATATTTTCCCTCTGGTTTTCCTACAGCAAGTTTCCATGCCCGACTCTCATTCCCCATTCTCATATTCTATTACACTTAAATATTCTAATTATATCTGGTTTTCCATATAGACCATTAGCTTACTTTACACGTAGTCTTCTCCATTCATCTGTCTGTTTCTCTCTCTCCATGGTCCAAAAAATTTCCTTAGAACTTTATTCCAAATACGCTTAACCATTTCTACCCTCTTTAAGTCATCATCATCAGCATCAAGGATTAGACTGTTCCAATCTCATACTAGAATTGGTTTGTCCATCTTTTACTGGGTCTTCCAACATTTCCTCGTCCTAGTGGTTTCAATAATAGAATATACAAATAAAAACTATAAATAGTCACCTTGTAGATCCGCCGCCTCAACTTAAGATGTTTTAACATGAATTTTACTAGTGATTTGTAATGAATAATCTGTTTTGGAATTCTATGTTTATCCATTCTATCGATGTGGTCCATCCATTCATCTCTGCATTGTGCAGTTCTATCCAATAGATTGAATATAGCCTAATTAGTTCACTTCGTATATTTTCATTTCGTTTTCGATCTGTTATTGTGTAACCAGCCACACTCCTCAGAAATCTCATTTCTAACGTTTATATTCTTCGTTCCAGGTTTGAAGTAAGAGTCCATATTTCGCATCCATATAATATAAGTGAAAGAGAATGCCCGTTATATATATATATATATATATATATATATATACAAGATGAAAATTATTTAAACCGACAAACTCTGGGAGGTTGTAGGGGACACCAAAACAATTTTTTTCCCTAATGTCATTTTTTCCTATGTAGATTATTTAAACCGGTATCGGAACATTTCTCTAGCGGCAAATTAATTAAACCAACAAACACTTTTGCATTTTTTTATTACCAAGAGACAACAAATTAACACAACAAAATTACTTAAATTACAGTAGAGGTTCAAAAATGCCTCCATTGACATGTAAACATAGGTTACACCGGCGGATCACGTTCTAACATGGGCAAAAATTCCAGGATTATTGTAAATTGCTCCTGCTGCTGCTACTATCCGGGCAACCATATCCTTTTCTGATGCAACAGGAGTTGTGTAAACAAGGTTGTGCATCTCTCCTCACATAAAAAAAAATCCAAAGGGGTCATATCTGGGGATCGAGCAGGCCATGGTACAGGACCACCTCTGCCAATCAACTTTTCTGAAAACCGTTGGTTCAAGAATCGACGCACACGACGACTGAAATGTGCCGGCGCTCCGTGATGTTGGAACCACATGCGATGTCTTGTAGGAAGCAGGACGTCTTCCAGCAATTCTGGCAATGCTCTGGCGAGAATTGTAATAGTGCCTGCCATTTAATGGCCTAGATAGGAGATATGTCCCAATTAAACAGTCCCCAACAACACCGGCCCACACATATCAGTATACTTACTCCAGGCGTATCGCTCTATTAGTAAACAGATACAATTCACTACTACACTGGTGGACAAAACAATTCCTACCATCAACAGCAGTTGTAGTCATGACAACTGAAGAGCACAATACGCCCTCTACCGGTTTAAATAATCCTCATAGAAAATAAATGGCATTAGGGAAAAACATTTGTTTTGGTGTCCCCTATAACCTCCCACAGTTTGTAGGTTTAAATAATTTTCACTCTGTATATATACACACACAGGGTGTTTCTAAATTATACCAACAAACTTTTGGAGCAGATAGTTAACCTTCATTGAAGTATGTTTTGTTAAGGAACGTACAGGCTGTGACGCTTCGTTTCAGTGCAACAAGGGTCTCAGAGGAAGGGATGGAACGAAGTAGGTATGTGCAAATATCACGTCATTCTGTGTCACACAATTCTGTCTGTTCAAACAAGTACTTTACAAACAAGCAGAAACAAAACATACCGAATTTTAAAATATGAATAAATAAATAAAATAAATAAAATACTCATTCCAGTGTTGCATTGTCAGGATGGATCCAGTTTATTGTCACGTCACAACAAGTGCTGGAACACACTTAAATTGACATCCAGACAATAATGCATCGACGTGCCATTCTTTGTCGAATCCTTTCAAAGATTCCAGGCGCTTCCCTTTTTTCAGCTGCTCCGCTGACAATGCGTGCTACAAGATTTTCTTCAATGTCAATATCGGTTTCATACACCATTGCCTTCATGTAGCCCCACAAAAACAAATCCAGGCAGATTAGGTAAGGTGAGCGTGCTGGCCAGGCAGTGGGTCCAGTCTTACCTATCCAACAAATCGTACCAATGGATGCAAATAAACTTGCTGTAATTGGTTCCGAATGGTACTGAGCTCCGGAATAAACAAACCAAGCGATAGTACTAATGAAAAACCCCTCTTGGACTGAAAAGAGTGTTTATTTGTTTCCTTCCATCCCTTACATCTAGCCCTGCAACGAAGCGTTTCAGCCCATATGTTCCTTAACAACATATGCTTCAATGAAGGTTATCTATCTGATCCCAAAGTTTGTCGGTCTAATTTAGAAACACCCTGTATATATAATGATTTTAAAGTCTTTTTAAAAATTAATTTGAGGTTATTTTTAATTTCTTTCTGTATCTGAAACTCTTCGGTAACTGATATAAATTTAACTTCAAAACATCAGGGAAGGAGAATAAAGCAAAAATCTACATGAAATTTTCAATGACATATATTTGAACATATCGAATATAGGAAATCACTAGATAGGATTTTACGTGTAGTCACTAAAAACAGTGGATATAAAATGAGAAAATAAGGACAATCGATTTAACAAGGAATGATTACTGAAGTAACAATTCTGCAATTTTATATAACTTTTAATTACAAAAAACCTCAATTTAATTTCAACAATAAGTATTTTAAAAATAATCAATATTTATTATCCCACTTCTACAGTTCCTTAACTTGTCGCAGTGGAGTGACTAGCTTGCTTAAATGATCCGAGAGCTACGCCGGAAGTAGCATTGCTGCCATGCCGGACGGTCTAAGGCGATAAGCCAGACGAAGAAAGGACCTCAGTCAAACGAGCGACGATAATTCACCGTAAAAATACAACCTTCAGGAAACGAATACATAGGTTCCACTGGGGTAAAAATTTCCGGCGGTAAAGTATAGTTACATTCGAAATTCCGGGTGAGGACTACATCAGGAATCCATGCCAAAGAGCCAAGATTGAGATTGGAGAAAAACTTGATTTGAGGGAGACAAATTATACAGGGGACGAGCAGAAACCATTAGCTCAGGAAAGGGATGTATGGAGAGCTTTTATCTGCGTTGTCATGAAACTACCGTTTTGATAGTGCTAATGAATTAGTTAGGCTAGTTATATTTAACATACCACACGTAGGCCTATTTTGTATATAACCACTTGCATCTTCTTGATAGTATCTAATAACAGAAATAATATAAAGTTAAAATGTACCTTCTTAGGTCAGAGCCGTCATCCTCAACTTATAAAATATGTATGCTTTTTTGTCTCAAGACCTTTTAGAATCTCTATTCCATCATCAGCAGATCTTTCTTCGCTACATTACTTGATGTTCTCGGTGCTGGTCCTAATGTTGCCCGTGACTACAATCAGGGCAATACAAATTAAATATTCTAATATAATTTAAACCACCCTCCATGGTATGTTTACCTTGTCGTGGTGGAGTGGCTTGCGTGCTTAAATGATCCTGAGAGCTATGCCGGCGGTAGCATTGCTGCCGATAGGGTTAACCATGCCGGACTGGTCGAAGGTGATAAGCCAGACGAAAAAAGTACCTTGGGCGAAAGAGTGACGATCTTTCACCGTAAAAATACAACTGTCAAGAAATGCGGACATGGGTTCATCTGGGGTAAAATTTTCCGGAGGTCAAATAGTCCCCCATTCGGTTCTCCGGGCGGGGACTACTTCAGGGAACCCATGCCAAAGGCTCAAACACAGGGACATGTTCCTAGGAACATGGAATGTTAGGACTTTATACAATAGCGGGGCACTAGAGATATTAACGCGGAAATTAGATAAATCGCCCTTGGATATAGTCGCTTTACAGGAAGTTAGGTGGCCAGGAGAAGGTAGTCAGGAATCAGGAAGCTTTGCATTAGGCCTATACTATCGGGGTGCAGAAAGACCTGCATTTGGAACGGGTTTTTTAGTCAGAAGGAGGATCTTATCCACTATCCGAGATATTAAGTTTGTTAGTGATAGGATACTCTTACTTACTCACTGGCACTATCGAACCCGTAGGTTCATGGCCGCACGGACATAAGCTCTCCATATATCCCTATCCTGAGCTAATGCTTTTCAATCATTCCCTGTATAATCTACTTCCCTCAAATCATAGTTAATGTTGTTCTCCCACCTCATTCTTGGTCTACCAACTGGGCGTTTTCCTTCTGGCTTTCCTACAAAAGTTTCCATGCACGTCTTTCATTCCCCATACGCGCAACATGTCCTGCCCATCGCAGTCTACGGGACTTAACTGTTCTTATTATATCTGGCTTCCTATAAAGACCATGTAGTTCATTGTTATGTAGTCTTCTCCATTCACCTGTCTGTTCATCTCTCTTTGGTCCAAAAATTTTCCTAAGAACTTTATTCTCAAATACTCGTAATCTCCTTTCCTCCCTTAAAGTAAGAGTCCATGTTTCACACCCATATAATATAACTGGTAGAATAATAGTTTTATATATTTTCAGCTTAACGTTTTTTGAAAGGAGTTGGGACATCAAAAGTCTCTGTAATGCATAATAGCATGCATTTCCAGAATTGAGCCTATGTTTAATTTCTTTGTGCATCTCATTCCTATTTGTGATTATTGTTCCTAGGTATTTGAATTCAGCAGCCAATTCCTCAAATTTTCCCTCATTTGTTATTAGCTGTCCATTTCCATTATATAATGTATTTCTACGTGTGACCATATATTTAGTTTTACTGATATTTACTTCCAGTCCTAATTTCTTAGTGTTACTCAATAGTGTGTGCGTGTTGGCCTTTAGTATCTCCTCGCTATCGGCCAGTAGTACTACATCATCAGCATAAACTAACAGCTTATTAATACCATTGAGTTGTAAGCCTTCCTCATTCTCTAAAGATTTAATGGCATGCTCTAGTACAAAATTAAATAGTAGAGGAGATAGTGCATCTCCTTGCTTCAACCCATTCTGGATTTCAAAAGTGTCTGAAAACTGTTTGCCTACACGCACCCTACTCGTTGAGCCATTTAGACACATTCGTATAAGTCTAACTAACTTGTTAGGAATTCCGAACTCCAGCAGGATATTATATAACTTCTCCCTCTTAATTGAATCATATGCTTTTTTGAAGTCTACATATAGTTGATGTACAGTACCATTATATTCCCATTTCTTTTCTAAAATCTGTCTTATACTAAAAATCTGATCTGTTGTAGACCTGTTTCTTCTAAATGCACATTGATGATCTCCTAGAATGTCATCAATATAGGGAGTAAGTCTGCTTACTAATATATTTGTTAGAATTTTGTACGAAGTTGAAAGTAATGAGATGCCCCTATAGTTGTTGCAATCAGTTTTATCTCCTTTCTTATAAATTGGTACGATAATTGATTCCTTCCATTCATCTGGAAGAGCTTCTTTTTCCCAAATCATACTAAGCAACCAGCGTATCTTGTCCATCAATTTTTCTCCCCCTGATTTTATCAGTTCTGCTGGGATCTCATCTGAACCTGATGCTTTATACATCTTCAATTTTTCAATTGCCATTTCAACCTCTAATGCACTTGGCTCTGCGACTAGCATTCCTGCTGTCTGTAACTTATCTTCCTCAATGTCCTGTTCTGTATGTACATTTAATAGTTGATTAAAATAACTTTTCCATCTATTTAATATACTCTTGGAATCTGCAATCATATCCCCATTTTCATTCCGAATTATGTTTGTTCTAGCCTGAAACCCTTTCTTCTCTATACTAATTCCCTGATATAATTCTCTAATGTTCCTATTTTTTGCATTCATTTCAAGGTCATTTCGTTAGTGATAGGATCCTTACATAATTCTAAAGGGTAAACGACATGATTTTATAATTGTAAATGTACATGCCCCCACAGACGATAAAGATGACAAGATCAAGGATGAGTTCTATGAAGAATTAGAATGGTTATTTGATAGCCTTTCACGATATCATATGAAAATTGTCTTAGGAGATTTTAACGCAAAAGTGGGGCGGGAAGATATATTCAAACCAACAATAGGCAAATTCAGTCTTCATGAAGATAGTAACGACAATAGGGTTAGATTAGTCACATTTGCCACATCAAAGAATCTCATTGTTAAGAGCACAACATTTCGGCATAAGGATATTCATAAATACACCTGGACGTCCCCAGATGGAGAAAATCGGAACCAGATAGATCATGTATTAGTGGATAAACGCTGGCACAGTAGCATCATCCATCGATGTTAGATCAGTTAGAGGGGACAGACTGCAATTGGGATCATCATCTGGTCAGAGTGAAAATCAGACAACGGCTATCGCTTATCAGAGGAACAAATGCTAAAGATGATTCTGAAAAATATGAATTTAAAAACTTGAAAAATGAGAAAGTGTGGCAAGAATACCAAATCAAAATTGCTAATAGATTTGAAATACTAGAATCTTCAGATGACAATATGGCAAACGAAGAAGAAACTGATATAAATAAAGAATGGGAGGCTATAAGAGATACTATTAAATTGTCAGCATCGGAAAGCATTGGTTGTTTAAAAAAGAGGCAAAATAAGAAATGGTTTGATGAGGAATGTGCCGACATTGTAAACAAAAGAAAGCTAGCAAAAATGAAATGGTTACACGAGCCAAATAAGGTAAATTAAAGCAATTGGGTAGTATTAGACGGGAAACCACCAAGCTACTAAAGAGTAAAAAGAGGGAATATTTGAGAGAGAGGATTAATAATCTTGAAATGAATGCAAAAAATAGGAACATTAGAGAATTATATCAGGGAATTAGGATAGAGAAGAAAGGGTTTCCGGCTAGAACAACCATAATTCGGAATGAAAGTGGGGATATGATTGCATATTCTAGGAGTATATTAAATAGATGGAAAAGTTACTTTAATCAGCTATTAAATGTACATACAGAACAAGACATTGAGGAGGATAAGTTACAGACAGCAGAAATTCGAATCGCAGAGCCATGTGCATTAGAGGTAGAAATGGGGCGATTTGAAAAATTGAAGATTAATAAAACATCAGGTTCAGCTGAGATCCCAGCAGAACTGATAAAATCAGGGGGAGAAAAATTGATGGACAAGATACGCTGGTTGCTTAGTATGATTTGGGAAAAAGAAGCTCTTCCAGATGAATGGAAGGAATCAATTATCGTACCAATCTATAAGAAAGGAGATAAAACTGATTGCAACAACTACAGGGTCATCTCATTACTTTCAACTTCGTAAAAAATTCTAACAAATATATTAGTAAGCAGACTTACTCCCTATATTGATGACACTAGGAGATCATCAATGTGCATTTAGAAGAAACAGGTCTACAATAGATCAGATTTTTAGTATAAGACAGATTTTAGAAAGAAATGGGAATATAATGGTACTGCTCATCAACTATATATAGACTTCAAAAAGGCATACGATTCAATTAAGAGGGAGAAGTTATATAGTATCCTGCTGGAGTTCGGAATTCCTAAAAAGTTAGTTAGACTTATACGAATGTGTCTAAATGGCTCAAAGAGTAGGGTGCGTGTAGGCAAACAGTTTTAAGACACTTTTGTAATCCAGAATGGGTTGAAGCATGGAGATGCACTATCTCCTCTACTATTTAATTTTGTTCTAGAGCATGCCATTAAATCTTTAGAGAATGAGGAAGGCTTACAACTCAATGGTATTAATAAGCTGTTAGTTTATGCTGATGATGTAGTATTACTGGCCGATAGCGAGGAGATACTAAAGGCCAACACGCACACACTATTGAGTAACACTAAGAAATCAGGACTGGAAGTAAATATCAGTAAAACTAATTTATATGGTCACACGTAGAAATTCAGTATATAATAGAAATGGACAGCTAATGACAAATGTGGGGAATTTTGAGGAAGTGGCTGAATTCAAATACCTAGGAACAATAACCACAAATAGGAATGAGACGCACAAAGAAATTAAACATAGGCTCAATTCTGGAAATGCATGCTATTATGAATTGCAGAGACTTTTGATGTCCCAACTCCTTTCAAAAAACATTAAGCTGAAAATATATAAAACTATTATTCTACCAGTTATATTATATGGGTGCGAAACATGGACTCTTACTTTAAGGGAGGAAAGGAGATTAAAAGTATTTGAGAATAAGGTACTTAGGAAAATTTTTGGACCAAAGAGAGATGAACAGACAGGTGAATGGAGAAGACTACGAAACAATAAACTAGATGGTCTGTATAGGAAGCCAGATATAATAAGAACAGTTAAGTCTCGTAGACTGCGATGGGCAGGACATGTTGCGCGTATGGGGAATGAAAGACGTGCATGGAAGCTTCTTGTAGGAAAGCCAGAGGCAAAACGCCCAGTTGGTAGACCAAGAATGAGGTGGGAGAACAACATTAACTAAGATTTGATGGAAGTAGATTATACAGTGAATGATTGGAAAACATTAGCTCAGGATAGGGATTTATGGAGAGCTTATGTCCGCGCGGCCATGAACCTACGGGTTCGATAGTGCCAGTGAGTAAGTAAGTAAGTAAGTAATATAATTTAAACCAACGCATGTTATTAAAATTAATAAATATTATAAACAGATAATATGCTATATTACACACAACGACACTCTTTAACATTTCAGGTGATTATTTTCTAAATTAATCTTCTTCATATAAGTCCTTAGGCCTGTTACGATCTCATCGATGAATTTTGTATTCAGCGCTTCCTTGGACAACCCTGAGGGAATTGCAAGGGACATCGAAGTGCATACTAAAACCTCTCCTACCTAGAACCTAACCTCAATCTGCCCGCGGTGCTACCTGCTTAAAACAGATGAGGCTGTGGGTACCGAGTATTGGCGGTATAACCATAACATCACTTGCAGAATAAATGCTGCTTGGATGGCAACCCCATCACTTTACCACTTTGGGCTAGCAACCCGTTGCTTTCAATTCTTTAAATTAATACTTGGCCGTGAAATAATTTCACTGAAATATCCGATACATCGCTTACACACCTCTTATTTCAGGCTTATGTCAAAATATGGCAGCTCATTTACGCCCATATTTAAATTGCTACGCTAATGACATTTGTCATGTCAGAATGACCTTATATAAAACAAAAGTTACTTATTTTAAATTATTATTATTATTATTATTATTATTATTATTATTATTATTATTATTGGGTTGTTAGTACCCCCATAGGGTGCCTCCCCAAGTGGTGGATAGGGAAATGCTTCCCAGATATGGGTGGTATCGGGAAAATTAAATACCCGATGCGAACCAAAACTAACAGCTACTGCCTTGTAGTTATGTGTTGATTCGCTAAAGGCTAGAGGAAGACAACCTTGATTACAAATTGCCTGGTCCTCCATGTTGGGGGTTGTAGCAATGGACCAGCTCCTCATTCTGCTGAAAAATGTACAATGCTAAAAAATCTAAAGAGAGAATGCCGGACGGAATTACCTACAACGAACTAGCAGTAAAAGGTCAATGAATATTGGATGTTTGATCGTACAAGAACAGCACAATAAGGGAAATTGTGCAAGTTGAGAAAAACATATTAGGAAAAATAGAAGAAAAACGTTTGAAATGGTATGGACACCTCATAAGAATTGAAGACGAGAGAATACCAAAGAAGATCCTAATTGAAAAGCTAATGTAAGAAATGGAAGAGGCAGGTTTAGAGAACAATGGATGGTTGGAGTGAAGAGAATGTGGAAGCTGAAGATTTGAGGGCATGTCCGTCGCCGTGGCGTAGTCGGTAGAGTGCCTACCTTTTACTCGGGCGACCCGGGTTCGATACCCGGCGTCGTAAGGGGATTTTAAATCTACACCTTGGGTCTGGGTGTTTGTCCTGTCTTGTGTTTGTATGTGTGAATAAGATAAAAAGTTAAAAAAGGTGAAACAAAAAAGGAAAAAGTAAAACGAAAGAAAACGACAAAGAAAAAAATTTAAAAAAAGAGGGAAGAAGATGCTTTAGACAGGTACCTCTGGCGACAAATCACTCTGGGTTGAAGGACAAACACTGTATTGTGGGATATTTATAAAAATAAATACATTTCAGAATTTTGATAGTAGATTCAGGGCACAAACCAAATTCAATTATGTCATAATGAATTATATATATATCGCTACAAGCGTAATAATGGAGAATATATATAAGTATATATATATATATATATATATATATAAGAAAAATAAATGTTTGAATTAGATTTGCCCGGTGGTGTAATGGATAGCACGCTGGGGTACCAACCCAGATGTCCGGGTTCAAATCCCGTCCTATTTATTTTTCTTATCATGTTTTATATATATATATATAAATAAGAAAAATGTTTGAATTAGATTTGCCCGGTGGTGTAATGGATAGCACGCTGGGGTACCAACCCAGATGTCCGGGTTCAAATCCCGTCCTATTTATTTTTCTTATCATGTTTTTTATATATATATATATATATATATACATACATCCATAGTAATTCTGCCCGAAGGCTATGCTTGCAGCTTTACTAGGGAATCGAAGGTGTGGTAGCTTCCCGTTGCTTTCCACACCGGTGAAGGATTATGATGATGATAATGATAAGGATGATGATTATGATGGCCATATGATTTCGGGGACCGTTTAGGTTTTAACGTTTTCCTGACATTTGTCTTACAGGTGAGGAAAAACCCCGATAAAAACCTCACCCAGAAAAATTGCCCCGACCGGGGATCGAACCCGGGCCCGCTGCGTGACAAGGTAGCATGCTACCTCGAGACCACAACGGTGGTCATATATATATTGTATCAAAGTAAGCCGTATTCAATAGGTTTATATGTGGGAAGGAGCTAACATAAGCCTAATATAAGTAAAATATGTAATAACTAATTAAACTGGCTCTATCGAACCCAGGGTTTCATGGTCATGCAGAAATAAGCTTTCTACAGTTCCCTATTCTGAGCTAACATTTTCTACTCATTTTTCCAACCAATCACGGGTAAAGGTTATTCTTCCACCTCATTCTTGGCTTATCTACCGATCGCTTTCCCTCTAGTTTCCTACAAGAATTGTGTATGCAAATCTTTCATTCCCTATTCATGTCACATGTCCTGCACATCACATCTACAAGAATTATCTATTATTATTACATGTAGTTTCCCTCAAAGACCTGTCTTGTAAACATTGGTTGCACTGTGAAGCGCCTAAATTATATCAACATGTTTTGTATAATCACTGAAATCCTCGAAGGACAACGGTTCCATAGTCAGATCTAGACATTAATTACTACCCATCAATTCAACTAAGGATACTCACTGGCGGGAGTTACGTAACCAAGCTAGTTTAGTTATGATCAATTTCCTACATGTGTCAACAGCGACATCGCCTCAAGGAGATACCTAGTAGGGATTACTTGGATGGGAATTTCTGTTTAGAACCTATAATTTAGGTTTGGTATTTTTTTACTCCCTGAACATTTTCGGACTCGTGACCTACGGCTTTAAGTAACTCCTAATAGGCCTGACCATCGCCTCCTGCCATATGTGAACCTTCGACTGTAGACCAGCGAGACGACTACTCCATGGCTGGACAGACCCAGAAGGGCTTTGGTCTATCAGGCTGCTGCTGGCCTGACATCCATGTGTATTATTCAAAGAGATGGACCATCAACTGCTTCTAATATATCTACTATAGCCTATTTCAATATAAACAAAAAATTGATAAACATATGGTGGATTTCATAAAATATTTTGAGAAAATTAGAGTCAAATTAAACACTGGCATGATCATATAAAAATATATAAACTCGGTAGTTGCGTTTCTGTAATGAGATAATGATTACAATAAAGCACAGATTAAAAGTTGACAACATAGGATTATAAAACCACAAGGTGTAAATATATCGTATTTTAACATAGATACAATTGACATGGGATATGTAATTGAGTGGCCTACATACCGTTGCTCTGGTGATGGACGTGGACAGGTTTGTTTTTACCATCCACAGCTAAGTGCCGGAGGGTTCTGTACAACAAACAAGTTTGTTCACTTTGTGTTAGCTAATACTAATATGTTTATTTACTAATCAGATATGTTTGCATAAGAAATTAAATATCTACGCAAGGAAAACTGTTTAATCGTCTTTATAACACAATTTTATCTCAATTTTTTTTTTCCCCTTCAAGGATCACGTGATACCACTTTTCCGGCCTCTATGGTTAATCCATCACTTACCAGGTTTATCCAAATCACTTCCCGATCAGCCCGTAATTCATATATTCATTGGTAGTTTGTTCTCTGTTATCCAGTTTTCTTTAGTTCAGCACTTGAACAACCAAAATTGAATAGAGTACAGCTACATACAGCGGGTCGGCCCTACAGTGTCAAACACAAGATAATAAAACAAATGAAGTGCAGTGAAAATATTTGTGAAAATAATAAATCAGAGAATTAAAAAAACTATTTTGGAACATAAGAATTTTATTGTTTCGAATCTTAATTAGACTTTCACTGTAATATTTTCAGAATTAAAGGGTAGGGAGCTGAACCTCGTTTATGGTCACCTTCAGCCACATACAGAAAGGTCAAATTTGACCAATGTCCCGGGATCGAGTATTTCCACAAGGGTTTTCTGCAGTATCCCCTGGTAAAAGGGCAAATACTGACATAGATAAAAGAAAGTCCTCCGCTGCGGCAATAGCTATTAATTTAATCCTAAAAATTTAACAACCGGAACAAATGGGCTCAAGTCGTCCTGTGTTGGACTTTCTTAAAGAGAGGAAATCAAGAATTGATCCACCACTGAAATACAAATTATTCTAGTTGCAGGGTAATTGATTGTATCGTTGTATTTCTGTCATTATATTTCTATTTCGTTAATTTTCTTTTATCTTGCTATTAATTGAGAAAATGTTCTCAGAACTCATCGTTTAAATTAGATGACAGTAGGATGAGAAATTCATAATTTGAGAAGAGCCTTTCTTTCGAGACCACTATGCCTTCAATTACTGATAAGTCTGAAAAATGCATTCTTATTAGGCCTACTCTCAACGGATAATATAGGGCTAACATACAAATACTAAGTTTTCATATTTATGAATCACCCTTGACTGACTATATTCGTTCTTATATACATATTCTGCCTTTAATGCTAGGGTTAATCACCTTTGTGGTCTCGAGGTAGCGTGCTGCCTTGTCACGCAGGGGGGCCAGGTTCGATTACCGGTCGAGACAGACTCCTGGGTGAGGTTTTTTTTTCGGGGTTTTTCTTCGCCTGTAAGACAAATGTCAAGATGCCTAGGGCCCAACGGTCCCCAAAAATCATCATCATAATTTCACCGGTGTGGAAAGCAACGGGAAGTTACAACACCTATAATTCCCTAGCAAAGCTGCAAAGCATAACATGGAAATGCTATGATTGCAGTGAAAGACCTGTCCTCGGGCAGAACACTATAGAAGTAGAAATTATAGGGTTGATCTTTAGTACACTTTACGGTTATTTGTTATACAAATATTTATTAAAAAAAGTCTTTCTTAAACGAAAATCTGTACTTTACATTATCATTAGACCGTTTTCCTTGAATTTTAATACTCTGATTGTCTCAATACAGTATAAGGTATAATATTTATTCTTTTGTAATTTGTATTCATTCAACAGTGTTCTTTTTATCAGCAGATGTTAAAAGTACGCTCGAATTCTGCTTGTTTAAAAAATATGCTAAATTTTAACATGTTATAATATTTACGTTTCATCAACAAGTTTGTATACAAAATGTTAGTTAACATTTTGCTAAATCTAGCGGATGCCACAAACGTAACAAGTCGAGTTGGCGATACTCATTCACTGGGAATTTCTAAACATTCTGATTTTTTAAAAAATAAATAACAGAATGGCCGGATGAATGTAATGCAGCCCAGTTTCATTTCCAGATTCTTCAAATTGCTGTTTTTCCAAAATACACGAATTTTACTTATTACTTAAATAATTGTGTCCTCGTCTATCGACACGGGCATAAACATTTCAACTCGTTTATTAAACACCCATGTGGTCAATCCACATAGATTAAAACTAATTTTAGATCGTAAGGCCATCTTTCATTCAACAAGGTTAAATTATATATAATTAGAAATTATGAGGTAATTATAATTAATTTAATTTGCATCGCAAGGCCATATTTCATTGAACAATGTTAAATTATACATAATTAGAAATTATGAAGTAATTATAATTAATTTAATTTGTATTATCCAGCTGATAATATAGAAATAATTAAAACATAAAATATGGACATGAAGCGGCTACTAATGACATCAGCTGTCAATCTTTAAACAAGGAAGGGAGAAGTGCTGTTAAATGTAGGTCATGTTGTTAAAATGTAGTCCGAAGCTTTCAAACTCTCAAATATGGATTATTGAAAGAGACACCTTGAAATCTCATCAATGCATGTTTTATAATTGACAAACAGAACCGGTACCTAATATCACAGTAACTCCTTTCTCTAGCCGTGTGTTTCTGACGTCATCAGAAACAAGAGAAGGCGAAGTCTTTATTTGCATTGACGCATTGATACAAAATCTGATCACACGTGAATCGTGTTCTTTTTGTTATATTCTTGCTTTCTAATGTCCTCTAATAGTATTACATATTGTAAAGTATATTCACAATTTTGTGGAAACTCGTCTGATTTCGAAGTGACAAAGCTGACATGAGGCACAGCCTAGTTCTATCACATATTTTGAATATGCCAATAATTTTAAGCTGCAGATTACATGAATTTTAGTAATACTACTCGTATATATTTTACATAGTAACTGATGTATATATATATATATATATATATATAAATATACAATACATACAATAGTTGAATGAGTAAAATTATGTGAAATCAAAAACGTTGTATCATTTAAATAAATGATGGATATGCGACAGTTCAATTACGCAGGCCTGCGAATTAATTTTTTTTTCTGCGGCACAGGGTTTAACCGGTCTCTGAATTTATTTTTGGTGTACTGAATTCAAATGTGTTAACATTTTTTTTCGTATCACGTAAGGTTTTTTGCCATGTTGTAATTAAGTATTTATTACTTTTTTATTATATGTATTAGCCATAATTCTTTGAATTGAGGTAAGATCACTAGAGGCTTGATACACAACATCAATTGTGCATGAAAACAGTTTAAAATATATAAAACTACTACATTGAGATTCCTATTTTATCCTCCGTTTAGCGAGAAATGAACGGCGAGACATAAAAGATGGAATCTCTCACCATGTTCTTCACTTGATGCTCCTACATTCTCCGGGAAATGTTGAAGATGAGAGTGGAGGAAATGTAACTTAAAGCTCATCCCAGTGCCCTCAAATTTTGAGCATGGTTTCTACAATTTTCTCGTATTGATAATATTTAACCCTTAACCGGAGTTGTGCGTTTTGTATACCGTTAGTGGGGTGGTAAAGTAAAGGAAGTGATCCCACAACAGGCCTCAGGAGGCCCTTGGGGTAGTAGGAGGTTAAGGCTCCCACTTTTTCTAGACAATCGGCACTTTATGTCAGCCGGGTTGTCAGCCCTGCGCGACGGCCGCCTTTACCCCAGAACAAGCGTCTGGTACTCATTTCAGTTAGAGGCTGAGTCGACCATAGGGCCATAGTGCCGCCAGAGGGTTTGGGTCAGTTTAAAAATCCTGACCCCAACGGGACTTGAACCCTCGACCCTCCGGCTTGTAGCTCAGTGCCTTAACCACTACCCTACGGCGGGGTGGTGGGGTCGAAAAAGATACCAACAGAACATGTGATAGTACGTGTAGTTGTACTTGCATTTATTGTGAAAAATAGAATTATAAAATACGTAGATTGTTTATTTAACTAACTGATTGTGGAATAATATGGATCATTTTGGGGAGGGGGATTTACTAAATTACAGGATATACTCGTAACACAAGTGTAGTGAAATAATAGAAACAATAATTACCACAAACATCTATACAATGAATTTATCAGACTTTGTGTTCACATACATTTTTTCACTGAAATTTCAAAATACACTGAATAAAAACCCCACGTAATTTACAAAAACTTTATTTCATAATAGGATGTTCCTAATTCTCCACATAACTGATCAGCATGTTCTGGCACATTGATCTATCACACTTAACACAATATTAGTTTGTTTTCTTTTCATTTGAACAAAGACATAATGCACACTGTTTTCTTTTACATCCTCGATTGGTCTTCCATTCTTCGGAAATGGTTTCTTCAAAATCCTGGAAACAATCATTTCTGAGTTCTTTTGGTAGTTGATCATTTACAAGTCTTTCGTTCAGGTATGGCTCTGTAATTTGTCGGCCTAAAGTTTTCAGGAATTCAAAGTGAGAAATAGGGTTGTAATCCTTGAAAGATGATTGCAATATCTAACAATTGACATCAGTTTTGTTCAGAATAGCATAGCAGACAGCCATGGGATCATCTCCGTCTTCGCCTGCTTGTGCTATATGTAAAAATGTTTTGTTCAAAGGTATCTACCCTGCCTTTCGTACTATTATAAAAATACGAATATAATTTGTGGGTTGCATGTCTCAGGATCAGTACATTCTGAATGGTGCATGTTAGACAGCATAATGACAGCTTTTTCTTTTTTAGGTACCTACATGCGAAATAATTGTTTGATCTTCTCTAAACCTGTACTCTGTGATGTCTATTATAGGTGTCCTGTTTGTTTGGAAGGATATGCTAAAAAATTTCAGAGTCACGTTATAGTTCTGAATCTGTTTCATGTTCAGAATAATTATAGTCAGGATCTTTTCAAAGACCAGGAAATCAGTATCAAGCACTGATATGCGTTTACAAGAATGATAGGCTATATTAACACCAACTATACTATTGGTACATAAACTAAAGCTCAACAAAATTACTGGAACGCTACTGGAGTTGTGGGGTCGTAAAGGATACCACTCTTTATTTTACTTATGCACAGAGAGAGTAACAGTACTTACAGCTTACAGACCATGGCTAAGGGTTAATATTAAACAAAAGGAAAGCTAAACAAAAAGATTTTGGAGAAAAAATGGATTTTAAAAGAAGAGTCAGGGGTGTCCAGTTTCAATTGTATCATACAAGACCCCACAACTCCGTTTAAGGGTTAACATTACCCAGAACCTTCTCGATGTATGATTCCCAAGTTTGCAGTTCCATGTCAGATATGCAGTTTTTAAAAGTAACATCACTGTTTGCGAATCTGTGGCCATCAAAATGTCTTCCTTCACTTTTGCTTCTGATAGTAACACAATGTATTGGTAAGAAGGGACATTTTTGTCGAAAACGTTAACAGAAATATATTTTAAGAATCAACTAATGGGCGATTTACTACATTTTTTGCGTCTGGCACCAGCTGTTTTCTTTTCTGCCAAGTAGTAACTTTTCTATGTCTTTCTGTGGTTTTGGAGTCCCATTCGCACGAAAAACACGGAAATTTCGTGCACCCTCCTTGTTGCATCAATAAAATACCACACACCTTAAGGTCATAGCACACATAGCACATACATTATATATTTATTCCTCTGAATAGTACACCCATTTTTGTAGGCCTATATGTTTATTTCATGTAGCCTACACTGACTGAACTACTGGAACTGAAGATAATTTATTCGCAGTATGCAGAAGAACGCACTTTAGACATTTTTTCTAGAATCAATAATTATACGCCCAGCCGGTTCATAAACTGTTCCTAGATAACCATTCAAGCCAGGTGTATAAAACAGTAGGCCTACACTACTTCTCCCATTACGAAATACTGTATAATCTTTTATTCACGATGTCTATACTAATAAAAATTTGTACCAGGAACTAAAAGATTATCTTCTTTAAATCTCGCACTAAAAGTTCACTTCTTTATTTTTAAGACCCAAATCGCGTACCATATTCTTGCATTTTGATTCATTAATAGGACGCGGATTATTGTCATTTTATTCTAGGGAAAAATTGAAATCATCTTCTGTGCTGGAGGTGGAATGAGTGCTGGTACTACTATCTTGTAATATTTTTGATGGTGTTGGAATTGTAATATCTGGCTCATGTTCTGGCGGTTTATTGCTTCCACAATTTTTCGCCGACAACTGTGTAATGTAACCAGGAGAGTTTCGTAGGATGAACACAATGACAAACGAGTATGAATAAAATCAGTGATTATATGATATTATAAAATATTATTATGATTTAGGTATTTACATATTTTATTATAGCATGTATTTACCGCATACAAGTGCTGGACCGCGCTCTCATTTTTTGAGTTATAAATAGAATTGTGCAATATCTGTACGTGATACGAAAAAAACTAGTAACAATCCCGTTATCAAGGTATTTGACTTGACTTATTTGCATTAAAATATCATATGCCGAAAAATCGTCCCAGTCCTGTGTTACTATTATTATTATTATTATTATTATTATTATTATTATTATTATTATTATTATTATTACGGGAAAATAAATGCTAACACTTCGGTATTGGATTATGTCAGTAATAATAAATTTAACTGGTATTGGGACGTACGAGGGATGCAAGAAGAAACATTTTCTAGAAGATTGTTGGAATGCTGTCCTCTTGGGAGAAGGAAAAAAAGTTCTCGTAATTTATGGAAGAGAATTATATGACATGTAATGGTTGGATATGGAAATAAAACTTTGGGCACAGAAACATGAACAAAATTTGAAATCTGTATATAAATAAATAATTGTTATTACAAAGAGAGAAAAAAAAAGAGATTGAGTGATTACGAAATGAATGTTTTGGATGCAATTGAACAAACAAAATTTAGATACTTAGAGCATGTCAAAAGGATGGGGGAAGAAAGAATTCCGAAAATTATTTTAGAATGAAGTGCTGAAGGAAATGAAGAAAGAGAAAACCACGAGATCAATAGATATATAAAGTCATGAAACATTTGACAGAAAATTATGCTTAGAATAAACAATATTGTGAAGTCGTAAAATTATCTTGCCTTGAAGTAAAACTACTGCACTGCGGAAATATCCTTAAATAAAATTATTATTATTATTATTATTATTGCTAATGTATTATTATTATTATTGTTAATGTATTATTGTTGTTATTATTATTATATTATTATTATTATTATTATTATTATTATTATTATTATTATTATTATCATTGATATTCCGCCGCGTTGGATTAGCGGTTATGCTCTGGTCCCGAGGGTTGCGAGCGGGATCGATAATTTGCCGGGATCGATTAATTTTTTTTTTTAGGATGGAACAATCCAAGGAGTAAGTCATCCGGGAGTGTCTTTAAGCCTTGGGTCCCGAGTGTGAAGATTTTCAGGCTCGTAAATATTCTTAAGCCTGAAAAGAAGACCTCTAAGCAAAATTTACCGAACGTTCTCATCCTACTACTACCTTGGTTTCATAGATGTCACTATGAGACGGAAAGCTGACCACGGACCACTCAATCACATGTATCCGAATACAAGTGTAACTAAATTAGTATGGTTGAGTTTCTTCCCTGTAGGGGAAGAGCGCCTAAAATCTCGTTGAGAGAAGTAAGGATTTGCAAGATTATTATTATTATTATTATTATTATTACTATTGTATTATTATTGTTATTTTATTGTTATAATTATCGTTATCATTATTATTATTATTACCATTGTATTAGATTCCGTCACTGACCACATGACCTTAGACGGATTTGTTCATGATGATGAAGATGATTAATATTGTATTATTATTATATTATTATTATTATTATTATTATTATTATTATTGCTTTTATATTATTATAAGATATAAGCAATTAAATTGGTGTGGGCACGTACGACAAATACAACAAGAAATGATACCCAGGAGGACATTCGAATGGTGTCCACCTGGAAGAAGAAGGAAAGGAAGACCTCGAAACTCGTGGATGCAAGAAATAACTGTAACGAGAACAAGAAGACTGGAGGACACGGAGTGGATGGATAGAAGCGAGTGGAGAAGGAAAATAAAACTTTGGGCACAGAAAGATGTGTAAAGATTAAAAATCTGTAAATAAATAAATAAATAAATAAATAATAATAATAATGATCAAAATAATAATAACAATTATTATTATTATGGTATTATTAGCATGAATAGCTTTGGAAGCGACATTAGTTATTTTATTAATAACTGGCGTATGGGGAATGAAATACGTGCGTGGAAGCTTCTTGTACGAAAGCCAGAGCGAAAACTCCCAGTTGGTAGACCAAGAATGAGATGAGAGAATAATATTAACTATTATTTGAGGGAAGTAGATAATACAGGGAATGATTGGAAAGCATTAGCTCAGGATAGGGATGTATGGAGAGCTTATGTCCGCGCGATCATGAACCTACGGGTTCGATAGTGCCAGTGAGTAAGTAAGTAAGTAAGTAAGTGTTGTACCATAACAAGAACATTGTTAAAAAAAACTAAGAGATAGACCCATATGAAATTTTATAAAATGATAGTAGTGCCTATGATTGAGAATTGTGCCAATAACATATCAGAAGAGGAATAGAGTCTGCAGAGACGAACATTTAAGAGGAACAGCAGGCTATATATTTGCAGGCCATACGCCTAATTAGGGAATAGTAATTAAATATGTTCAACATAACGGAACAAAATGAACACGATAAAAGAGAATAGATTAACTATATTAAAAGGGTAGAAAATAATATACTGCTTAATAATAATAATAATAATAATAATAATAATAATAATTATTATTATTTTATTATTATTATTATTATTATTATTTTATTATTGTTATTATTATTATTATTATTATTATTATTATTATTATTATTATTATTATTATTATTATTATTATTATTATTGAAAAATACCATACGCTTAATTAGGGAAGAACGATTTAATATTTTCAATATAACAGAACAAAATGAACACGATAAAAGAGAATAGATGAACTATATTAAGACGGTGGAAAATAATATACTCAATAATAATAATAATAATAATAAATTATTATTGTTTTTGTTGTTGTCGTTGTCGTCGTAGTCGTCATCGTCATTGTCGTGTCGCTGTCGTCGTCGTGGTTGTCGTTGCTGTTGTAGTAAAATCCAAAAGGAAGTAGAACTATAAGAAAACCTTCAAGAGATTGGGAATATTGGTTTAAAACTTTCTGATGTCGGAATAGATCAATATATCTTATCCATGATGACGATAACGATGGGATTTTAATTTCGTCACGTTTTCAATTATTCCCTCGTTTGTTAAGTGCCCTTTTTTAATTTAGTAATAATGTTTCTTTCTATATGTGACCATATGGAGAAATATTATTAGTCTAGTGTATAATAAAATCTGACAGCTGTTGATTGTTGGAGGTGAACAGTAACAAAGGCAAACCTTAACGCGCCTAATTCGAATGTTAAAGTAATGATTGTTGAGAATAATGCAGTCAAGAAGTTTTAATATCTCTGAGAGAACACGAGGTTTATGTTTTTAACGCTGGGTGAGAGGACTTACTGTGCCACAGTGGAATACTTTCAAGGTTGGCAACCTTTGGCATGAATGTAATGACTAACGTTGAAGTACTTTAAAGATGTAAGTGAAGAAATGTTGCACGAAGGAGGCGTGGAGTGCGGTCACATCTGGGTTACTTCACGTTCCCACGGAGAAAGTTATGTAACGTGTTATGTGTGTCACGCACATCTTACGCATCTCATTACAGAATTCGTGTTCTACTCTTTTCGGTACATTCCTTCACAATTTTTACTAATTGATATTAGGAATGGTCTAAATTTGAAACAAAACTGCGTGAAAAAAAGACCTAAGAAAATCCTTGGTTGACCACCAGCTTCTGGCCTCACATCACGTGTACTAATCACACCAGTAAGCCTAGAGGGAGCGAAGAAGAACAACTGCCACCAGTGATTACTTTTGAAGAGCTTAATTAAATTCAGGATAAGGTTTGTTAAAAATCTGCTAGAACAGATGTAATAATCCCGATGAATTCCAATCATTAAAAATCCAAAAACAGACTAATAATACATTTTAAACTTGGAGTAAAATTATGAGAATAGTTGTCAATAACAGACTTACACATCATGATACAATGACAATATATAAAGAAATAGACTCTGACACGACCAATTCCATGCAAAGTATGAAATAATTCCACAAACTTAATGGGATTCAGCAAAAATTGTAAAAATACTTAGAAAATACTTTGAAAACGTACAATTCAGTTCATATTAAAAAAAGCTAAAACAGAATTTGACAAAACACAATCATATTGAAACGAAAAATCGTTATCAAATTAATTAAAAAACAGACTTTAAGAAAACCGTGTGAATTATGAAAACATTTACCAAAAATAAACTTACCGTTATTTTTCCATGTAATTATAAATACATTTGTCGTAATACATTCGGACAAACTAGTTCGAAATTAGTAAGTAATCATAATTGAGAAATTATCGTGAAATGCAATGAAAATCGTAACAAATATTTGCCAAACCCAGATTAAAAAAATGAAATAAAATACGTACAAAAATGGTTTCGTTAAGAAATTTAAGTGTTTTCAGTTTTTTCTATTACTGTTTTGTTGTTATTAATAGTTTGTACTTTTAGAAGAATGAGGATATGTGACTTAAACATTCAATTGTTTCTAAAGTAACTGTCCAAAATGAAGAAATATGAGGTCAAAATGAAGAAAATGGGAATTATGAAAATTTTTCAATTTACCGTGGAATTTAAAGGAAATCATTAACATGTTTATCAAATATACATTTTGGAAGAACATGATGAAACTCCGAAGAAATTATAAAAAAATCTTTGTCAAAACATATATTGAAAAAAATTTCTAAGAAAATTATGGAATTATTTGCTAACACTTACTTATAAAACGCACCATCAAATTCAGAGGTAATTATGAAATTATTTATAAAAAACAGATACTTTTGTCTGTTCGTAATTGAAAATTCTAGCTTACTGTATAATTATTTCTAACACAAGTTTTCAGGAATTCCTTACATATAATAATAATAATAATAATAATAATAATAATAATAATAATAATAATAATAATAATAAATAATAATAATAAATATAATCTGCCTTACAATTGAGGATGCTTAGATATATACAATTATATAAAATTACTTTGGTTAATTAATAACAGAAATGATTTAAGTGTATGTGGTTAATATGAGGAAACTTGCTAGTTTCCTCATATTAACCACATACACTTAAATCACTCATGTTCAGGCTTTGTATAATTATGTTAAAACGTATTAAATAAATATCCGAATTCCCTTAAGATTAATGTAGGAATTTGTAGAGGAATATTGAATTACGGTATGAAAATAATCCAACACTTAGAACATACTCTAATCAAATCCTCCGAGAGTATCAATGTGGATTCAGAGGGAAGAGAAGCACCTTGGAAGATATATTTACCATGTGACGAAGTATAGAAATGTTTAACGAATATAATATTAAGTTAAACAAATCATATATTGACTTTAAACAGGCTTTTGATAGTACAAGCCATTCCCAGATACTGGGATCTATGAGAGAAATTGATCTTCCTACAAATTAACTTCCTCAGAAACATATAATAAGGTTAAGATACAAATCAATGGCATCCGACCAGAAAGAAGAAAAGAAGGAGACCTAAGTTAACATGAAAGGAAAACATGAAGAAAATAATGCAAGCAAGGGAGCTAAGCATTGAAGATGCCCAAGATCGGAGACTTTGGAGGTTTGGCACGGGAAGACGACAGCAGGTGTAAAAACCCGAAAATGTATAGATAGATAGAATATAGGCATATAGATAGATAGAAGATACACATTTTCTTACCTAGGAGTTGCATAAATAAAAATGGAGTAAGGCAAGAGGATTCTCTTTCAAACAGTATATTTAACATTGGACTGGAAAATATTATCAGGATCTTGAAAAAAAAATAAAGACACAATCTTCAACAGGACAAGACAATATATGGCATATGCTGATGTTGTTATAACCAAAAAAATCTCTGGGTCTGCTAAATGAGGTCTTAATACATATTGAGAGAATTGCCTTACAAATTGGCTGATGATAAATGTTGATAAAACACAAGGTGTATAAAATAGAAGGTATAATTTCAGGTAGGCCTATGTATTCCCCTTAAGTAGACATTTAAAAGAGTTAATTAAAACATGTGTCCGTAAATGCTTGGTTTCCGTGTTATAGATTTCAAAACGGTGATATTCACTGGAACGTTTTTCTTTCCGCAGATAGTTGCCGTTTCAATAGATGTTCAAAATGTCTACCACCTGCTTGAATACAGATCTCCCATGGTCCTGTAAACACAAACATAAATTCTTGAAGTACTGCGTATTTTCTCACATTCTGCCACAATTGGATCCCGAAGGGATTCACGGTCAGGCACTAGACTCTTACACCATTGATTTTAAATGGTCCCACAAGTAGAAATCAATGGAATTCAAGCCATATGAGCGTGGAGACCAAGTAATTGGGTCACCGTACCTATCCATCGACCTTCGATTGAAGTACCGATGAGCCTTAATACTGAAGTGTGCTGGAGCGCCATAATGCAAGAAGTTAACTTGTTGATGAATAACCAGAGGAGTGTCTTCCTAGACATAAAGTATGGTGTTCTCCAGGATTTTTTACACACCTGCCCGATAGGTCTGTTTACAAGTACATGGTGCCCAACTAACTAATCACGAATGATACCGGTCTACACGTTGAGAGAGAACCATACTTGGTGATGAAGTGAAAACCAAAAAAAAATACTGTGGGATTTTATATATATATCCATACATGATGATTGTATAAATTTGTAAAGCCAACTCGTGTGGACTGTGCTTCATTTGTGAATAATATTATTGCAGGAAAGTTCAGGTTTCTACCTCACTGGCAGAACATTACTCGTGCAGGGTAATCTGTTGCTAGCAGACATTGCAAATGATAAGGATATAATTGTTACTCTCGCAACAGTCTCCAGACAGTCGTATGAGCAACATTCCCTTGCAAGGTTTCGTGTGCACATAATCCAGAAGCTCCTCCTCTATGTCTGGAGTTGTACATCTCGATCGTCCCCTCTTCAAACCAGCGGACCATAAACGACGATGGACGACGATGGAGACGTTCAAAAGCCTTCCGATCTGGACATATTCAATGTGGGTACCTGTCCTGGTACAAGCTATGAGCCAGCGCAACATTACAATTTATCTTACCGTATCTGATATGCACTTCTGCTATAGCTCCTGATTTGAGTACACATCGCATATTCGAACGCCAAACTCAGTTTACTTTCGCCTCGGAAACTAACTCTCAGAGTGTCTTGATAATTTTTTCTGTCACGGCAACTACCTGCAGGAAGGAAAATCGTTCCGGTGAATATCAACATTTTGAAGACCATAACTTGGAACCAAGCTTTCCAGACGCATGCTGTTGTTATAGTCTATATAAGGGAATACATACTTTGAAACACCGTGCATATGACAAATAAAAGTGGATAATTTAGGGCTGGTTGCTAAAGAGGTTTTTATTCATGGACAAAACTATGAGAAAGGAGAAAATGTTGAATATTTATGAACTTTTATTACTTGAGGAATTTATATCAGCTAAAATAGGAAGAAATACAAGTAAAGAGGTAAAAATTAGAATATATATATAAAAAGACTATCAGACCAATCATCCTCTATGGAAGTGAGGCTTGGACACTAACAAAAATAATGAAATCATAACTAATGACATAGGAAAGGAAAATTACTCCTATGACAATTGAAAAAGAAGAATTAGATAAAATATTGTGGAATTTGAAATATAATATAAATCGCCTGATAATGTAGTTGAAATTAAAGGCTCAATTGTAATGGTTGAGATATTTCATTAGAATGATGAGGACCATATTCCAAAAACAGATTTGAATTCAAAACCGAAAATGCGACGTAAATTGGGGTTGCAGAAATTAGATGGTTGTATGATGTCGAGGCAGATGTGAGAGCTCTGGAAGTTAAAGGATGGAGGAATAAAGTTCTAGACAGGACAAAATGACTTACAAAGAAGGGTAAAGTTAGACTGAAAGGCCATGAAGAAAACGAATTATCTTATACTTATGTCGCCAATCCACACAAAAATGGAATTATAGTCCCAGAAACTGGAAATAAACGATTATTGTCATTTGGTATAACTAATAACAGGTCTTATTGAAGATAAAAAAGGCGTTCTCCTCTCAAATGCAGGATGATCCAAAAGTGAAGGCCTAAAATGCAGGGATGAGAAGTAAAAATTAATAGACAAATACAATAAACGTAGGTCTGAAAAATTAATGGTTACAACATAATGTCAATATTATTGGTTGGGGCTCGATGAGCACCAGGCTCTAATCCCCAAACAGGGAAGGGAAATAACTACATTTATATAAAAAATCAGGAATTGATCTCAAAAATATACATTAAAATGTCAACCAAATTGCCAGATGCTCGTAAACGGTTAGATTCAATGACTCAGGATTGTAATGAACAGATAATTAGCAAAATAATATTTATTGTAGCTTTTATAGCTGTTTCTGTTTGAATTTAAATGTTGTATTTATCCATGTCTGATAGAATAAATAAACATGTAATTGATTTAGTTGGAATTAGTATTGATTTTCCCCCAAATAGTGAATAATGACACAATCTTGTAACCAGTTAGTTCCCGGAGTCATGTACACTGACTTTTTTCTCATTTACGATTTGCATAATTTTTAAACAATTAATTTTAATAGCAATTAATTATAATAAAACAGAGTATATGAGAACAGATCTTTCGGAGGATTTAGAAATGAATAAAAAAAAGATTAAAACAGTGGAATATTTTAAGTATTCGGGATCAATAATTAAAAAAAGATGAATTACACATCGAAAAAAGAATAATAGAGACAAAGAAAGTTATTGGCTTGTTAAATTGTATTTTATGGAGTAGGAATATAATTAAGAGGACTAAATTATTAACATATAACACAATTGTGAAGAGTATTTTATTTTATGGTGCGGAAACATGGACGTTGAAGCAAAAATACAGAAATAAATTATTAGTCACAGAAATGGACCTTTTAAGAAGAAGGGCAAGAATATAAAAATTAGACAAAATAAAAAGTAATACAGTGGAAGAAATTATTAATGTAGAAAAGGATATTGTACAAGAGATTGAAGAAATCCATCTAAAATGGTATGGGCATATAATGTGAAGAAGAGACACAGAAACAAACAAAGAAGTATTGAAATGGATACCTCCTGGAAAAGGGAAACGTGGTAGACCAAAGCCAACGTGGATAATGGAAATTCAAGACAACATGAAGAAGAGAAATATGACAGAAGCAGATACGCAAGACTGGGAAGTGTGGAAGAAAGAAATTATATATTTTGGTAGAGGATACCTGTGTATATAGCAGATACAATCCTGAAAAAAATATATATATAAGTGGTATATCCTCTGATACTGTTTTGGACTAACATCAGCAGTACTTTTACTAACATTATAGTGTGTGACATTGCAACGGATATAATTAGCTGCGATAAACTAATGACTTGGCACTTAGCGGTATTTCTCTCACCAAACCCGTAAGGCTATCGCTTTATTGTTGAATATCACAAAGCGGTGCTTTGTATGTTTATCCTACAACTTAGCACTTAACAAAATTGGTAACACTTTTACAGTAACTGTAATTTTCCATATATGGGTATGTCAATATAATATTAATAACAATCAATCAATACACTTGAGGCTAGTTCAAACCGAAGTTCGTTTTTGCCTCATTCACAAAGATTCATGTCGATACCTTGTTGTTTCTTTATTTCTGTCCATGCGATGTGATGATACACGTAGCCATTTAACCGTAATTTTGATTAGCATAATGATTTTTCTTTATCTCGTGGATAAATATCTGTATTCTATTTTGTTTTTACTATATTACTAACTTATGTCTAAGAAAATATTAATTATTTTAAAAAAATAAGGGTTAACTTATAATTTTACTATGAATTAAAACAAGACTATGGAAGTAGTGACATCTACCAAAGAGTAAAAAATTCGAATTGAAAGGCATTGGATTAAAAAAAAATACCGAAATATATTTATTGTAAATATTGTTTAAGAAATTAATATGATAACACATATATTATTGAAGAATATTGAATAATTATTTTAATGGATTTAATTATTTTCACCTCAGTATTTATGGGAGTAGTATTTGCAAACTCATCAATCGATACTGTGTTACTTATTAGTTATTATGTTGTTACAAACTTCCGCCAGGAGTAGTGCTTGCAATTATAACTGGTTGAAGGCAATATGAGGTATACGTCTGTGGTTGGGGAAACAAAAAATAAACTGAAATATTAAATTATTTTAAAAATTTGCATTACTTGAAAACTATAGGTCGGAGAAAACAGGGGATCTCTAATAAGGCTTATTTGGACAAAAGAAACTCCTAATTTATGTTACGTTATTATAATTTAAAAGTAAGGGGTAAATGGGGCTCCAAAGCTTTGGTTAGCAACCCGTCTAGGAGAAGGAAACTCCGAAATAAATCCCCGATCCACTAGTGAATGTGGTTGTGCGTCTGGGCTGGTAACCCGACCACGTAAAAAATTTCCAAACTCATCTCTCACAGTGTTCAGCTGGACGGAATAAATGGACGACGACTTAAGCAGAAAAAGGATAAACGATTAGCAATTTCGCGATAGAATAAAATGTTGTTACTTGGAAAGTCAGAGATCTAGGAAGTAAAAAAAATATAATTATAAAGTATATTTTATGAAAAAGATATTCACATTGCGGTCATAACTGAAACATAAAAGAAATTTAAAGGGACTAAAGAATTAAATAATAATACAATGATTTACAGTGGCGTACCTGGAAATGTAAGAGCACGAAGTGGGGTTGCAATATTGATACATAATAAGTTGAAATCTAAGATTGAATATTATACATATATCTTCTTCTTCCTTCCATGTATTAGGCCAAGGCCTGTTACGATCCTATAGAAAATTTTCCCTCCAGCATGATCCTTCTGGGAAATTCTCGTATAAGACTTGAAAGCATAATAATAATCCCTTCAATTGGTTGCTGGCCAAAGGAAGGCAAGACCAGTGATGGGGCTGCCATCTTATAGCCTCTGGTCAGGCTTTTGTGGAGAAGAAAAGAAAATTAAGGAAAAAAGAAATGGAAGAAAGGAAAGACTCCCTAGCCCTCGGATGTCCTAATAGCATTGGGGTCGAAAAAACAAGAGTTAACCAAGAGAGTTTAGATAGTAAAGTTAGAAGAGTGCAAAACACAAGTAAGTGGAAGAAATGTTTTGCACAGCTTGGGCACCTTGCGGTCGCCATCCACATATCCCCTAGATGAGGACCCCTGAGGGACTAATATCATCTAAATAATTCATTGTTGAATAAAAATGTATTAGTAACAATTAAAGAAATTGCACTACATAATGGTCTTTGTAAAGAATGCTTTTAAAAACTCTTTTAAGTTATTGTTGTCAAAATTATAAACCCTTCTATTATAACTGTAATAAGAACACCTGCTTAACTTCATATTCTTAAATGAAAGTAAACTAAACTCTGATTGGATGTTAAAACAATTAACTTTCTTATTTAACAAATTAAATCAAACCTTATATTTAAAGGACTATTAACCAATAGAATTAACAAATAACATCATGTGATGTAATAATGGTATTAAAATTATAAAAGAATTACACTAGTCATTCTGCATTAGCGTTGTGCCCAACCAGTTCATTTCGAGAAGTAGTTCGTTCACTCGCACTAATTTTTGTGAACCATTCAATTCAACTAGTTCGTTCACAAAATTTAGCAAAGCCCTTCATTTGCCAAGAAAAAAAACAAACAAACAAACAAACAAAGAATGTGGGCTGGAGGGGGAAGCACGAAGACACGAGCATGGGGTGATGACTTGACAACCACATGGTAGCTGTGGAATTTAAAGATAAACGGAAATAGTTCTGTAAATTCTATTTTAATTTATTTGAGTAAGACAAATTCTAATATGACTGCTACCATACTTTTGTTTATTTTATAATTATTTATAGCTCCTTTGTATTTCTGTTATAACTGTATTATTTGCATAATTGTATTTATATACAGATTTTCAATGTTTACATATTTTATTTCAAGTTCTAAATGTTAATAAAAAAACAAAATCTTAACTCTATAATTTGAAAAAAGAAGAAGTGTGGAGTATTTTAAAACTTTTAAGGAAGATATATTTTATTTTATTTATATATGTATTATTTACACATATTATTTGCATAATAGTTCTTTAAAAAGAAAGAAATATGCAAAATCGTACTATTGGCAATTACTTGATCTTAATCTTTACAACCCCTAAACTAAAAATATAAAGAGGGTGAATACTGGGTAGGCCAACAACATTTAGCCTTGTGTGTGCACTTTTACAGAATGGCTTCTAATTCACGATCAAGAAAAGTAGTGAAATTTGGGGTTTTCTTCGCCGATTTAGGCGATAGTAAAGCAAAGTGTAACTTTTGTTCTAAACACAGTTTCATTCAGGGGGCGGGATGCTTTTAAACTTGCATGACATATTCGCTCTAGATGTTTAGCAAGGTAAAATTTTTACTGAATTTTGCAACAGCTTTTGTAAACCTAGCAAAATATGTTGTTTTAAAACTTGGATAAATGGATTTTTATTAAATACTTTCGGAAATTCCAGTAAATAAAATGTAAGTGATTGTAATATTAGACTACATTAGATTTGAAGCATTGGTAATGCCGTACATCAAATGGAGTAATCCCTGAGTAATAATAATAATAGGTTTTATTGCAGCCAATGGCCATGTAGAAAGAATTGTTTTCATGTCTTACAGAAGCCTGTTATCGATGTTCCTATATTTTTACACTGTAATAGGTGATATCGGTCGCAGTGCGACCCACATAGTTTGCTCTTGCACTTTTCTTCTGGGTTATGGCGTGTATGAATGATGACGTAAGCAAGAGGCGGGAAAGTGCCGTAATGTACATGTAACGAATGAATGAGCGCGTCGAATGTTTAAAGCCAGTTCACTCTGTCAAGGTAGTTCGTTCCTCTAAGACACTTCACTCTTCCAAGGTAGTTCGTTCTTTGATACCACTTCGTTCATCGAAAACACATCACTCTTCTAAGATAGTTCGTTCTTTGATACCACTTCGTTCATCTAAGGCACTTCACTCTTCCAAGGTAGTTCGTTCTTCTATGTAACTTTACTCAGGCGAGATAGTTCGTTCTTCTATGGCAGTTCACTCTGGCAAGATAGTTCGTTCCTCTCAGACACTCACTGCGGTACGAACGATGTGGATGATGTAGGAATAATTCGGGGACATGCAAGGTCGATGGGTGGAGAAATGTAGAGTAATCAACGAATGAGGGAAAGTTGATTTGGAGTGAGACATCTAGAGCTTGAAATAAAAAGTAAATTTTAATTTTAAGTAGCAGTAGTGAACTCTGAACTGGCAGTTCACTAAAAGTGAGTAACTTTTTGACACTTCACAGTAGTGAAACGTTCTTTTTGAATGACTTACTCTCAAATTACCCATATATAAATGAACGAATTGCAACATTAAGGATGAAAATTAATAGAAGACCTTTAACAATAGTAGGTGTTTATGCCCCAGTTGAAAATAAGAAATATGAAACTGAAAATTTCTATGACGATCTTAAAAAACACTCGAAACAATTAATAAAAACTGATTATGTTGTAATATGTGGCGACTTGGAGAACAACACTTAAATGAAAATGGAGTAGAGTGAGACAATGTGCAAAGCAATTACACATCTTAACATTGTAGTGGTATCAAAGAACGAACTACCTTGGAAGAGTGAAGTGTCTTAGAGGAACGAACTACCTTGACAGAGTGAACTGTTTTTTCAGAAAACCAGATATAAATGGAGCGCAAGAGGACTCAGAACAATAATAGACTATATTGAAATTAATGATAAACTAAGACAACTCCAAGATGTACAGGTATATAGAGGCTGCGATATTGATTCAGACCATTTTTTTGGTAATGGGTAAATTTAAATTGTGGTTAAGATGGAAGAAAAAGTAAAATCAGGAATAAACCAACAAATGAAATATACAAAGTATGCTTTTTGCAGGAGGAAAGTATAAGAAAATTATATCAACAAGGACTACAACAATACTTCATACACACACCAACTAGATATATATTGGATGAAAAATGGAATAATATTAAAAGTTGTATTGAAAAGGCAGCCTTGGAAGCAATAGTGAAAAAAAAATAGAAGCAGAAAAGGAGTAAGAATTTGGAATGAAGAAATAGAATTAGCAATCAAAGAAAAACAAAATGCATATAAACAGTGGTTTCAATAAAACAGAAGAATCTAGATAACAATATATAGAAAAAAGGAATACTGCAAAACAAATTATTAGGACAACTCATCAACATTTTTGGAATAATTCTATAAGTAAAATATAAAACGATATTCATGGCAGACAAAATTTTGCATACAAAGTTATAAAACTTTTAAATAAATCACAAAAGGGTACTGCAAAAATGGATGTTATAAATAAAGATGGATAGAATACAATACAATTTTATGGTGTAAAGAAGAAAAAGAAGATCAAGAAAAACAAGAATTACATTTAGATAATGAAAAAGAAGAAATTAAAACTGATATGATTACTGTATTCAAGTAGACTTTCACGGCCGGAGTTGCTATGATGATCTTGATGAAGATTTCCGGGCTGTAGGCCGTGGTCGTGAGGCTTGAAGTTCCCCGACGTTTCGCCAGAGACTGCGTCTGGCATCCTCAAGGGTTGTCTTGAGACTCAAGACGCAGTCTCTGGCGAAACGTCCGGGAACTACAAACCTCACGACCACGGCCTACAGCCCGAAAATCTTCATCAATGTCATCATTGATATGATTACATTTGATGAACTTCAAGAATCCTTAAAAGATACCAAAAACAGAAAAGCAGCTAGTCCTGATCAGATAAATATGGAGCTTCTAAAATACGATGGAATATTTTTGGACTGGAGAATATTGCATTTATATAATGAATGTTGGAGAAACTATAGAATACCAGGAAGTTGGAATATAGCTGAAGCCATATAATTGTTTAAAAAAGGAGATAGAAGGGAATGTAAAAATTATAGAGGAATTTGCCTTCTTAATTCAATTTATAAAATTTATGCAGGGATTATAAATAAAACACTTAAAATAATAGCAGAAGCAATACTAGAAGAAGAACAAAGGGGCTCTAGAACGGAGCGATTAACAACAGATAATTTATTCACATTACAGCAAATATTTTAAAAAAAAAGGAGAGAACATAACCTACAGATGTATGTTGCTTTTATTGATTTTGAGAAGGCATTCGATCGTGTTGATAGAGTTACGTTATGGAAAATTATGGGAACTCATGGCTACCCCGCAAAATTAATTTTTATGATAAAAGGTTTATATGCAAAATTTAAAATTGTAATAAATATGGGCACATCAAAGACCGAACCAATTTTAATAAATAGAGATTTAAGAGAAGGGTGTAGTTTATCACCTACTCTTTTTAATTTATATATTAATGACATTGAATGCAGGCTTTCACGGCCGGTAATCATAATGTTGTGTGATTCCGGGTTCTGTGGCCGTGGTCCATAGTTGGTGTTGATACCAGACGTTTCGCCCTCAACTGCGGAGGGCATCTTCAGTGGCGAGTGCTTCTAGGCGTGTTTCCTGGTCGGAAGATCTACTTAGAGTGAGCTCTGCTGACGTTGTGGACGTTGTATTGATACTAGTGGTGGGAGCAGGGTGAGTGAGCGTGGCTCTTGCTGATTGGCTAATGGTCGTCTCCTTGTTGTCCCTAGTGTTGATGCATTTATTTTCTAGTGTATGGTACCAGGCCTTAGGCAATTTGATACCTTCCTCTTTTCTGTTAATATTTTCTTTATGCTTGTATATTTCTATAGCCTCTCGGTATAATCTAGGGAAATAGTAGGAAGTTGTGGCTACTATTTCCCTAGATTATACCGAGAGGCTATAGAAATATACAAGCATAAGAAAATATTAACAGAAAAGAGGAAGGTATCAAATTGCCTAAGGCCCTGGTACCATACACTAGAAAATAAATGCATCAACACTAGGGACAACAAGGAGACGACCATTAGCCAATCAGCAAGAGCCACGCTCACTCACCCTGCTCCCACCACTAGTATCAATACAACGTCCACAACGTCAGCAGAGCTCACTCTAAGTAGATCTTCCGACCAGGAAACACGCCTAGAAGCACTCGCCACTGAAGATGCCCTCCGCAGTTGAGGGCGAAACGTCTGGTATCAACACCAACTAGACCACGGCCACAGAACCCGGAATCACACAACATTATTAATGACATTATCCAAAATTGGAAAAAAATGTTAATGTAGGTATAAGAATGGACCGTTTTTAAAAATATAATGTTTTAATGTATGCTGACGATGTGGTTATTATTTAGAAAATGAAAATAATTTGCAGTACTCTTTACATCAAGTAAATCAGTTATGCCATGAATATAATTTTAAAATATCAAAAGAAAAAAACGAAAATAATGGCATTTTGGGGAAGTGAACATATAGGCCTAAGATAAAAAATCATAGTAGACAACAAACCTCTGGAACAAGTAACAAATTTTAATTATTTGGTTTGCAATTTTACTATAAACACAAAAACTGAAAGAGACGTAAATATGAAACTGTCAAGATTTCTAATGATATGTGGAACAATAAATAGAACATTAAAGAAGAGATAATAGATTGCAGTTTTATAAAACATTGGCAGTTCCTGCATTACTTTATGGGAGTGAAACCTGGGTAATGACTAAAAATTACAAAGTAGAATACAAAGCGTAGAAATGAACTTCCTTAGAAGAACAAGAATGCACAAGAATGGATCGGATAAAGAATGAAGATATAAGAACAGAGTTAAATATATATCCACTGGATGATAAAATCAAAGAATATAGAGAAAAATGGTTTAGACATGTAGAAAGAATGAATGTAACAAGATTACCAAAAGCTGCATTTAACTACAAGCCAAGAGGTTCAAGGATTGTAGGAAGGCCAGTGAAAAGATGGACAGAACAACTGAGGCGGAACAGGCAATTTGTCTAGCCCGTGAAGTGAAGAAGAAGAAGAAGAAGATAATTTAAAAGTAATAATGTTAAAATTTGAAATTTGTATCAAAATGTTTTTCTTATAAGACTTTGAGTTTTCCTTGAAATATCAAGGAATGATAATTCCTATTTTACTTCCGGCATCCGTTAAAATTCTGAATATCTATAATTTTATTTAATTATATTTACAGATGTTTTAACTTGTCTCGACCAAGGATCGAAACTGCGTCTGACGCAAGAACATTACTCTTAGAACACAAACGTTTTTGTTCGAAACTGACCAAATCTTTAAACCACAGCTCATTGAAACTCTCCATATGTAAAAAAAAAATGACATTTTTATGAATTCTAATAGTAGTAGTATTCTTAATCCAGTGTTTTTATTTCAAATGTACATATGTCCTGTTATTTTATGATTACCTAGACTCATAGTGGAATTGTTATGTCCCAAACTAATAATAATAATAATAATAATAATAATAATAATAATAATATAATAATAATAATAATAATAATAATAATAATAATAAATAATAATCATCATCATCAGCCCCTGCCTGGTTAGCTTACATGGGGGTAAGGGCTAGACTTAAACCTCATGGTAAGACACTAGGACAACAAACCCTTACGAAATAAGCACTTCGCGGATCAAGTGAGGAGGTTCAACGGATTCGACGGCGGAAAGAGGAATTTGTTCCCAACGGCCAAGAGAGGGCGGATGAAAACAGGTTCTGGAATAAACCACTGCCAGTTCCTATGAAAATAGATTTCGGTACAAAAACATAGTGATAACTAAGTACTTGGGAAGCGTGAAAAGGAAATATAATTTTTTACCCCAGGGGTGGTAAACCAATCCACTGCTGTTAATAACAGTTACAAACCAGGCTGTCGGATTCTCGAGAGATTGGCCAAAAACACGGCAACAAGAGGGTATCGAAGGACCTCTGGGTCAACTTCGCCCAAAAATCAAAACCTTTTTCGGAACGTTAAACATAAATTCACTTATTGCGACGAGAAAAAATTGCATGAATTGGAGAACATTTTAAAAAAGAAACAAAATATTCAAATATGGGCACTCCAAGAAAACAAGGGGGACTAACAGATTGAAACTACAATAGATTTTGGGGAACTATAAACTACTTAATTACTCCCACTGGGCCTTATCGGAAACCGTAGGTTCATGGCCGCACGGACATAAGCTCTCCATACATCCCTATCCTGAGCTAATGCTTTCCGATCATTCCCTGTATAACCTACTTCCCTCAAATCATAGTTAATGTTATTCTCCCATCCCATTCTTGGTCTACCAACTGGGTGTTTTCCCTCGGGCTTTCCTACAAGAAGCTTCCATGCAAGTCCTTCATTTCCCATACGTGCAACATGTCCTGCCCAACGCAGTCTACGAGACTTAACTGTTCTTAATATATCTGGCTTCCTATAAAGACCATGTAGTTCATTGTTACGTAAGTCTTCTCCATTCACCTTACTGTTCATCTCTCTTTGGTCCAAATTTTTCCTAAGTATTTTATTCTCAAATACTTGTAATCTCCTTTCCTCTCTTAAAGTAAGATTCCATGTTTCGCACCCATATAATATAACTGGTAGAATAATCATTTTATATATTTTCAGTTTAACGTTTTTTGAAAGGAGTTGGGACATCAAGAGTCTCTGCAATGCATAATAGCACGCATTTCCAGAATTGAGCCTATGTTTAATTTCTTTGTGATCTCATTCATATTTGTGATCACTGTTCCTAGGTATATGAATTCAGCCACTTCCTCAAAATTTCCCTCATTTGTCATTAGCTGCCCATTTCCATTATATAATGAATTTCTACGTGTGACCATATATTTAGTTTTATTGATACTTACTTCCAGTCCTAATTTCCTAGTATTACTCAATAGTGTGTGCGTGTTGTTCATTAGTATCCACTCGCTATCGGCCAATAATACTACATCATCTGCATCAACTAACAGCTTATTAATACCATTCAGTTGTAAGCCTTCCTCATTCTCTAAAGATTTAATGGCATGTTCTAGTACAAAATTAAATAGTAGAGGAGATAGTGCATCTCATTGCTTCAACCCATTCTGGATTTCAAAAGTGTCCGAAATCTGTTTGCCTACACGCACCCTACACTTTGTGGCATTTAGACACATTCGTATAAGTTTAACTAACGTTTTAGGAATTCCGCACTCCAGCAGGATACTATATAACTTCTCCCTCTTAATTGAATCATATGCTTTTTGAAGTCTACATACAGTTGATGTACAGTACCATTATATTCCCATTTCTTTCTAAAAATGTCTTATACTAAAAATCTGATCTGTTGTAGACCTGTTTCTTCTAAATGCACATTGATGATCTCCTAGAATGTCATCAATATAGGGAGCAAGTCTGCTTACTAATATATTTGTTAGAATTTTGTAAGAAGTTGAAAGTAATGAGATGCCCCTGTAGTTGTTGCAATCAGTTTTATCTCCTTTCTTATAAATTGGTACGATAATTGACTCCTTCCATTCATCGGGAAGAGCTTCTTTTTCCCAAATCATACTACGCAACCAGCGTATCTTGTCCATCAATTTTTCTCCCCCTGATTTTATCAGTTCTGCTGGGATCTCATCTGAACCTGATGCTTTATACATCTTCAATTTTTCAATCGCCATTTCAACCTCTAATGCACTTGGTTCTGCGACTAGCATTTCTGCTGTCTGTAAATTATCCTTCTCGATGTCCTGTTCTGTATGTACATTTAATAGCTGATTAAAGTAACTTTTCCATCTATTTAATATACTCCTTGAATCTGCAATCATATCCCCATTTTCATTCCGAATTTTCTTTCTTCTAGCCTGAAACCCTTTCTTCTCTATACTAATTCTCTGATATAATTCTCTAATGTTCCTATATCTTGCATTCATTACAAGATCATTAATCTTCTCTCTCAAATATTCCCTCTTTTTACTCTTTAGTAGCTTGGTGGTACCCGTCTAATACTACCCAATTGCTCTAAATTTACCTTATTTGGCTCGTGTACCCACTTCATTTTTGCTAGCTTTCTTATCTTTACGATATCGGCACATTCCTCATCAACCATTTCTAGTTTTGCCTCTTTTTTAAACAACCAATGCTTTCTGATGCTGAAAATTTAATAGTATCACTTATAGCCTCCCATTCTTTATTTATATCAGTTTCTTCTTCGTTTGCCACATTGTCATCGGAAGATTCCAGCACTTCAAATCTATCAGCAATTTTCATTTGGTATTCTTGCCGCATTTCATCATTTTTCAAGTTTTTTAATTCAAATTTTACAGAATCATCATTAGTGTTTGTTCCTCTCATAAGCGATAGCCGTTGTCTGATTTTCACTCTGACCAGATAATGATCCGAATTGCAGTCTGTCCCTCTAACTGATTTAACATCGATGATGCTACTGTGCCAGCGTTTATCCACCTAATACATGATTTATCTGGTTCCGAGTTTCTCCATCTGGGGACGTCCAAGTGTATTTATGTATATCCTTATGCTGAAATGTTGTGCTCTTAACAATGAGATTCTTTGATGTGGCAAATGTGACTAATCTAACCCCGTTGTCGTTACTATCTTCATGAAGACTGAATTTGCCTATTGTTGGTTTGAATATATCTTCCCGACCCACTTTTGTACTAAAATCTCCTAAGACAATTTTCATATGATATCGTGAAAGGCTATCAAATACGCATTCTAATTCTTCATAGAACTCATCCTTGATCTTTTCATCTTTATCTTCTGTGGGGGCATGTACATTTACAATTAAAAATGATGTTTACCCTTTAGAATTATGTAAGATATCCTATCACTAACAAACTTAATATCTCGGATAGCGGATAGGATCCTCCTTCTGACTAAAAAACCCGTTCCAAATGCAGGTCTTTCTGCACCCCCGTAGTATAATGCAAAGCTTCCTGATTCCTGACTACCTTCTCCTGGCCACCTAACGTCCTGTAAAGCGACTATATCCAAGGGCGATTTATCTAGTTCCCGCGTTAATATCTCTAGTGCCCCGCTATTGTATAAAGTCCTAACATTCCATGTTCCCAGGAACATGTCCCTGTGTTTGAGCCTTTGGCATGGGTTCCCTGAAGTATTCCCCGCCCGGAGAACCGAATGGGGGACTATTTGATCTCCAGAAAATTTTACCCCAGTTGAACCCATGTCCGCATTTCTTGACGGTTCTATTTTTACTGTTAGTGAAAGATCGTCACTCTTTCGACCAAGGTACTTTTTCGTCTGGCTTATCACCTTCGACCAGTCCGGCATGGGTAACCCTATCGGCAGTAATGCTACCGCCGGCATAGCTCTCAGGATCATTTAAGCACGCAAGCCACTCCACCACGACAAGGTAATGATACCATGGAGGGCCTTTTTGGGAACTATAGACTTTTCAAAAGTAAAACCGATAAACGAATTCTTAAAAGTACACCACATTTGGGAGTTGCTTTTGCTATCCATAAGAATATATTAAACTCGGTAATAAATGTGAATCCCATAAATAATAGATTGATGACAATTACACTAAAATGTGCGAACCAAACATACACATTGATCAATGCACATGCGCCAATTAACAAAGACAATATAACAGATTGCAAAAAAATATATATATGATTTTTGGGAAACATTGGAAGAGAAGGTACTAAAAATTCCACGGAATCATGTTTTAATCCTGTTAGGTGATTTTAATGCACAACTGGGCAAAGAAAAGAAATATAAGAAGACAATTGGCAAGTATCCAGCGCATAAGTGGATCAACCGAAATGGACTAGTTGAATTTTGCAGACTATTTAACCTCAAAATTATGTCTACACATTTTAAAAAGAAACCATCAAAACAAATGACATGGCGTGCACCAAACTCACTTCTAGGTGAATATCAAATTGACCACGTGGTAACTTATTTTTTCCACCATAGAGAAATTATGAATGTCCAAGTTAGAAGAGGTGCAAACATCGTTTCGGATCATTATCTGACAAGAATTAAATTGAAACTAAAACCCAGTAGACTTACCAAAAAGCAGCCATCAATATTGAAGTTTGCCACCATTAACAATTCCGTCAACATTCACAGAGGAATTAGAAAAGAAGCAATCACATAATTGGCAAGAACTCAAAAGCAAAGTAACTGAAACGGCACAAATGTTAATCCCTCTACAAAGAAAGAGAAAGCATCCTTGGTGTAATGAAGAATGCGACAAAGCTATTGCAGCGAGGCACCGAGCATACGTTAATTGGAATAGTTAAAACACAGAAAAGAACCATAACGCATTCTTAGTGCACAGGAAAGAAGCAGCCAAATTAATCAGGAAAACAAAAAGGAAATATGAAAACGATCAATTAATTGAAATTGAGAAAGACTTTCAAACAAACAACACGCGGAATTTCTACAAAACTTTTAAGACCAAACTCATTGGGTACCAACCACAGAGTCTCTACTTTAAAAGAGAAGATGGTATATTGGCACTAAACAACCAGGAAAATTACAGAGAACTTGCTAAATATTTTGAGAAACTTCTTAACTGCCCAATACCAATAAACAGATTCCCCCCACAAGAACCTGAACAATCAAATCCAAACTCATCACCACCGGATGAAGAAGAAATTATTATGCAGATTAAAAGACTTATAAACAATAAGGCAGCAGGTGAAGATGGAATTGTGGCAGAACTCCTAAAAGTGACAGGACCAAAGACCATAAAAGAAATCACAACACTTGTGCAAGAAATGTGGCAAACAGAACACATTCCAGAGGATTGAAAGACTGCATTAATCCACCCGTTACATAAAAGGGGAGACAGAACAGATGTGAACAATTATAGAGGGATTTCATTATTATCAGTCCCATACAAACATTGTATCTCAATGTCTGCTCGACAGAGCGCAACGGCAACTCGAACCGAATATAGGAGAATATCAAGCAGGATTCAGACCAGGCAGATCATGTCCAGAACAAATCCTGAACCTTAAGCTAATCCTTAGACACCAGAGAATTTGTAGCAATGATTTAGTGTGTATATTTGTTGACTTTAAAAAAGCTTACGATTCGGTTGACCGAGAATCACTATTTGAAATATTGAAAGAACAAGGTTTAGACCGTAAAACTCTTGCACTTATTAGACAGACACTAACAGATCATGGGGGAAATTTCTGAATCCTTTGAAATTAAGACAGGAGTAAGACATGGAGATGGATTTTCTCCACTACTCTTCAATTGTGTTCTTGATAAAGTAATACAAGAATGGCGTAAACATAAAACAATTTTTAAATGTAATCAGCCAATCATATTAGGAAGAGGAAAATTGAAGATTGATTGCCTAGCATATGCTGATGATCTAGCAATCTTAACCCGTGACGTTGTAACAGCACAAAAACAGATTGAATTATTAAATGACATTGCAGAGAAAGTTGGTCTGCAGATTTCTTTTGAAAAAACGGAATATATTTCATGCAATAAACAAGCACCAAAATACCTGGAAACCAAATATGGAAAAATTAAACGAGTTTCACAATTTAAATATCTTGGTGAAATAATTCAGGAAAATGGAATTGAAACTAAAGCCAATAAAAGTAGATGCCAAAAAATGGAAACAGCATTTCTGCTTATTCACAACACTTATAATAAAAAATGCATATCTTTACATACAAAATAACGACATTGTAATTAAACCAGAGTGCCTCTATGGAGCAGAAACATTAATTCTGAACAGAAAAAAAGATAGAAAAAATATAGTGAAAAAATAATGCAAAATTATAAGAAAAGTTTTAGGTCCACAAGTCATAGGTGAAGCATGTAGACTCAGAAGTAAAAAGGATTTAAATAATATACAGACATTCATAGTGATATTAGAAAACAAAGGTTAAAATTTTATGGCCATATTAAACGAATGATCTCAAATAGGCTTACAAAACAGATAATGGAACTCTACGAAAACAGAAGTAAAGCTCCAGTGGATACTATGAAGTGGATTGATGAAGTCAAAAAGGACTTAAAATTGGTAGGAATTACTAAAGAAGATATCCCAAACAGAGATATATTTAGAATTAAGGTAAATAAGTGGCAAGTTGACCAAGAGGACAAACCGAAGAAAAAACTGGAATATCTTGGACAGATGAGAGAAAACAAGCTCATAGCAAAAGAATGAAAGAAATTTGGGCCCAAAGGAAACGCCTCTAAGTACTTTGCGTAGTCCTACATGGGCAATTATAAAAAAAATAATCATCATCAAGACACTGCAAATATATGGGAATTCAAATAGAAGATAATTATTACCTCCACGATTTACTATTCGCAGATGATCAGGTGGTTATTTCACAAGATCCAGATGATGCACCTTTCATGTTAGGGAAATTAGAGATAGAATACAAAAAATGGGGATTACAGATAAATTATAATAAAACTGAATATCTTTCATTGGATACAACAGATGAGCTAAAATGTAATTCAGGAAGAATACGTAATGTTAAATCATTTATATATTTAGGATCTATTTTGGATAAAAGTGAGAATTCAACTACAGAAATCGAAAGAAGAATAACTGATGGAAGAAGAATCATTGGTATGATAAACTGAGTGCTTTGGAATAGAAATATAATATACAGAACGAAGACAAGTATATTTCAAGTTTTGTTACAAATCATTTTATTATATGAGTTCAAAACCTGGACAGTACGTAGAAAACAATCCAATAAGCAGTAGAAATTGATTTTTGGAGGCGATCGACAAGAATTTCAAGAAGGGATAAGGTTAGAAACAGCACAATAAGGAAATTATGCAAGTTGAAGAAAACATATTGAAAAAAAAAATAGAGGAAAAAGTTTGAAATGGTATGGACACCTCATAAGAATGGAAGAAGAGATAATACCGAAGAAGATCCTTAACTGGAAAGCTAATGGAAGAAATGGAAGAGGCAGACCTAGACAACGTTGGATGGATGGAGTGAGGAGAACTATGGAAGCTAGATATCTGTGGGAAGAAGTTGCTTTAGACAGGAACCTCTGGTGACAAATCACTTTGGGTTGAAGGAGGAACGCTGTATTTTGCAATATTCCTAATTTAAAAAATAATAATGATTCAATGACAAGGCTCATGATCTTATAATGAGAATTTCTGACTACAGTTCATAGGGGCCAGGATTCGATTCCTGGTCAGACCATAAGAAATTTTCTTTCATGTGGTCGGTCATGGTCTGGAATTTAGATTTAAGAATTCTCCTGTGTTTCATTATCATTTTTTTCTAATCACATCATCAGGCTAACGTAATTCCTCCTTTCAGGCGCACCGTGTGGGTTACAATTCCGACGTCAGAAGAAAACACCTCATTGCCGTAAGATAACCTGGCGACATTTGACAAAATAATACAGATTTAATATTACACAAGAACAACCATTAAAAGCATGCACATTGTAGAGTTACGCCTCATATATAACAAATATACATTTATCTTAATTGATTGTAACGTCCGGTGCTCATTATTTTCTGTGGGAGAGAATTCCAGATGCGGAGAGAGTATATGATATTGAGTTATATTAAGCAAGAGATTATGGTGTAAGAGTGTATTTGAATTATGGTTGATGCATAACAAGTAGGAAAGAGAGGCTAAATATATTGCAATCAAGCACGAAGAATTTTGAATAGTTGAATTAGGCAATAAATTTTCTCCGATCGTTGAGACGAAACCATGGCAATTCGCGAAGAAAAGATAAATGTGATAATCTGACATTAAATATAAATCTTAAATGGCTGAATGATCGTCAACCTCTGTAATTAACACACGTGGATGTGAGGCCAGAATCCGGATGGTAGAGCAAGGGACTTCTAGGCCTGTCGGCCATTTATTATAAATATGAATCTGAAAACGCAGCAGTGTTTCTAAATTCATGGCGTATGGAACCCTAGGTTCAATGTCACCTTTGATCCAATCAAGAACGTACTATATATCTGTGACACTCATTTCCCTAATATCCAAACGACAATTATACTCTCACATAGGCCTAGGACTTCTTAATTGATTTTTTCCTGAACATTTTCCAATAATTTTGAAAGTATTTCTACTAGTATCTCTTCGACTACATTATCTCCTATACTTAATTATCTTAATAATATTATTTATAGAGTTATTTGTTGCGGAGTTTCCTCCATTCTCCATATCCATCCTTTTTGGGACAGAATATTTGACTTAAAACTTAGTTTTTAAGTACTTATAGTGCTATTCTTCTTCTTTTTCTTCTCTAGCTTCACGGTTATTGTAATTTAGCTATGACTTCCATGTAATAATTCACTACTCTCTACTATGTTTTATTCTCCACTTCTTTACTTTCTGAGCTCTCAAACCTGCCTCCACATGATCCAAACATTTAAATTTCTGAAGCCCTAATTTGCATCGAACTTCCGGTTTTGCATTTAAGTTCCTCTTCTATTCTTATTATTACATGTCCCACACTATTCTGCAGTAAATTAACAAACTGTCTAAAATACAGATCAAGTCACAACGACGTACAGATTCAGACCTAGAATTTGACTGATATCCTGGAGCACGAAGATATCTAAGTTTTGATTATGCGAGAGACTGATACAAGTACGTATGGCATAGAGAATACAGGTTGAAGCAAATACATGGAAAACATTCATTATATGTCTAATTTCTCCGCATGCCCCATGTATCTAATAGATATTTATTCATTTTCGCGAGGTTAAGGTCATGAGACCTTCTCAACCGGACACAATTAAAGTGTAAAATACTTAGTAATATATATATAATCATCTTCTTCGTATGGGCTCCATGTCCCGTCCCGGATATATATATATATATATATATATATACACACAATTAGATATTTACAAATTATGTTTTATGGACGATAACAATATGAAACTAGATAATTAGTTAAGTTATATAATAACTTTGATGGTATTATTATTATTATTATTATTATTATTATTATTATTATTATTATTATTATTATTATATTGGGACCAGGATTTTTAAACTGGCATAAACCTTCTTGGGTGCATTATGACCCTGGGATCGAATCAGACACTAAAGGAATTTAGAATAAGATATTTGTTCTGGGATAAGGGCAGCCGTCAGGCAGGGCTGCTCGGGCCGATTGTCTAGAAAGGTGGGAGCTTTAACCTTCAACTACCCCAAAGATACGCTAAGGTCTGCAGTGGCATAATTTTATTTTTACAACAATTTTAAATAAGAAAACAAATACACACGAAGAAGGCAAACATGTTCGTACAAAACTAAATAAAAGAAAGATAATCACATAAATTAGTTATTATTAACATCGCCTTTCTACTTGGTTAAGGCCTGTTGGCTTGTAGCGACAACAGGATTTTTTAATGCAAACTTCCAATCTTCTTGTAGGTCCTCCTGTAATTCTACTTCCTTCTGGCTTATACTGTAATAATAACTTAGAAAGTGTATTATTTACATCCTTTTATTATTGTCCATCGATTCCCTTTTATGAGTTTCAATTATTTTTGTTATATTGAAAATAGTTGAATACAGGTTTTCATGGCCGGTAATCATAATGTTGAGTGATTCCGGGCTTTGTGACCATGGTCCATTACTGGTGTTCCTACCAATCGTTTCTCCTTCAACTGCGGAGGGCATCTTCAGTGGCGAGTACTTCTAGGTGTTGTTTCCCTCCGCAGTTGAGGGGAAACGTCCGGTAGGAACACCAGTAATGGACCACAACCACATAGCCTGGAATCATTCAACATAATAATGAAAATATTTAATCCTTCCCTGATTATGGTATTTTTCACCTGGTCTGCAAATGTAAAATCAGTCGTTCATCATCATCATCATCTTCTTCATTCATGGATTAGGTCTGTTGACCCGTTCCGACTTCAGGCCCATCTCTTTCTAGGTCTGCCCACATCTCGGGTGCCTTTAGATTTGTATTTTGTTATTTGTTTTGGATATCTATCTTCATTCATTCTGTCTATGTGTTGCTTCCATTTTTGTCTATATGTATCCATTTTATCAGTTATTGCAAATATTTCAAGTTCCTGTCTTATTTCTGTGTTATTGATTCTGTTTCCTCAGTGCACCCTTTAACAGATCTCAAAAATTTCATTTCTGCTGCCGTTATCCTACTTAGGTCTTGTTTTTTATGTATCCAGGCTTCTGAACCATAGAGAGCAGTACCGGTACTGCCAACATTTTATAAAATTTCAGTTGGGTCTCTCTTGTTGTTTTGTTATTTAGTGTTCGTTTTATCGTACCACATATTCCCTGGAATTTTGCTATTTTATTATTTATATCATTATCATAATTAAATGAAATGTCACATCCTAGATAATTGAGATGGTTCACCTGTTCTATGATTTTGTTTCCTATTTACTATTTTCGATCTGATTTGATTTTTTCCCTTGGAATGCCATTACCTTAGTTTTTTCTATGGATATTTTGAGATTATATTGTTCACATATATTATGTAGCTTAAAAATATTCCTCTGAAGTTCGTCTTCTGTATTTGCTATTATTACCTGGTCATCAGCGTATAATAATGTTTTCAAGTAGTGTGTTTTATCTAATTTTATTCCTTTATTTGTTTCTTCGTTCCATTTTTTTTATTATATCATTGATGTATAGGTTAAATAAAACTGGAGAGATACTGCATCCTTGTTTAACTCCTTGATTAGTATGAATTTTATTTTTACTTACTTCATTTCTAGTTTTTATAACAAAATTTGTGTTCCAGTACAAACTCTTTATAGCTGCTATTAAGTGTTTCGGAATTCCTTTTTCTTTTAAAATTGTCCAGAGTTTTCCTCTGTCTACTTTATCAAATGCCTTGACAAAATCAATAAAAGCTATGTGTATTTCCATGTTATATTATCTTCTTTTGTTTATAAATTCTTTTATCGTAAATATATTATCCATACATGGACGCCCTGGTCTGAATCCACTTTGTTCTTCTGTTAACATTACCTCTGCTATTTGTTTTAACCTAAATGTTAAGATTCTTGAGTATATTTTATAGCCTGCAGTTAAAATGCTTATTCCTCTGTAGTTGTTGCAGTCGTTACGTTATCCTTTCTTAAAAATAGATTGTACTATTGTTGTTGTCCAGGTTTCTGGTATTGTTGCTTGTTTCCAACATAAATTTAAAAAAAATGTAATAATCTCAGTTTAAAAAAAAATCCTCCATATTTTATTAATTCCATATTAATTCCGTCTATTCCAGCTGTCTTTCTGTTCTTTGTTGTTTTCAGTACTTCTTCTAATTCTTCCATTGTTATCATATCAATTCCTATCTCACACTCATATACGTTATCTTTAGTTGTTTCATTATACCACAGTTCTTTATAATGTTCTTCCCATTGTTTTTCCTCAATTGCATTGATCTGTATTGTATCTTTTTCTTGTTTATTTAGATGTTTCATTACTTTATAGGCTATTTTTTGCTGCCCATGTATATCGTATTCTAGTCTGCTTATATATCTATCCCAACTGACTTTGTGTGCTTTTTTAATTTCTCTTTTGACTATTGCACTTTTATGTTTGTAATCAGGTCTTAATTCTGGTGTTCTATTCTGTAAATATTTGTGATAAGCCTCTTTTTAACTTTTATTATCCTCTCTAATTCTTCATTCCATATTCTTAAACCCTTCTTGTTATATATTTTATATTTTGTTCCTAATGCCTCATATGCTGCTTTATCAATGCTTTCTTTCATATTATCCCATTCTCGGTTTATTTCTTCGGAAGTAGGTTTTAATATTAATTGTTCATTTAGCCTATTCTGATACAGATTTTGTATACTTTCATCTTGTAATACAGTTGTTTATCTTAAAATTTATTATTATTATTATTATTATTACTTACTTACTCACTGGCACTATCGAACTCGTAGGTTCATGGCCACACGGACAAAAGCTCTCCATACATCCCTATCCTGAGCTAATGCTTTCCAATCATTCCCTGTATAATCTACTTCCCTCAAATCATAGTTAATGTTATTCTCCCATCTCATTCTTGGTCTACCAACTGGGCGTTTTCCCTCTGGCTTTCCTACAAGCAGCTTACATGCAAGTCTTTCATTCCCCATACGTGCAACATGTCCTGCCCATCGCAGTCTACGAGACTTAACTGTTCTTATTATATCTGGCTTCTCATAAAGACCATGTAGTTCATTGTTATGTAAGTCTTATCCATTCACCTGTCTGTTCACCTCTCTTTAGTCCAAAATTTTTCCTAAGTACTTTATTCTCAAATCTCCTTTCCTCCCTTAAAGTAAGAGTCAATGTTTCGCACCCATATAATATAACTGGTTATTATTATTAATTATTATTATTATTATTATTATTAATTTCTATTATTTTATTAACCTTTAAATTGGCAACACATTAATTTCTCGTGCCAGTTATTTAAATGTTGTGGACCGCACTGATAACAAAACCATGTATGACCGTTATTATTAGGTTTATTGTGTAATAAGACAAATCTTTAAGTTATTACTACTCGTTCGTTTTCTTCTCTTTAATTAAAATAGTAAATAAATCAAACCAATTGATGTATTCTATGGGATACATTGCCAATTTAAGGGTTAATTACTTATGACTATTTAACTCACGCCCCAAATGGGAGTTAATGACAATCAAATTCCAATGATTTTTTAAATTAAAACCAATCACAGTCGTGTTTCGCGTCGAATTTATCAACCGAAGTTCATCATGTTAAAGAAAGATCCTCCTCTTTATCATTCTGAATAGGTCATAGCATTATTTTGCAGTGAAAGAAATGCGGCTACCAGATTGTATATATAGTGCATGAATGTCAGCACACAGCGCATACGGGAGATAATATAAAAACATTTGTAGCAATTGATTATACAACAAAAAAAAAAGAAAAAGGAAAGAAAGAACCACTGTTTGCACTTTCTTAAACGAATTATTTTCCAGGAAATTACATTGCAGAAAAATAAAATTGAGATATTTACATCATAGGACAACAGAAATTAATTAATTAATGCCTATAATATTGGTTATAAATTTCTCCACTAGGGTATATTCTTACAATATTGCGATCCGTTGGCAATAAATAATATATGTTTGCAGTAATGCACAAAATAATATAATGAAGCGTACCAATCATTTTTCATTTGTTTTCAAACATCGCGTTTTAAAATAACTATAGTTGAATAATGATTTGTGAGTAAACAGCTTAATTTTATTCGTTAAATAGTCCTAACAAATGCCACTCTTGATTTCCAAATTCTCACTTCGTGAGTCATGAATTTATCGATAATTTGGAAATCACTCGTGGCATTACTTATGATAAATTTTTAATTATTATTATCATTAATTACTATTATTATCATCACCTTTATTATTACTATTATTATCACTATTATTATTATTATTATTATTTTTATTGTCGTTATTATATTTGTTAATGTGTTGTTGCAGTTATTGTTATGGTTATTGTTATAATTATTGTTATTGTTATTATTGTTGTTTTTGTTGCGGTTTCTGTTATTGTTATAGCTACAGTTATAGTTATAGCTATAGCTGTTGTTATAGTTATTATTTTTACTGTTACTGTAACTGCTAGCTGCCACTGCTACTGTCACTTTATACTACCGTTGCCATTGTTACTATTGTTTGTTTACTATTGTTTTTGTTTTTCCTTTTTGTTATTATTATTGTTATTGTTATTATTGTCTATTAGTGTTCTTATTATTATTCTTATTATGTTATTATTATTATTATTATTATTATTATATTATTATTATTATTATTAGAGATTATGAATATTACATGAAACATGATTGATTTCTCTTTTGAAGGACGGTACTGTCCGGCAGGGAAGGAGTTGTAAGACAGCGAGAGCGAAACTTTAAGATTTGGAACAGAGAGGGATGTTAAGTGTGGCACTTAGCTTTTGATGGCCAATCAAATCCCGTAACTGACTGTACATATATTGGAAATTACTTTCCACATGTGGCAAGAAAAAAAATTCCAATTTCCAACCATATACCATGCACATACACCAAAAGACGCGAAGTGGTTCACACTCTGGAATCACGGAATACCGCCAAAATATACACCATATCTGAACCCGCGTTGCCAACCAACTTAAAAAGTAATTTAACACTTTGAAAGAATGCTACGTCCAAAAATAGGTAGTGTAAATAGTAAGTTTTGAAGTTTTGAAATTCTGAAGTGCACGTGTAAAGTTAATTAGTACATACTCTATGTTGGCTGTATCGGAACATGTACATAGTCTTTATTGGCTGCATAGAATATCGTTAAAATCAATATGGCTGCTACGTCTTCAAGGTACGTATGTAGTTCATCATCATCATCGTCCTTTCAAGTATTAGGCCCAGTGGCCCGTTACGGTCTCCCGTATGTAGTTCAATATCGTAATATTCAATATAGGCCTATTCAAATAATAGTTAGAAAGCATGTACAGTAATTGAAAATGGTATAACTTGAAATATAAAACTCTAAGAATAAAATTTGACAGTTGTTTATTAGGATACTTAAAAAGCCTTTCTCACATGTTGAAAAATTTAAACCCATAAATTATTATAATTCCAATAGCTATGTCTAATTGGATAAAAATGAGAACTAGCAATAAACTGGTCCAGTGTCTCGTCAATTATAAGAGGAGGATAAATGTAATGTTATACTTAATAAAATGTCACAATGTTGATATCTGGATGGAAGTCAAATGTATAACGGATATTGCGTCGTAATGTGTTGTGAGCAGTGAATTTGTAATTTATATGAAAGTAGTAGCTAGATTAATGCTTACAATTAACACAAATCGATGTCTCTGACTTTCCGTTTCCCCTGAGGTATATCACGCCCATCCCAACATTAACTTCATTATGTAACGTGAATTAATCAAGGCGACGCGATGGCTAAAGTTTTCGTTGTGCTACACAACAATAAGTAGGCAACATTCTCGTACGACAGCAGATAAATGTGGGTAATACAATTATTCAGAATCAGTTAATATTGCCAACATATACAAAACTCGTTACCAACCACAAAATTCCCGATATTGAAGTTTTAAAATTAAAAAGCAACCAAAATACAAACGTTCTAACTAGATTTCACATAAGCATGAGTTCAATCACATGTAGTATACAAAATAAAATATTAAAATATATGCTGTCTGTTGGAATAGAGGATATTATAGGAATTTCGAAGTAAATGTTGGCTGCATTGTATAACTACCCGACTGCTACCATATGCCTACTGGATCCTTAGTAGAAAGAAGGTACTGTATATAATTAAGAATTAAAAAAATAAGTTTTAACAATTGTTGCAAAACGTTAAAAATATATGTTACTGAAAACGATTTCGTAACCGTACAATAATTTAACAAACCAGTGTAGGATATATTATAATCACATAATGGATAATACCAGCCAGACGACTTTGTACAAAAACAGTATTTATCCTTATCAATTTGATTTCCTACTTATAATATTTATAATATCGTTAAATGTATATATATATATATATTTAACGAATAAAATTAAGCTGTTTACTCACAAATCATTATTTAACTACATTGAATTTAAAATATTTACATATTTAATGTAAACGGCGATATTTGAAAACAAATCAGAAATGTGAGGTTATGTTCATTCACTGCTGCTTGATCGTATTATTTATTGCCAAATAAGATCGCAATATTGTAAGTGGAGAAATAATGAAAACACATCAAACTATATATCATAATCAACATTACGGGTTATTTATTTATTTTTTTAGTAAACAACTCACTAAAATTAAGGAATCTTTTCATTATTTGCTATATTCAATGTATTTGTTGGAGGAAAATAACGCTTTGACCTGTTCAGAAGATTAAAAAGGAGGAGCTTTCTTTATTACAAAAGCAGGAGGCGATAAAGATAAATAGATAAAGATCGAAGTGAAATACGACTGTGATTGGTTGTAAATCAAAAATCATTGAAACGTGATTCGTCATTGACTCCCATTTGGGACATGAGTCATCGAAAGTGTTTCTGAAACTTCTTTTTATATCCCACCCAAGGAATACGTACTTAAATACACTTATATTACTTCCACCTTATATACAGTTTTATCGTAAAAAACGAATTCCATGACTTTCAATATTTTCATAATATAATAAAAAAATTTCTCCATATTACAAAGACAACACCATAAAGATTAAATTAAATAACAGATTTTCTGAAGAAGGAATTATAAATCGTGGTGTGAGACAAGGCTGCCCCCTATCCCCAACACTCTTTGCAATTTATATCAATGAAGTAATATGTTGCTGGAACAAAACATATAAATTTGGAATAAGAATATCAGAAAATAGAAAATTAAACACCCTATTGTTTGCAGATGACCAAATAATAATAGCAAATTCTGAAGATAATCTACAGAAAGGTCTGTATGAACTTAACAAAAATTACAGAAGAATATGGATTAAAGATATCTACAGAAAAAACAAAAATTATGGCATTTCAAGGTGTAGATCCTGTCAGAAGTAAAATTGTACTGGACAATAAAATTTTGGAGCAGGTGAATAATTTTACATATCTAGGATGCAATATCTCATATGAAGAAGAAAAGGATGTAAATGCAAAAAATATCTAAATTTTTAAGAATTTTAGGGTTAATAAATTCTATCTTCAAGCCACAGTTAGTCCAAAAGCATTCAAGACTGAAAGTGTATAAAACACTGGCTCTTCCAACTCTTTTGTATGGTAGCGAAGTATGGACGTTGAAACAGAAGGATATACAGAGACTTAGATCTGCTGAAATGAGATATCTTCGGAGGACTGCAGGATACACACTACTAGATCACAAAAAAAATGAAGACATCTTAGAAGAATTACACATGGAATCTTTAGAAAACAAAATTTCTGATTATAAGTCAAGATGGATACAACATGTTCATCGAATGGAAGATCACAGAATACCCAAACTAATGTTAAGATATCAACCTGCAGGAAGAAGAAGACCAGGACGTCCACTCAAAAGACTTCTGGATGGTGTTTCTCTTGAGGCCGAAACAGGTCAACAAATGGCCCTAAATTCGTGAATGTACTATGATGATGATGATTATTAAGGGTGCATTTCTATTGCCATAACAAAAAAATATTCTTTAAAAATCTCTTTAGCTGTATGTTAAGTAAACCATATGAATATATAATTATGTGGCTTCAAAACTCCATACATTGTTTTTAGTTTTCATTTTGATTAGAAAATTGTATAATTTTAATTGATTTTTGTTTCCCCGAAAGCACTTTTATTCCCTTATCCAGTCTACAGTGCATTTATTTTTATTTGAAAAATTATATTACAGTGTTTTTTTATGTCTATGATAACCTTCTATTGTTTCTCAGTACTATGATCTCTGAGAGGCATATAGTGGATATATCCCGCTCTGTGTAATCTGCGCTATCAAACCCGGACTGTCGTGACAGATCTCTATATATCTTCATCCTGAATTAATATTTTCCAACCATTTCCTGTATAATATACCTCACTCGTCATATTTTATGTTATTCTCCTACCTTATTCTTAGCCTACCTACTGGATTCTTTCCCTCTAGTTTTCTTTATAGAAGATTTAATGTCTCTCTCTTACATTCCGCATTCGTACCACATACCCTGTCCTGATCTTATTACTCGTACATCTGGTTTCCCATAAATATCATGTAGCTCACTGTTACGTAGTATTCTCCACTCGCCTGTTTGTTCATCTTTCTTTGGCCCAACATTTTTCCTAAGAACTTTATTCTCGAATATTCGTAATAATTTCTCCTCCCTTAAATTAAGAGTGCACGATTTTCATCCATATAATATAGTTGGGAGAATAACAGTTCAGTTTATATTAATGCATTTAAAATTCTGGCCGGATTTTTCCCTCTTGTAATATTATAATTATATTGTGAAAATAAAAATTAAGGAATCGAACCGTGGACCTCTCCATGTCCGTAGGAGTTTGCAGCCACTACACCATTCTAGACCTGGTACAAACATTATCAATTCTTTTCACATATACAAATCTATAATTCTCGTTTCGTCTGCTGCCAGGTAGGTGTCACTACCAACGCCAACGGCAGGCTTCGTTGAGAAGTATCTATGTTGAGAATTTTAAACCACCACTTTTGTAAGCAGTATTTAACATTTTCCAATACTGTTATTTTAACACAGTTCCAATAATGGATCATATTATAATATTATAATGATATTGTGAAAAGAAAGATATAGTAGGCTGTACACTCCTACGGAGAAGGAGATGTACCACGGTTCGATTCCTGGTTCAGACATTGATTTTTCTTTTCACAATATCATTATAATATTATAATATGGTCCATTATTTGAACTGCGTTAAAATAAACATATTGGAAAGTGTTAAATAACAATATTGGAAAGTGTTAAATAACATCGTTTACTGCTTACAAAAGTGGTGGTGTAAAATTCTCAAATATAGATACTTCTAAACGAAGCCGGCCGTTGGCGTTGGCAGTGACACCTAACTGGCAGCGAAAGAAACGAGAATTATAGATTTGTATATGTGGAAATAATTGTTAATGTTTGTACCAGGTCTAGAATGGGGTAGTGGGCTGCACACTCCTACGGAGAAGGAGAATTCCACGGTTCGATTCCTGGTTCAGACATTGATTTTTCCTTTCACAATATCATTATAATATGATCCATTAGTGGAACCGTGTTAAAATAACACTATTGGAAAATGTTTCCCTCTGTGCAGAAAAAAAGTATACCTGTGCTGGTTAAAAAATAAAGCGATCCATGTTGTGGTCTAGTGGTAACATCATTGTCTCAAAAACGCTGTACAGCCGGGTCTATCCACTCTCGAGAAAAGACTGCTGCATGAGATACTTTCCTCTCACCTGTAAAAACTTAGGACATTTTAATCCCAGAGTTCCCGAACACCACCCAGTCATCATAATCATCTGCATCATATTTCCCTTGTTTAAAAAATAATAAATTAAAAAATATAGTAGAAACGTTTAAATTAATGGTTACACATATATATCTAAGTTTAGAAATGACGTTGATGTAAAGCGTCTATAAATAAGTGCAAAATATAAACCGCATGTGACAATATAAATGGACTTCGTTCTAATCATTGCTCGTTAATATTTTTTTTTTCAATGCCACAGGTTGTCATTTCGACATTTCTGGTGTTCTCTCCTGGCATTGGCGTAATTTAATTCACTTCTGAGGTTGGGGCGCCTGGAAGGCGGAGTTACGTTACCCCGTTGATATGATAAGTGATAAATGATAATGAAGCGCCAGGAGAGTTCTTAACCTAAACTTAACCTAAATTCCAGACCATGGGCAACCACAGGAATAATTCCCTTTAAGGAAAAATTCCTATGGTTTCACCGAGTATCGAACCCGGGACCTCATGAACAGAAACCCTAATCACTAGCCCATGAGACTGGTCTTGCTCGTTAATATTAGTTAGTATTAGACAGCAGAAATAATCAAATATAAATAATGTTTATGGTTTACAAGTGAAGTACTGTGTGCATAGAATATGACATGAGATTTGTAACTTCTGCGCTTACGTAAACAATGACCATCTGACGACACAAACTAATCGCGTTGTTATCTTCAAGTCCGAATGACTTTTTTCCATTGTCTGGTGATTACACTCTTCCTGAGACTCGTAATATGACTCGATAACACATTTAAATGTTTAATTATGTTTTATATAGCCGGAACAGGCTAATAAATAAGCCTAAACCGTGAAGAAGAAGAAGAAGAAATAGTAAACCAGGACTTTGATGAACAATATTAATGTTAATTTTTTAGAACTTAAATTTCTCTCTGATTCATTCGTGTTTTTAATCTTATTGTACTTCCAATTTAGTTCTGTTTGCACCTTGAGAACTTAAATATGCAAATTTTAAATCCATGTCCACTTCGTGATTTTGAACCACGTCGAGTTTTGAAGTAATTGTACTGTAGCCGAATGATTTACTAGTTCAAGATGGACAAGCAAAGAGCGGTGCCCCCGGAGGCTTCTGATCTAATTGCCAAGAGTGAAAGGGATGCTGGAGGGGGCGTGACACTGTAATCTGTAACACATACCTATATAAACGTTATCCTCCGTAGTTCCATCACTAGTTACTTGTTTTTTTGTGAAGTGATCAACACCTTATACAAATATGAAGGCATTGGTGGGGTAAATACATAATAAATACGCTAATTACTACACTAACAGTATTCGTAATAACTAACTCATTTGAACTATTGAACCCATAGGTTCATGATCGAGCAGAATGATAATAATAATAATAAAATAATAATGATAATAATAATAATATTAATAATAATAATATTAATAATAATAATAATAGCATTGTTGTTATTATTAATAATAATAAAAGTGATAATAATTTATTTTTTCAGAATAAAGTTAATACCGTGAGGTCTTCCCTTTAACTTCACCAGGGTTAAATTTTACAGATGTCAACTATTATGAATTAACTATAATTAAATCCATATCACATAATATACAATATGAATCTCATAATGAAAGAAAGAAGTTAATAATAATAATAATAATAGTAATAATAATAATAATAATAGTAATAATAATAGTATTTCTTAGTAATAAAAATATAATTTCCGTACAGGCCATATGGCCTAAAACGAATTTGTTCATGATGATGATGAAAAATATAATTTATTTTTTAAGAAGAAAGTTAAGATTGTGAGGATCCCTTCCACTTCACCAGAATTAAATTTTTCAGATGTTAACTATCATGAATTAACTATAATTAAATCCATATCACGTAATACACAATATAGATCTCATAATGTAAGTGAGAAGTTAATAATAATAATAATAATAATAATAATAATAATAATATAAATCTAGAAATTGATTAAACATGACGACCCAAAAAGACCATCTTCTGAGAAGACAGAACAGTTCGAAAGACCTATTCCTTGAGGATGAAGGTGAATTTGATTAAACACAATATTTGCTCGATGACGAAAGTACAAAATATTAAAAAAAATATCAATACGTCCCAGAACTTGATTGTCTGAGGAACTATTAAATAAACTTATTTTTAATGCTTTTGGTTCGAGCTGTCCATAATATAAGATGACAGAGAATTTCAAAGATGTAGGTCGAAACAAGGAAGGACGAGGAAAAGTGAGCCGTTCGATATAGAGGTGACACTATATTCACCTTTGTGAAAATAAGTCATAATTATATGAAAACTGGGAAATACACAATTCGATTTTGTTATCAGTTAATTCCTTAATTGTTTTCTCTTATAAAGTCTAACTTGATTCATAATCCGTTTCACGATCATCGTGGGAGCGAGAGCTATCATTTCCCAAAAGAGGAGAGAAAAGTCTCCATTCTTTGGGAAGTTTTCGATGCTAAAAAGTACTAACTGGAACAAGATCTACAATTTTACATGAAATCTGAACTATGGTACACTTGTTTCCTTTCACAAATTGCTATTTATTTATCCAAATTTAGATTATCAAATAACAGAAACAAGTTTACTATATAGGGTGGAAGTAATATTGTAAGTCCATATATTTTTTAAATACGAGTACCTTGGGGAAAAAATATTTTTTTGGGCATAAAAATTCTGAGCATGACTTCCTTCGGAAGAGAAGCATAACTGTGGGTCTCATTCCTAGATTTCCATAAAAAACTTCAATTCTGAAATAAGACGCCTCAGGTAAATTTATCGTACCTTTCATCCCAAGGTTTAAATTTTGAGCTAATGGCATTATATGTTAAAGAGCGACGTTAAGTAAAGTTATATTACCAGTACTATGATCTAACTACCTTATAGGCATGTAGGGGGGGTGCAGTTTAGAGTTTCTACGGCGGAAACATATTTTTGCTAGGAAATCTATTCCTGCGTTTGTATTTATTGCGAATATTGGCCTGATTTTCACACAGTATATAAATATGGAAAGTGATATGGAACATTCATATTTATACTTTCTATAAAATAGGTATGTTACAAATTCTACTTGTGTAATAATATATATATATATTTTTTCTCTCTCTCTTTTCTAATTTATTTGTGTTAAAATTGGGCATGGATCGAAAAAAATAACAAAACAAAGTTACATTTAACGTTCCTGTGAAAATCTGACCAAACCTGATCAACATTATAAATTGACGCATCAATAACGTAGTTATTGACCTAAAGTTTACAAGGCAATTTGATTACATGAAACCTAAAGCATACACAGTAAAAACTTCATAATATCAATGTATTGGCTCCGACATAATGACGGAAGAACATTGCATTTCTTTACGCTTATATCCCAAATGGGTCCAGCTCTAACCGCAGGTGTCTGTCAGCTATAAGCATAATGTCAACACTAGACCAGAGGTGAGCATTGTGTGTCCCAATATTCTTCAGCGTAATATTTGCATTTATTGGAATTCAGTGCCAGTTGAAATAACAGCTGCCGGTCAGTTGACTCTTGTAAGCAAAAATTGACACATTTGTGAACGTTCTATGTTAGTTTCACCTTTTACTGTAATATCACTACATATTTGTATATAGGAAAGTATTTATACATGTACTTGAAACAACCGTACCAGTTTTTTAACGTTAAAAGCACTTAGTATTGGTTTCGAGTTTAATTGTGTGCATCTTATTTTATTCTTGAGAGTAAGATAAGACCTTAAGTCTGTTACTTATATAAAACTTTCATTATTATTATTATTATTAGTCCATTATTATTATTTTTATTAGTCCATTATTATTATTATTATTATTATTATTATCATTATTAGTCCACCGCTGTAGTCTCGAGGTAGCGTGCTGCCTTGTCACTCAGGGGGCCCGTGTTCGATCCCCGGTCGGGACAGTTTTTCTGGGTGAGTTTTATCGGGGTTTTTCCTCACCTATAAGACAAATGTCAGGAAAACTTTAAGGCCCAAATGGTCCCCGAAATCATATGGCCATCATCATCATCATCATCATCATCATCACCTGTATCATTATCGTCATCATCATCATCATCCTACACCGGTGTGGAAAGCAACGGGAAGCTACCACACCTACATTTCTCCAGTAAAGCTGCAAGCATAGCATGAAAATGCTATGATTGCAGTGAAGGACCTGCCTTCAGGCAGAATTACTATGGATGGATTGTTATTATTACTTTCGCACTGTTTATGTTCAGTAACAAGACAAAATATCAAAGGAAGTATTGAATTCGATTGAAATTACCGAGTGAGGGTGTAAAATATCTAATACATTTAAGTAGTACCCCATTCCAGTACCGCAGTTTAACCTCTCAACTTACAGATTATTTTACATACCACACGCAACGCGTGCCTTAGAGTGGCATGACCTGTCGGGAGAGGGATTTTTAACCATGACTAACACAAAAACTTTTTTGCCCACACAAGAACATGGAGGGCCTCCCCGAATGAATGGTCAGCTCAATGTCAGGTCCTCCACCGAGACAACAGAACATTAAGACGAAACACACTATTCAGACACACACACACACACACATGGCGAATATGATAATAATGATTATGATGACCAGATGATTTTCGGGGACCGCTTGGGTTTTAAATTTTCCTGACAGTTGTCTTACAGGTGAGGAATAACTCCGAAAAAAATGTCATTACCTAGATAAATTCCCCTACCGGGGACCGAACGCGGATTCGCTGCGTACGAGGCAGTGACATTAACCCGAGACACAGCGGTGGACCTCTAAGTATTATAAACGTCTATATGAAAAAAATGCAAATATGTTAATAAAAATAAAGATGTAAATTGGTTAAAATATCAAATTACAAAGTTGTTCCGCTTTTCTATTATTTATGCGGGTTCAAACCGGCCGGGGTAGATGGATGGCATAAATGTTTCTGGCTTTCATCAGGAGGAACGTTAAGCCATGGGTCTCGTGACATGGATTGTAAAATTCCATCAAACCGGAAGAAAGAAATCTAGGAGTAAATTATATTAGTATTTTCACGCCCATATTTTAAATAAGACACATTTGTTAAATAGCGTCGTTAAATTTAACACTCATTAATTTTATTAGACTATAAAATAGAAAATATTAGATATTTTAAGTCTTAATCGCCTTATTGATTCATTACCTAAGGACAAATAAATAATGGTTTCTTTGTTAACATATAGCAAGGTGAAAATATTACACATACTTGTTTCGAACAAAAAACGGCAACAACAATTAATCTACATAATTATTTTAAAATGTTTATCCGTTGTTGTGCTGTTATTCCGATCTAAAAACAATCCAATTTTATTTGGTACAATATGCAAGGTGTAAATGACTTAAACAGGTGCCATGCTGGATTGAGATGAGATGTTGAAAAGTTGAGATAGAATTCCTAAGGTTGTTAAAATTGTTTACATTGATACAATTTAGTATTGAAATTAAACATGAGTATAGGATGGCTAGAGATTGAATGGAGAACTAGTTTTGAAGGTATTTATTTCATTTCTCTATGTCATTTTAATACTGGATGATGAGTGTTAAATATAAATAATTGAACAACTGATTAATTAATATGCCTAACTTTTGTTCATGAATGTGTCTAAATGGCACAAAGAGTAGGGTGCGTGTAGGCAAACAGTTTTCAGACACTTTTGAAATCCAGAATGGGTTAAAGCAAGGAGATGCGCTATCTCCTCTACTATTTAATTTTGTACTCAGAGCATGCCAGTAAATCTTTAGAGAATTAGGAAGGCTTACAACTGAATTGTATTAATAAGCTGTTAGTTTTGCGCTGATGTATGTAGTACTACTGGCCGATAGCGAGGAGATCCCTAAAGTCCAACACGCATCAACACTAGTGCGTAACACTAATAAATGGGGACGGGTAGTAAATATCAATAACCCTCAATATATGGTCACACGTAGAAATTCATTATATAATGGAAATGGACAGCTAATGACAAATGAGGGAAATTTTGAGTAAGTGGCTGAATTCAAATACCTAGGAACAATAATCACAAATAGGAATGAGATGCACAAAGAAATTAAACATAGGCTCAATTCTGGAAATGCGTGCTATTATGCATTACAGAGACTTTTGATGTCCCAACTCCTTTCAAAAAACGTTAAGCTGAAAATATATAAAACTATTATTCTACCAGTTACATTATATGGGTGCGAAACATGGACTCTTTGCATTAAGGGAGGAAAGAGATTGCGAGTTTTTGAGAATAAAGTTCTTAGGAAAATTTTTGGACCAAAGAGAGATGAACAGACAGGTGAATGGAGAAGACTACATAACAATGAACTACATGGTCTTTATAGGAAGCCAGATATAATAAGAACAGTTAAGTCTCGTAGACTGCGATGGGCAGGACATGTTGCGCGTATGGGGAATGAAAGACGTGCATGGAAACTTCTTGTAGGAAAGCCAGAAGGAAAACGCCCAGTTGGTAGACCAAGAATGAGGTGGGAGAACAACATTAACTATGATTTGAGGGAAGTAGATTATACAGGGAATGATTGGAAAGCATTAGCTCAGGATAGGGATGTATGGAGAGCTTATGTACGCGCGGCCATGAACCTACGGGCTCGATAGTGCCAGTGAGTAAGTAAGTAAGTAAGTAACTTTTGTTCATGACTCTGTGTTTTCCATCGCAAATTGTTTATCTTCAATAAGATAAAATTTACCGGCTTAGTTAATTTACCGTATGCATAGCCTAAGTTAAATGTCATAGTCTTGTAATACCTAGTTAATTATTTACTTTTCAATGCACGAGAGTACAAAGAGCGTTACATCATTGATGTTAAAACGCATACTGTGCATGATTTCTCAGAATTTATTCATCCATAGTAATTCTGCCCGAAGGCAGGTCCTTCAAGGCAATCATAGCATTTCCATGCTTTGCTTGCAGATTTACTAGGGAATTGTGTAGGTGTGGTAGCTTCCCACACCTGTGAAGGATGATGATGATGATAATGATAATGATAAGGATAATGATGATGATGATGGACATATGATTTCGGGGAACTTTTGGGCCTTAAAGTTTTCCTGACATTTGTCTTACAGGTGAGGAAAAACCCCGATAAAAACCTCACCCAGAAAAACTGCCCCGACCGGGGATCGAACCCGGGCCCGCTGCGTGACCTCGAGACCACAGCGGTGGACTATTTATTCATAGTAGAACGATAATTTATGCAAGCAATTTAGCACAGGGATTTCTTATTCGTGTTTTCATTATGCAGTTTTCTAACAACAGGCTTAAATGTTTTCTACTGCATTTTGAAGGAATAATCATCGAAAATAAGCTTGGGTAGAATATCGGGCACGAATTGGGAATGAAAGATGGGCAATCTTACCCACTCGAGCTACACAATCTGCCTTATTAATCTTGATAAAGAGAACAACGATATAAGTTAGGAAGTTCTTTATTATGAAGCTCATGCGACCGAATATATGCCTCAGGTTCCTATTTCCGAATAGTTTTAGATTGTTTCTTCCCCTAATGTAAGTGACCGTGTTTCACGTCCATACAGTACCACACAGAAGACTGTCGTTTTAAAAATAAGTAATACTTAGATTCTTAGATAAAAACTGAGAAAACAGAAGACTGGAAATTAATTTCTACTTCTCCTTCTTCTTCTACTACAAGGTTTAGGCTATGCAGCCTGTTTCGGCGAAGTTAAAGTGGGAGTCCATCTTCTACGTGGTCAGCCAACATCTCTTGTTCCTCTACTTAAAATATATATTTAATTTCTTCATCTGCTTGATTTTGACTGTTAATAACGCTCCTAGATAACTAACATTTTCATAAGAATTATTGACTATATTGCAGGGTTTTTCATGGGAAAACATGTGAAGTAGTAGAACATATGAGACCAATTAGCGTCACTTAGCGTATTCCAGAATCACATACGATGACATATCACGTCTGACTACATGCGATATAAAACTTTCTCACTTTATAAACTGACATTTATATTTGTCTAGCACTATCAAATTCAAGGAATGAGCAAGTATTCAATATCTGGGTATTAATTATAGAACAATGTTATTCAATATTTAGAGAGGAGGTAGATACAAGCCAGGACCGCGTTAAGTAGATTTACAGTAAGTAAAAGTACCTCAAATATAAAACAAGATACATGTGAGCAAAATTAGTCCTACATTTTACTTTAATAAACCGAGTCATACAAAAGTGTCTTAAATAAAATATCATTTATTTTATTGACCGAAATTCTTTGACATAATGCGTTTCCCAAATGCACTGGAATTACTTTATTATTATTATTATTATTATTATTATTATTAATAATAATTATTATTAATAGTGTTAGTATTATTATTATTAGTATTATTATCATTATTATAATGATAACAATAATAATTATTATTAATATTATTTAAAAATTAATACACGTACTGTGTCAGTAATGTTGTTTTTTAAACAAAATTTTATTTAGAATGTTTATTGACTAGAAATTAAAATCCACACTTCAAAGTGAAGACCATCAAATCTATGGTTTTAATCCATCATTCAGCGAGGTTTATAATCCCTCGACCGGTAGGCCTATAAGTCTTTAGATTTGTTGCGAAGAATTCGTTCATACCCATTTCCACAACTTCAATATTTTTCAAATGTCACTAAGAAATGAGTGAAATGGGCGAAATGGGCCATGGATCGAAACATATGGTAATCTGAATGCAGACGATAGGGACTTAAATGCTTCGTTTGGTTGCAAATTAGATTCCTCCAATTTCTGAATTTTCATCATGGTTGTTCGTGCAGTATGGGATCATGTCGGGTTTCAACTTGCTACACTCAAAATTCCATGAACTCCTTTCAGTTGTTGAAAATACAATCTGCATCGACTGCACGGGCATTTGGAACAAATCGCCAGTAAATCACAACTTCAAAAACACAACATTACAGTAAAAACCGACATTACGTATGGGACAACGTAGTATTTAAAGGGAAGCCGTGTGTGGGCCAAGGTTATCACAGCTAAAGGAACAATTATCACCTGACCCGTGATTCGAATCCAAGATCTTTTACCTAACCACTGGCACTCAGCAATTGAGCTACTTAGATACACATCCCGGAACAAACACAGTTTATCCTTTTTTATTCCTCTTTTCCTCATAAGTTGTGAAAGTTTTGTTCGCAAGGCTTAATGGGGGCGCTTCTACTGCGAAAAAACCATTGTGATGGGGCATCGCTGAAACATCAGCTAATTACATAAGTTATATGGGAATTAATATTTCCAGACAAGCCGTTTGTAGACAATCGTAACATAACTAGTTACGTTACTAATTATTATTAAGTCTAATTATTATTATTATTCACTAGAGTCCGGATGTTAGGCACTTAAAAAAATTCAAAATAGACAGGCAAAAAGGCACTAAAAATCAGTAATATAGACACTAAAAAATTCGAAACAGGCTCTTACAAAAAAATGGACTACAAAATAACTTTTTTACAGTCTTACGTTAAGAATATAAATATATGTCATTAATAGCATGCGAAGATATCAGAGATGCTTTTGGAATTTGTTTTGCCTTTTTGCAAAGTGCAGAACCGTCACTTGAAAATATTTCCGCGCCAAATTATTTCACAAAATTGGTCCGCTCTTTAGGTATTTAAAAAAAATACTGTTCTAGAGGCCAAAAAAAAGCCACGTACACTTGCTGCACCACTTTGTCTTTGAAGCACCTGTCTGTGTACGAGAATTGCAGACTGAATTCATCGTTACGAACATCAAAAATAATATTGCCGGTTTCAGCACCAGAGAGAAAGCTTGAGCCATCTACCCTCTTTGTCACTCAGCAATGTTTCTATTGAAAAGAATCAAAAAACTTTTCTCCAAGCCTTAGAGACGGAGCATAATGAATGGGATATAGCTTAGGGCTGTTTTGCTTAACGGGAATGCATGAGGTAGAAAAATAAAATATTTACTAACGGAAGTGCACTGAGGAGGAAACCTTCTGCCTGCTAGATTATTGGGTTATTGCCACCCTGATCCTAAAATATGCTAAGGCAATTTATGAAACGAATACTTTAAAAACTTCTATGAAATTATTTGTGCCATGAAGTTTGTCCATTTCAATTGATTTGATTGAAATACTAAGTTAACTTCGAGAAAAAATTGCAAGTAGGCATTTATAGGCATTATAAGCTGAAATGGGCATTTATAGGCAAAATGAACTTCATGGAAAACAACTCTAGGGTCGTTGGTATGAACTTATATGAAGTCACTTTTACATTATCTGTAATAAATAACTATAGGCATTTTCCCTAACATCCGGTCTCTCATTATTATTATTATTATTATCATAATTATTGTTATTATTGACATAATGTATTCTTTGTTTCAGACATGTATATTATTGTCCGTCATCACCAGGGCATTGGCTGGAGAACCAACGTATTCCATACCTGTACCTGCTTATGCAGCATCCCCTATCTACCATGCCGATCCCCCACAAATCTACCAATCAGCTCCCTTCTTCAGCTACTCACCTCATAACCTTCACTCTGCCTCTCTTCTCAAAAGTTTCGAAACAGCCCCCATCTATAAAACATTTGAATCTGCTCCTATTCTAAAAACATACGCACCTGCAGCAGTACTGAAAAACATTCGAGCCCGCTCCTATCCTAAAAACATTTGATACTACACCACTCCTGAAGTCTTATGAACCGGCACCTTTGCTGAAGTATGCAGCTGAACCTGTAGCCATCAAAGCTGCACCTGTAGCTGTTAAAGCTCCAGTAGCAACTTCCTACCAGACTATTACTACCCACGTGTCGCATCCAGTAGCTAACATTGCTACTCCCATAGTTAAGTATGCTGCTGCACCCATTGTTAAATACGAAGCTCCTGTAGTTAAATATGCGCCTGCGCCTGTACTGAAATATGCCGCGCCTGTAGTAGAAGCTGCGCCACTTCTCAAATATGCAGCTGCAGTACCCTCCTACAGTGTCCACTCCGAACCAGAAATAAACTTCAAAACATTTGATACACCTGCAGTTTCCGCTCCGTCCATCGAGTATGCTCCTTCGTATGGTCATGGATTCGAGTCTCTGGGATACCACTGATAAGCTGTGATTTCATCCATGCACGGTAAGGAGTTCACTACTAGAAGATTTCCATATCTAAATTAGAGTCTCTAAGCAAAATTTAATCCAGTAAGTAATCCTTAGTTGTCCCGCGCCGTAGCCGAGTGGTTAAGGTAAGAAGCCTTGAAGCAGAGCTACGGGACCTATGCTGGTCCGAGTCTCCATTGTGGGAAAAATTCTCATGGTATTTCGGCCAGTATAGGACCGATGCCCACCCAAAATCATGAGGAATTTGGGTGGCTACAATAAGTAGCTCCTCCAGGTTGAGAAAACCAGCTATTCCTACTGGGGGACCCGATATGCTGATCACATATCACTCCTACACTGGCTGGATGAACGTCTACATCTGTGATTGATAATGTATATGTGAGGCCAACAGCCGGATGGTAGGTGATTACGTAACAAATCATCATTCGCTGATAGCTGTAGGAAAATAAGCGTATCTAAATTAACTGGGTTAATTAAATCTCTTCCTCCAGGTGGGAATATATGGGTGTAGACAGACGGTAAAACATTCAAGATATTAAAAATATAGTTTTATTGTACTTACAGGTGGAAGAAAGTTTTAGATTAGAAGAGAAGAACAGAAAACAATTTTCTGTGACCCGTGTTGAACCCGTTTTCACTGTATATGCTAGGAAACGTAGTCAGCTGGGATTTGGAACACAGATCCCTAGTTTAAAGCACTGAGTTCTAAAAGTGTGCTACTCAAGACTAAGTTCTTCTCTCGTCCATCTCCGAATCCCGCTAAAAAATTAAACGCTTTCAAGTGTTTTAGTAAGAATGTTACTTCCTGTCAGTTCCTGAAGTGTGGACAACGCTGCTATTTTTCAGGTTTTATCGGGGTTCTTCCTTTCCCGAATTTAATCCCACCAATACTCTACCCCCATCATATTATTCAATCTCCATTCATTTCACCTCATCTCATGTTAGGTAAAAGTAGTCTGATTTACCAAACCACATGAGTTTAAAATATGTGACTGTGGTGATCTAATGGGGCACACTTATGGATTTCCTCAAGCCTATGGGTGAATTTGACAACGGAAGTCTAAACCAAGACCCCGGTTTTCCATTTTTAATTGTATCCATAACAACTGTAAAAAAACTGAAACTCCACAGTGATTAAAAAATCATGGTGACGATTCAGACTTTTTTAAACTAATATCTGTAGAATTTCAGTTTTTATGGTCGTTATGGAAACATTAAAAAATGGAAAACCGTGGTCGTGGTTTAGACACTTGTTGTACAATCCACTCAGTGTGTGAACGTAGGGCAGAATAGGACCAAATGGAAGTTAGTAGCCCCTTTTCGAGGACTTGAAAAGGTAAAATAAATGGCGGGTATGAATTATGTATGCGAACTCCTGATATGTGTCGAACCACGAACACCATAACAGAGCATATCATCGTATAGTAGATTTCATCTCATTCATTCCCGCAAAGTAAAGATGTGGTAGTACAATACGATTTGACGTGTTAGAGTCATAAAATCCGAACCGAACTCTACTAATATAATCTAAGAATGTTACAACTGCGTGAAATCACTAAGGTTTCACTATTACGACAACCAATTCCTCAAAGGAAATTCCATAGTGACGCTGTGATTTTTGTTTTCGACAGTCTGTCATCAATCTTGAAACAATATGCCAATACTATACGTTTATTTGTTTGTATGAATGAAAGTAGGAGTATGTATCTAATATGCATTTAATGGGTTTACAATACCTTATTCCATATCTTGCTTGGTTTAGATGGGGGATGAACATTTCTAAAAATTTCCGACCAACACGATATGAGAATATGTCCAATGTGTGGGAGCTTAGAAGATGAAATACATATAGGCCTATTAGGAAAATGTAACGATTTGGAATATTGGAGGCGTCACTTGTTGCTGGAAAGATTTCTAAATTAAAATAGTTAAAGATTAGGATGGGGTTGTAAGGGGTAGTGACGTGTGTATAACCTCTCCTACCCAATTCTCATCCTCACCTTCTCGTGGTACAACCTGTTTTCACAAACGAGGCTCTGAGGACTGAGTCACGGCGGTATAACCGTTCCATCAGGTACTGAGTAAATGCGGTATCCTAATGTCTGTCCAGAGACTAAAAGGTAGCAGCCCTACCACTGGACTACTTAGCGTCGGGCCAGTAACCTGTCCTAAGGAACTTCAAAACTACTTTCAAGTCTCAACACGAAAAAATCCAGAAGGAATTGAAATATGACGACCCACAGCAATGAAATATGGTTAAAAGAAAACGGCACAATGATATTGTAAGATATGTAACCTGGAATGTCCTAAGCATCCATGAAAAAGAAGAGGAACTAGACAGTATATTTAAAAATAGAAACATTGATATTGCAGTAACTACAGAAACTAAGAAGAAACTTAAAGGAACGAAAGAAACACAAAATTATGTACAAATATATAGCGGTGTCGACAGGAAAACCCATGGACAAGCTGGAGTAATGATTTGGATTAAAAAAACATAAGAAATAAAATTCAACACTACACTTACTGGAATGAAAGAATATTAGAGCTTCGACTGAAAATTAATAGAGGTAATTTGACAGTTCTTGGTGTATATGCACCAGAGGAAGGCCGTGAAGAAGACAATGAAGAATTTTATAAAATATTACAAGAAATTTATAGCAAAATTAATAGAAATGATTACATTCTCATAATAGGAGATTTAAATGCCAGAGTGGGCAATGCTCAAGTCAACAAAAATATTGGAGCATTTGGCGAACCAACCAGCAATAGGAATGGGACAAGATTAACAGATTTTGCTATCTACAATGAACTGAAAATAACGAATACCTTTTACAATCATAGAAACATACATAAGTATACCTGGCATCGTCAAGACTTAAAATCAATCATTGACTATTTCATTGCAAATAATAAGATTTTAAAATTGTTTCTTGATGTCAGAGCCTACAGAGGATATGATATTGGTACAGATCACTACCTAGTAGAAGCAAGAATAAGATTTCCACCAAGATGGTTAAAAAAGAAGAAACAACAACAGAGCATAGAACAAAAGTACAAGGTAAAATTATTTTATGATGACAGCATTAAATGGTTATATTCGAGAAGAATTCAGCAATATATGGCTACAACTCCAGAAAGTAATGATGTCGAAGAAGAATGGAAAAACATTAAAATGATACATATTTGAAGAGAAAAATTAAAATTTTTCTCTTCAAATATGATTTATCCATCATTGAGATGTACGAAATCAATAATAAAAACTTGGAAAAAGCCGTACTGGCTGTAATGTATAATTCCCAAATATGTCTTCTTAATAAAGGAGCCGCCATTTGCAAGATAGAAGCATGGCTTCACAGCATTTGGTGGATGGGAATTACAATGTATATAGAGAAAGATTTGCGTTTAGATCGGTACTTGCTCAGGTAGCTCAGTTGGTAGAGCACTTGGTCTAGAGAACCAAGGGTCCCGGGTTCGAGTCCCGGTCTGAGCGTTTATTTTTCTCTTCAAATATGATTTATCTATCATTGAGATGTACGAAATCAATAATAAAAAATTAAAATGATAATTCAAAATGCAGCTAATGAAACTTTAGGAAAAGTAAATATACAACAAAGAAGAAATAGAACTCTAAAAATCTGGGATGATCAAATAAAACAATTGATTGAAGAAAAAAATACAGCTTATAAAAAATATTGAACACAAAGAAAGTAGAAAATTAAATAGAATTCAAACGCTGTAGAGCTATTGTTAAGAGGGAAATAAGAAAGAGGCATAGGAAAACATGGTTAAATTAAGTTACACATTTAGAATCAGATTTGCATAAGCTCCAACCTAATGCCTTCAAAATATTAAAACATTTGATAAAGATATTAAAGAATCTACCAAAATTAATTGCGGAGTAACAAAAGACGATTTTTTCAATTATTATAAAAGTCTTTGGACTGACAATAGCTATGAAGATACAATTTTCCGAAATAATAATGAGACAGATTCCATAATAGCATTGGAAGAATTGAACAATAGTTTAAAGAAATTAAAAAATGGGAAGGCAACTGGCACAGATGGCTTGAATTCTGAATTGTACAAATATGCAGGCAAACAGTTCCATGAAATACTGTTGTCCTTCTTTAATAATGTATTCAAAAATGCAGATATATCACAAGAATGGAAGACAAGCATTGTTATACCCCTGTTCAAGAAAGGAGACAAGAGAAAAATGGATAACTATAGGGGAATCAGTTTGTTAAACACATGCTACAAAATTTATGCAGACATTTTAAATGGAAAATTGAAACGTTTCAGTGAAAAATTCCTTATGGAATGTCAAAATGGATTTAGGAAAGGACGATCTTGTATTGATTCAGCATTTTCTGTTAAACTATTGCTTGAAAAAAGAAGAGAATTCAACTTAGAAACACATTTTGCTTTCATAGATTTTGAAAAAGCATTCGACACAGTCAAGAGATCAAAACTCTTAAATATATTGGAAGACAGAAATATACCAAATTTACTTCGGCAGAACATACAGAATATTTACAAAGACAACACCATGAAGATTAAATTAAATAATACATTTTCTGAAGAAGGAATTATAAATCGTGGTGTGAGACAAGGCTGCCCCCTATCCCCAACACTCTTTGCAATTTATATCAATGAAATAATATGTTGCTGGAACAAAAAATATACATTTGGAATAAGAATATCAGAAAATAGAAATTAAACACCCTATTGTTTGCAGATGACCAAATAATAATAGCAAATTCCGAAGATAATCTACAGAAAGGTCTGTATGAAATTAACAAAATTACAGAAGAATATGGATTAAAGATATCCACAGAAAAAACAAAAGTTATGGCATTTCAAGGTGTAGATCCTGTCAGAAGTAAAATTGTACTGGACAATACAATTTTGGAGCAGGTGAATAATTTTACATATCTAGGATGCAATATCTCATATGAAGAAGAAAAGGATGTAAATGCAAAAATATCTAAATTTTTAAGAATTTTAGGGTTAATAAATTCTATCTTCAAGCCACAGTTAGTCCAAAAGCATTCAAGACTGAACGTGTATATAACACTGGCTCTTCCAACTCTTTTGTATGGTAGCGAAGTATGGACATTGAAACAGAAGGATATACAGAGACTTAGATCTGCTGAAATGAGATATCTTCGGAGGACTGCAGGATACACACTACTAGATCACAAAAAAAATGAAGACATCTTAGAAGAATTACATATGGAATCTTTAGAAAACAAAATTTCTGATTATAAGTCAAGATGGATACAACATGTTCATCGAATGGAAGATCACAGAATACCCAAACTAATGTTAAGATATCAACCTGCAGGAAGAAGAAGACCAGGACGTCCCACTCAAAATACTTCTGGATGGTGTTTCTCTTGAGGCCGAAACAGGTCAACAAGTGGCCTAAATTCGTGAATATACTATGATGATGATGATGAAGATTAGGATGCTACGAATTAATGGTAAACCCAGAAAATTGGTTAAACGTTGGTAAATTTCTGGACAAGACGAGAAATATAAGAACAACACTTATTCGTGAGTAAATAAATAGGCATATATAATCAAAGTGTAATATTATTAATACTTAATACCTATACCCAGCTTAATTAATGTGCAGGGTGTCCCTTTCAAACCTCCCATATTTTAACTAATAATAACTAACAAAGTATGCGGAATTATGAAATTAGGCCGGTATTAAACGAAACAGAAACTCAATGAATTTTCATTGCGACACACTAAAACACCGCTACATGTGCACCATTAGTAGCACGAACAATATCAAGTCTGTATTCGATTTCGTGTCATGTTGTGTCCAACATGTCCATTTGTACTTTTGAAATTATGTAAAGGATACAAGTTCTTAAATCATGAAGATATTGTACTGGAGTCGCAAACACACAATCTTTTACATACCTCCAGAGGAAGACGTCCAGTGGAGTGAATTCTGGCGAAAGTGGTGGCCAGCAAATTGGTCCGTCGCCTCCAATCCACCTATCTGAGAAGGATTCTTTGAGTGATTCCGAACATCCACGCTCCAGTATGATGGGGCTCCATTTTGCTGAAAGATTACTTGGGGATGCAGATCAGCTACTTGGGGGTACAAGAACTATTCCAACATGTCTTGGTATACTGGGCCAGTTATTGACTTCTCATGGAAGAAAAACGACCTATAATCCTGTTCTTCATCAGGCCGCACCAAACGTTTATTTTTGGGCTATCCCGGACGTGTTAACGGTAGACGTGTGGATTTTGCGTTCCCCAGATCCTTACACTGTGCCGATTAACAGAACCTGATACATGGAACGTTGCCTCGTCAGAAAACAAGACTTTTCAAGAAATTGAGGGTCCTAGTCAATGCGATCCAGTATTTCAATAGCAATGCCTGACGTCGTGGCCTGTCATCTGGTTTTATTTTTTGAACAATTTGCACCTTGTAGGGGTACGAACGAAGCCGCTTATGAAACACTCCATACATAGTTGATCTCGGCACACTGAACTGCCGGGAAGCTTGGCGAATTGATTTTTGGGGACTTATCTGAAGTGCTGCTCTAATTTCTTCAATCTCAAACTTCTCAAGCCATGCCTTATTGGTCTTCTCATCAGGTGCATTTCCTCCATATTCTCTCCGGTAATTTCTTTGCACTGTAATTATTGACTTCGTCTCTGCATACTAGAAAACAGTTTGTGCTCGTTGGTGAGAAGTCGCCATTTTGTTTTATGTCATTATTGTCCAACATGCGACAGATGAATTAACTGCAACAATGAAAACAAACATTGTTTGAGTTTCTCTTTCCTTTAATACTAGCCACATTTAATAATTCCGCATACTTGGAGATTTATGATTAATTAAAATGTGGGAGGTTTAAATGGGACACGGTGTATAATGTAATTGTATTGTTGTGTATTGTGTTGTTTGTTTATTTTATAATATTACTAGACATTAATTTATTGATATGGACACGTATGACGTACTGCCCGTGCGATCCATATTTGTAAATAATATTGCATGTATCTTACTTTTAGTCTAAATAACTCCAACGCGAGACATAACTTAAATTCATACTAAGAATTTCGCACGGATAGGGGTATGTTTATTTATATTTCCGAGATTTCATTAATGTATCTTAATTATCTGTATTACTGCTTTCAAATCAGTCAGGAAGTAATACATTCATATCAGTTTGTTTCGCAGTATCCTCCACGAATTCTCCTCAGTCGAAAAATTATATTAACAAATATGCGATCACGCGAGCTTTCTAGTGGAATCAGTACTTCGAATACACCACTACCACCGCCATCACCATCATCATCATCAATAAATGAAGTTGTAATACCTACTGGCCGTTCCGGTCTGAGTGTCTATCGATAATTATTTTAATTGGGTGAACTTGATTTCGTTTAACTATTGTAAAATACTTCAAAATTAAGATGGGTAACCTCTCTTTAGTAATTCTCTCAAACGTGTTGTCTCCATTTATTTCTGTGTCACTACGGCGTGACAGGCTTAGAAAGGCTCTTGGCCTGCCAGCTGTTTCTTGGCCTCACATCCGAATGTGATAATCACAGAGGTGGACGATCAACCTGCCAGTATAGTGGTAACATATGGCCAGTAAGTCGGCTCCCCCAGCCGCTATAGCTAGTTTCCTCAACCTGGGGCTGTTACTTATTATAACTACCCATTTCTCACATTGCTGGGTGGGACACCGGTCCATTACTGGCCGAAATTCCAGAAGGTAATTTCTTTCGGCGTAGGGACTCGAACTAGCGCAAGTCCCGTAGCTCTACAAGAACACATAATGTAATTGCGGATTTTTATTTCTAAAACAGGTTCGACTTCAAGACCAAATATCATTTCTGCATTTGTTTTGTGGTCTCCCAAGTGTATCTTGCTGCCCATCTCGTATTTTTCATATCTGGTGCAGAATTTAAAATTCTCTTCTATTTGTTTTGCCGATTTCTCACATCCATATAATAATATAAGCATTTATAGATTATTAGAATATTAGAGAGCCGCTAAACGAGAGAATCATATAAAGCAAAATATATCTAATTCCATATGTTTTTTATTTAATTTTATATCAGGAATGAATTAAAATACTAGTATCGAAGTTAGTAGTCGGAAGACATTTGAGTACAGATAGCATGGAAATAAATACGATGTGTAGGTTTATCTTTAGTCTTTCAGGTTGTAAGCAGTCATATGTACACTGCTCAAAAAAATTAGGGGATATTGTGGAATAACCTATTAAGACTATGTTTTTAGGAACAGTATTAGATGCAATCACTTTCTATTACTCCAAAATAATGTCAACAAGAGTTTGAAGTCATTACGTAACCTCTGTACCACACCAGATGTCAAAGAGATCCTGATTAGGAATATGGCAAACAAACAAAGCAACATTAACATGGGTGAAAATGTTTCTTTAGTATGGTGTATGGTCTCCTCGAACGGCCAGCACTGCCTCACACCTGTATGGCATTGATACAATGAGGTTAGCAATGAGTTCTTGGGGGATACGTGGCCACTCTTCCATAAGAGCAATGTGCAGCTCTGGAACAGTTGTGGGAAGTGCTGGTCTGCCTGCAATGCACCTGCCTAATGCATCCCACACATGCTCAATCGGATTTAAGTACGGGGAGGAAGCTGGCCATTGCATACGCTCGATACCCTCCACTTCCAGCATTTCGTCCACCAAGCCAGCTCTGTGGGGTGGTGCATTATCGTCCATAAAAAGAAAAGAATCACCTATGACATCAGCATAAGGCACGACAAAATGTCGGAGAATCTCATCTCTATACTTTACCGCAGTCAAAGTACCACCTTGGATAGCGTAGAGGTCCGTACGTCCACCACTACTGACTCCTGCCTACACCATCAATCCACCGCCACCATATGGGGATCTTTCACGTACAAAAGCTGGATTGTTTCGTGTCCCTTTTTCTCTCCAGATGAATACACATTCCATGTTGAATCGCGACTCATCAGAAAAAAGAACTAATCTCCATTCAGCATGCCTCCACCCACGATGTTCCTCCGCCCAGTTTCTGCGATCTCTACGGTGTTGTGGAGTTAACCTGATACACACCATGGGCCTACGGGCATAGAGACCACTTCCATGCAGTCGATTAGGGACAGTTTGAGTTGACATCCTGCGTCTTGTTGCTGTTTGAAGTGTATTTCGCAGTTGAGTTGCATTCTGCTGTCTATTCCGACGGGCTGTTAACAAGAGGTAACGGTCATCCCTTGCTGTTGTTGCCCCTGGTCGACCTTGTCCGGCTCTTCTGTGAACAGTATGTTCTTTGAAAATGATTCCAAAGACTGGAAATCACGCTTTGAGACACCCCAATGGCTTGTGCCACCTCTTGTTGTGTCTGTCCAGCTTCCATCCTTCCTATGGCCCTCCAAGCCATTGGTTCAGGTAAATCACGTTGTCGAGGCATCACTGTCCCCTAAGGTAAGTCATTCACTAACTGAAAACTGGACTGGATTTAAAAACAGCAACAAAACATTCACCCCCACACCACCCTTTCACATCAACAGTACAGACACTGCCCTCTGGTGTGGTTACCGAGTTTACGTAACAACTTCAAACTCTTATTTACATTATCTTGGAATAATAGAAAGTGATTGCATCTAATACTATTCACCCAAAAACATAAGTCCTTCCAATACATGCTGGTTTATTCTATAAATGAGGCCCTAATTTTTTTGAGCAGTGTAATTTAACACGAAAACAGAACAAGTTTATTGAGGAAACTTAAGCAGTAAAAGCCGAAGAGTGGAATATATAATTGTCGACAAAATGCGCTTGTACTCTAGTTTAGCCAAATTAAATAAATATTCTTACATTTATTTTTGACCCACTCAGAAATTAAGGAACAATTGTGTTTTTCCTTTTTTGTTTCCCGATCTACCTGTACTCTATAAACACTAGTCGTCAACTCCTTCTTGTAACATTAATTTATTTTGTATGTCAATAGAATACAGTAGGTTAACTTTAATATATTTTGGATTTAATAAATCATTTGTTAGGATGTTTTTCTGAATTTCTAATTACTTTTTTTCCGATTTCCTTCATATATCTATGTATTTCTTTTGAAACTGATGTTTTATACTTAGGAAACAATGTTGTTCATGTTTCTGGTAACTCTGAACTATCATCCGATATATTAAAAGGTAAAGAAAAATGAGATCTCTGTTGTCCTCGTTGTGATTAAATGAGGATACAGGTGCATATTTGATTATGTTTCAACTGTTAATCTCAATGGTGATTTACATCGATTTATTAGCAGAAGTCGAGAAAGGAACGGCGATATTGAGAACGTATGGGCTATTATGTTGTTATGAATGTATCGCGCGCTATAATAACGTCCCATCCAAGCTCGTTCATCTAATAGTTGCTGGCCAGTATTTACAATTGAGTTCTTGGTGAAAACCCAGATAAGTGCCTACAATTTGGAATACATGCAAATGCATACATTTACTAAGTTATTCGTGGAATGACAACGATATTCATATCCGAGTTATGTCATTTTTATGTTACTTAATTCATAGATGGTCTGCAGAAATCACCTTTCAATTAAATAACATTATGCAGAATTATAATTTCAAAATATCAATACGTAAAAAGAAAATCTTAGCTTTTAAGGGACCAGATACCCTAAGAGCTAAAGTAATTCTGGAGAGGAAACCCATTGAACAGTGAACCATTTTAAATACCTGGGTTATGAATTTTCCTATTTTAAAAATGAAGATCAGCTTAACAGCCTTAATACATTTAATTATATATGTTGCATAATTAAAAAAATTTTAAAAACACAACAATGGAAACAAAACTAAAATTTTATAAAGCAGTGGCAGTCCCCATACTGTTGTATGGTAGAGAATTCTGGGTTTTAACTAAAAGAGAAGAGAAGATTATAGAAGCAAATGAAATGAGATTTCTGAGAAGTGCGTCTGTCTGCAAACTTCTAGATAAAAGAAGAAGTGAAGAATGGAAACAAAACTAAAAATAAAAATGGGCAAAATATTTTTAAACTTTTAAATAAAATAAAATAATCTAGAAAAAACTGGAAAGAACATGTTTAAAGAATGAAATATTATCGCATTCCAAACATTATACTTAATAACAAACCAAAAGGAGATAGGAATGTTAGTAGACCGAAAAGAGATGGATTCAACTTTTGAATGAGAATCTATGAGGCTGGAACAAGCCACGCGGGCTTAATTCGTGATTGTTGATGATGATAATTTATTCATAGTTTGTGTTGAACTAAATAACAGAGATTAAGCTATAAAATAAATGGGATCTGGTCCTCACTGTTAGAGGTTGGGAGGGTGACTGACAAGCCAACACAACAGTAGGAAACTAACATGGCCTCTGAAAGGGCGTCTTCCTGAATATCGAAAACAGCAAATAATAAGGATAAGAGGTTTGAATATTGCGACGTGGAATGTACGTTCTCTATATAGTGGCGGGATCTACAGAGGACAAAAATGGAATATTGGGGACAGCTGTCGAGGGATAGGGATGAATGGAGGCGACCGATAGAAGAAGCGAGGGCGCGCATGGGCTGTTGTCCTAATTAAGAACAAGAAATTATAAATCAGCACTCCCGTGTCTAGAAATGTTTAATGTCTTTAAGTGCACAGAGATGCCTCTCCCGGTTTTTAAACAATAGTGCAATGCCAATTACACCGACAATTTATTCAATTTTACATAGGCCTAATATGTAATAGTCTACAGTACATCTCTAGCTTAAAAGACAGTAGAAGTTAAATGGAGTGCGCTGATGCCAGATCTACTGCATAGACAAAGATGTGCGAGGCAAGGAACAGATGTGTCAAAACTCTTAAAACCCCTTAAACTTGAGTGAAAAACGTGAAATACCCAATATATTTGTTATTTTCATATACGTTCAACTTATGCCCTATTGATCAAATGACAATGTAAGTATATAAGCCTACGAATTAAACGCCAAAAACACAGAGCGAGATTCAAACGCACACATTATAATACAAGGGAAAATATAAATTATCATAAATTATAATTAATTATGATATAGGCTAATTAAGTTATAATAAATTAAATTTATAATATAGGTCTATATCAAGAAACATCCTACATGAACAAATATAGAAATTATAATCACTTTAACATATAATTATTTTAATGTTTTAAGAAATAATATTATAAGAAATTATATTTAGCCTAATTAAATATTTAACAATTTTTATAATAATAACATTTTTAACGAATACAATAATATTAAACTTTCATAATATTAAAATTGTTCACGACTATAATAATATTAGGAAAGTAATACTTAAAATACCTCTGTTATTCCTTCCATAAATTCCTCCATGTCTGTGGACGGTCCAGGTTTAGCCGAATCGGAACCAGTCGGCGAAGCATGGAAGGAGGAAGGCGAAGAAGAAGAGGGAGAAGAAGAAGATGATGATGATGTTGATGACATGTATAAAAATGGTTCCTCGCCATCTTGATTCTCGTCTGCTTTCCAGAGATTAATTTTAATTTTCTTTGCATGGTCCAAGTAGTTTGCCCAATTTTGTACTGTCACGTGTTGGTATGCAGCCGAAATTAAATATCTCATTTCTTGTTTTTTTAATGAGACGTTTTTCATTTTTATATAGTTCTTCACCTGTGCCAATACCATTTCGATAGGATTAAGTTCGCAGTGGTATGGTGGCAAGCGAAGAACATGTTTTCCTGCTGATTTAGCCATCTGATCTGCATTTATCATAAGTGTCTGTTTTGAGTCACAATAAAAAGAAGCTCCCGTTTTAACATATCACTTTCAAAATATATTTTCTTTTCATTGAGCCACTCTATAATCTTATCTTTTCTCCAGGAAGTTGTAGGCAAACGTTCGCTTTTCCGACTATGATAGCCGGCATTGTCTAATACTATCACAGATCCTTCTGGAACATTGGACAACAATTGCTCGGCGAACCACTTTTCATACACTTCACCTGTCATTTCATCGTGGACGTCTGCCGTGTTCTTTTGGCACAGAAATGTTAACTCGGCACCATTAACGAACCCATTTTCATTCCCTGCATGAACCAACGCAAACCTTGACCCACGACCCCTAGGTGGCCTAAGACCTGTGCTAACACCCTCAATTGTTGCTTGACGAGCACTTTTAATTTTGGTATCTTTCCATTCTTTTGTCACGGTGTGACCTATGTTTACGCAAAACTCATCTGTATAAAAAATATATTTCCCTTCATTCCTAAATTTGTTTAAATCTTTGAGATATTTATGACGCCACTCGATTATATCATCCCTTTCAATAAGGGCGGATTTGTTGGCCCTGCTTACATATTTAAACCCTATATCATAAAGAAATCTATTTAAAGTAGACTTCGAAAAATTTGGTAGCGTATCATCACTATTTACCTTCCTTAATATTATATTTAGTGTTTGTGATATGTTCTCAAAGAACAAGGAATGAACGATGCGGCGGACTCCGCTTTGTACTATTCCATCGAACTTCATTAATCTGACACTTTTTTGTTTGCTCGTTCGTTTAGGTTTCTTTTTTTGCTGGCGTTCTAAGAGGACCTTTCGTTTGTTCCTTTCTTATTCTATACAAGCCAGCTCCCCTAAAACTAAATAAACTACAAAAAATGCGTTCAGTTATCACACCTGTTCAAGTATCTAGTCGGGGAAAATACTGAAAAAAAAAAACATTAAAAACTTAGAGAAGGCAGTAATGTGTGTAACATATATATATTGTTTTAATAAAAGGCTCAATATATAATTAAATAAAACTTGTTTTTTAGATTTTTAGATTTATTTATTTAGCCTGGTGGAGTTAAGGCCATGTGGCCTTCTCTTCCACTCACCAGGACAAACATATATTACATCAGAATATAACAATCACAATTAACTCTAATATTAAATACTAAATAAAAATTTGATCAAAAAGATAATATCTATTATATTACGATCTATATTGCAACCAGTTAATGTTAGTTAAAATTAAGACTAAAACTAATAATAAAATGTATACAAGCAAGACATATTAAATTGTCCCTGTCTAATGTTTATAAAAAACAAAGAAAAATAATGAGATATAGAAAACTAATTTTACGTTTGTACAATATTTAAAACAAAACAAAAGAAAATATTTGTTAATCTTAATATTATTTTCATAGATAATTAAATTTATTAATTGTTAAAAGAATACTATCAGTGAGGTGTATAAGTTAGTTTGTTATTAAATAATTCTTTAATTTGTTTTTGAAGGATGTTATAGTTTGACAGTCTCTGACATAGGTCGGAAGGGAATTCCATGTTTTGGTAAGTGAGACCGTAAAAGATAATGAATAATATACAGTGTGATGAGGAGGGATATAAAGGACAATGTGCTGATGGGATCGAGTGTCAAGATTATGTGTGTCGGATAGTCTGATGAAGCGGCGTGATAAATAATTAGGCGATGATGTGTGAAGTATTTTATAGAGAAGGGATAGGGAATGGACAGTTCTACGATCTCTTAGACGAAGCCACGATAATTGTTCCAGGGACGGTGTAACATGGTCAAATTTGCGAATACCACAAATAAAACGTGCGCAAGAATTATGAACACGTTGAAGTCTTTGAGTGGAAATAATATTTAAGTCTGTAAAAAGAGTGTCACAATAATCAAAATGGGGAATTGCAAGTGTTTCTACTAACATTTTCCTAAGAGCGAATGGCAGACAATTTCTTACGCGATTTAATGAATGTATTATTGAGAAGACTGTTTTGCATGTATGGTTTATTTGTGTATTCCAATTTAAGTTGTTGTCAATAAATACTACTAGAATTTTTACTGTCTCACTATAAGGGATTTGAACTCAATTTAGTGACACATGCGAGACTGTGTTTAGGTTAATTGTAAATAATAATCTCTGGTGACCCATAATCATTGATTGTGACTTTCTAGGATTTAATTGCAGTCCATATTTAACTGTCCAAGTCATTAGTGAGTCAAGATCCTGGTTAATTTTGGAAACAGCGTCATATAGAGAATATTTGTCTGTGTGGATGTAGATTTGCATGTCGTCTGCAAATAAATTATGTTTGCAATGCTTTGGGGAGTTAGATGTGTTATTTATGTAGATTGAAAAATTAAAGGTCCAAGCACCGAACCCTGTGGAACCCCAGCTTTACAGAAGAACCAAGAAGAACATAATGCATGATTCCCTACAACAGATTGCTGGCGCTCATGAAGGTAGGAATTGAACCATTGTTTTTAGCATAATTTTAAAACTCTATCCTTTCTTAACATAATATGACAATATTGTGCTTTGAGCTTTATATTAAAACACTGAAGAGATGCAAGTTAAACTCGCGGAAACAAATTAACAGAATTTTTTATATTCACATATGCAGTCACAAAAAATGGTAAGTTTAAATCAAAGTGACAGATGTCCTTGACGTGGTATTTCATCCAATTTCCGGAGGAGCTCTGTTTCGGTGGAAATACATATGCCCCGTATATTTCACATTTCATGTCTATCAGTATTGTACGATATAAAATAGTCCTGTATAGTCCAATATTTAGCTACAACATTAGTTAACAAGAATCAACGATCAAATTTTTCCATTTTGACCCGTATTTTGGCGAAAAACTAATTTATCTTACCAGTTATTTAGATATGTCGGTCTGCACTGAAAACAAAGCCATATACTCGTATAATAATTTTGTAAGGTAATATTAATTATAGGAAATTAACAATGAAAATAAATATGGGAATTATAAATAATTCTCTCTTGCAGAAGGGTAAGATAGTTAAGAACTTGTGTCATTATATAAAATAATAACAGGATGTGAAGCAGATGTATTATGTTATCTACTTAAAGCAACCTTTAATTAATGATTAACACATTTTTTATAGTTTTTAAGTACGTAGTGTCCCAATTTTTCATAAATTTGAATGCTTATTTACTCTATTTTAGTGCCTAATTCCAGCATTTTTAGTGCCTATTCGCTATCTATTTTAGCCAAAATAAATACTAAATTTCCTCGAACTACAGATCGGTAACATGACAAATTTAAAAATAATAATAGCTGTAAACATAACATTTGAAAAGTCCATCGCTATGATCTCAAGGTAGCGTGCCGCCTTGTCACGCAGTGGGCCCGGGTTCGATTCCCAGTCGGGACAGTTTTCTGCGTGAGGTTTTTATCGGCTTTTTTCCTCACCTGTAAGACAAATGTCAGGAAACTTTAAGGCCCAAACAGTCTCCGAACATCATATAGTAATCGCAATCACCATCATTCATATCCATCTTAGATTAAGTTTAGGATCAAGGACTCTCCTGGCGCACCACTATCATCATCATCCATCATATCATAAGGGCAACGTAACCCCGTCTTCCAGACGCCCCAACCTCAGAAGTTGGTTACAATTACGCCTATGCCATGAGGGAATACCGGAAAATATCCAAAAAGGACAATCATAGGACATTAAAAAATTTGAAAAGTTTTCATTAATTGTCGAATAAAATGTGGCCATACTGACTTCTAGTGTCAATACCAGAGAGTATAAATATCACTTTGTTATATACTATATTACTAACAAAAAAAAAGAGAAAAGCATAATATATATATATATATATATATATATATATATATATAATATATATCTACATATGGGAGCTAAAAGAGCAAAAATACTGTCCCCGTGAGACATAACTAAATATATTTCCAGCAGAAGATTCCAAAACCCACAGGAGGGAAGATTCCCCTCCGGTTTGTCTGGTGCAGGAAATGGGTAAGATAAACCATAAATATTAATAAAACAGCACTTTATTAACTCTAATACTCATTTTGTACGCTTGCGTATTTCACACAAATTAACAAATTAAATAATTTTAAAATATACCGTGTGTAGGTCAAGGTTTCCAAATTAAAGACTTGGTACTTATACATTATTATAAATTAATATTTTTAAGTACAACACTTATGTGTGTTAACATACGCGGAATTTGTAAGTAAGTTGCGCGCGCATATATAATTACCACAATACGTAACAAGTCTTTATTATTATAGACAATTAATAATTTGTATGTTTCATATACTGTGTACTCTACATCCTGGCTTTCATATTCTGTTAAGAACATTTCAGGAACAAGACTTGATCTATCAAATGGAGCTCTCCAATTTAGAAAGTAAGTTCTTTATTGTTATAATGTGCAACCCTAAAAATTAACTTTGTATCACGTATAAAACTCTCCCTTACTTCTCTCTCTCTCTGTCTTTCTCTATTACTCAGGACATTTTCCAGAATGCTGTGGTTTTCCTGTAACCTGAATATCGTCTTCGTCATTTTCATTCAATCCTCTCTTGTTCTATGCTAATTGTTCACTCCGTTAATCTATTGTTTCTATGGCCTTTCCCACCGGCGTCCATTCCATCATCGCCCTCGGGTCTCTCTTTCGTCATTCTTCGTACATGTCCAAACCATTTAAATTGATTTGCTTTATTCACATCAAGAATATTTTTTCCCGCGACCATTATTTTTCTATCTTTACAATTTATTACTTCATTCAATCTAGATTTCCTTTCTGACCTCCTCTGAAAGTCCATTTTAACAACTACTAACAATCTATTAGCGTGTTGGTTGCCCAAATTCCATATTTCCGCTCAGTAATAATACTCTGCCTTAATGCTTACATTTTTTGTATAAATGCCCTCGGTTCATAACACGGATTGAAGCATAGTACAAATATGCACACACACACACACACACACACACACACACACACACACACACACACACACACACATATATATATATATATATATATATATATAACACAACACAGGGAAATTTTAATTTTCACCTCTAGTCTGGATGTGCCCATTTGCCTAAGCTGTCTCCAGCGGTGGTGTGGAAATAAATAGAGATAATTATATAATAAGATATATATAAATATAAACCACTTACATTTAAATATATCTTTATTATACAATTATTTATATAATAACAGATCCGGAGGGTAACATATAATTTTGGTAGAAATCCTAAGAAGGAGGGTCCCATCAGATACACACCTGGAATATATAATAATTCGGTCCGGGATTCAAGAAGGTATAATACTATTTTGGTTCGAACTCTGTAGGTACAAGATACATGTTATTCAATGTGCTCACTTATTTCCTAATAATACAGTATATTTTTACACGCGTTATATTAGCTTGACCTGTATCTATCTATGTAACTGAATCTTTTAACGCGAATTTCACCTACTTAAAATCATTGGATCGACTTGAAACTTTGTATACTTGTAAAAGACCCGTGACAATACAATAATTTCATATTTTGTTTCTAAAATCATGGCCAGAATCATCAGAAAATCAAAAAAGTGTCTTTGTATCTATGTAACGGAATCTTTGAACACGATTTTCACCCACTTAGAAACATTGGATCGACTTGAAACTTTGTGTACTATTAAAGGATCCGTGGCCATACAATAATGTCATATTTTGTTTCTAAAAACCTGTCCAGAATCATCAGAAAAAAAATGAAAACTGGTATAATAGGTTACGGACTAGTCGACTTTTTAGTCGATCATTGTATGAGCTCAGTTGGTAGAGCGGTGAACTCTAGTGGTATACAATTTCAGTAATGTATAGGTCGCTGGTTCAAATCCGGCTGGGAGGTTTTTTAGAAGAGTATTACTTTTAGCTCATACCACAAATACTTACTTACTCACTGGCACTATCGAACCCGTAGGTTCATGGCCGCACGGACATAAGCTCTCCATACATCCCTATCCTGAGCTAATGCTTTCCAATCATTCCCTGTATAATCTACTTCCCTCAAATCATAGTTAATGTTGTTCTCCCACCTCATTCTTGGTCTACCAACTGGGCGTTTTCCTTCTGGCTTTCCTACAAGAAGAAACATACCACAATAGTATCGAATTTAAAGATATTTACATGTTTATCTTATTCTGTAAAATATTAAAACAAAAAATAAAAAATAAATAATAATTTTAAAAAACTAAAACAAACATGCTTGGGATAACTAATTTTACCATCAACAGCGTGGGGTGCTTTGTATGATTTTTACATTTTCTTCTTAGAGACTTTACTTTTACCAATATCTGTTTATTATCATATATATTAATTGATAAAGAGCACCCCACGCTTTTGATGGTAAAATTATTTATCCCAAGCGTGTTGGAAATTAAAGTTATTTTTCATTTTTTTACTTCGGTTTTCTAATAAAGCGTGTTGTTTTAGTTTTTTAAAACTATTATTTATTTTAAAATAAGCCCAGTGTAAACTTTTCATCTTAGTATGATACGGATACTGATGTACTTCATTTTGGTATGATACCGAAAACTACGTGGCTTATTCTACGTAAATCCTTAATACCTTTCAATTACTAGATGTTCTAAATCATTTTCAAATTGACATTTTGATACAAAGTAGAACAGCAGCAACATAAAGATGTATAGATTAATTAAATGAAGGATGATATATTTGGGACAAAATGACAGCATTTGTATTTAAATTAGTAAAGAGGTTCCAACAGCAAACCATGCCCTTCAAATCTCTTCCAAAAATATAAACTGAAAGCACAGTGAACAATGAAATGTAATATAAACAAAGTGTGATACATGTGACTGAGTGGTTTAACAAGTTTACGTTATACAATGTGAGTCAGGTAATTTTAGCAAATTCCGAAGGAATGATGCTATTGAGGTTGTTCTCATTGAATTATTAAAAAAAAATGCATGTATTGTACCTAGTATACAATGGAAATTACCTTTACACAAATGCATATGTGTATGTTAACATTCTAGCGGCCACATTTTTATTGTTTTTTTTCGAAGCTTACTCGACATATAACAATCAATTTAAAAATGTCCGGTCGAGTTCATTAACCAAAAATATCGGACCATTAGGAGTTGAGGTTAATCTGAAACGAAAATTTAAAAACTGTTCTTAACGGCTGTAATTTTTCACAACGAAACTCAGCAGGCTTACATACTAGTAAAATAAAACGAGAAAGGTATTCTACAAATCTGAGCCAAATTCGATCATTAGAAGCGTGAGTTTACTTGACATCCAAAATTTAAAAAAAAAATTAATACCCGTCATGTTACGTTCTCTCAATGTAACTTTATATACATATTTTAATTAACAAAAGAAAGGTACATTCCAAAAATCAGAAGCACGAATTCGACTTGCCGATTCGCTTATTTCACCCAGTTCCCGACGGAGCTACTTTTATAGTTTCTCGATTCACAAATTTACTTATGAACGTCCTAAGCCTGCATAGAATGATAAGATAAATGTTAATTTTCGATTCGGGGCCGAACTCATACTGTTTGCATTTCAAAAGGAGGCCGTCGAGAAGAGCGGACGTGTATTTGTTAGAGTGGTTGAAGTGTGCAGGGGACAAAGCATTATGGAAGAAGTTAGAAAGCTGATTGAAACATTGTCAACTGAAGTGAAAGAGGGGTTTGAAAATTGCAACGTGGGTGAAAAAATTCGTGACATTGAGACGAACATGCATCGGATGGAGGACAGTTTGAAATGGCTGGAATCTAAATTAGACTATCTCGAAAACCAGAGTCGCCGTAATAATATTGTGATATATGGAGTGCATGAAGAAGAGAGGGAGAGCTGGGAGGAAACTGAACATATAGTTAAAAGAGTAGTGGCGCAAATCGGGATTGATTTGGTGGACAGTGATATTGAAAGAGCGCACAGAGTAGGTCGTTGGAATAGTGGAAAGAGACCGATTGTATGCAAATTATCACACTACAAAATAAAATGTTGGATCCTTAGAGACAGTAAATATCTTAAAGGGACTGGTATCAATATTGCCGAAGACTTTAGTGAGAAGGTGCGCCGCGAAAGGGACTTTCTTAAGCAACTACATGCTCGAGGCGAGGAGGCAGGGCTGCCATGCAATCCTGCAATTTAATAAATTGATTATAAATGGACGAATCTGGAGCAGGGAACAACTAGAAAATATGGACAACCCTGAAAATGAATTTGAAGAGGTCATTGACAGCGGGTCCCCAAAACCTACAGGGGACTCTACAACAGCAGGTGGTCTCCTTACAGCAGAGGAGGGAGAAAATTCTACACGAGAGAAAGAGAGAGGGAGTACTACGATACTAACTCCGAGGGATCCAGTAAACATTCAGCATAAATCAGCCGAACGCAAAAAAAAATACCCCACCCCTAAGAGGTGAACGACCGGAGGACACAAAAACGCAAACAAGAAAATCACTAAGACTGCTGAATTTACCTGCAGAAAAGGAACTATTGAGAGGGGAAAATTCGAAAAGTACAGGTAAGACTAATGGCAAGGGAACACAATAGGATTTGGTGACAGTAGGTACATGGAACATCGAAGGGTTGAAACAAAAACTTTCAATGGACAGATGTGTAGAGTTTATTGAGACTTTTGATATATTAGCTCTAGGAAAAACATGGTTAAAAGCTAAAGAATGCGTAAATCTATAATATAAAAGGTTATTTTAATGGTAGCGAAACTAAAGGGAAGAGAGGTAGATATCCAGGCGGTGTTGCCATTTTATTTAAAGCTAACTTAGACCCAGATATTAAAAAGGTAAATATTGCTTTAAAAGAGGCCATTTGTATATATTAACATGCAGGTAGAGCAGAAATGTGTCTGTTGTCTATTTACCGCCAACCACTAAATTCCAGGTATGCCAATCCAAATTTTTTCGTTGAATTGTCTGACTCGTTGGCAGAAATAAATATAGGTTTCCGGAAGCGGGAATAATAATTTTAGGGGACTTTAACTGTAGGATTGGGGAGGAAAATATCACTATAAAATCAGATGATAAGGAAACACGAGGTGAGGGTAGTAGAAGCAAATATAAGATTATAAATTCAGGTGGAAACCAATTGATAGCTTTTTGCGATGCATTTGAACTTTAAATTCTGAATGGGAAATATGGGGAAGATAAAAATGGAGAACTGACATTTATTAATAAAAAATGGAGATAGCGTAATCGATTATTCAATATGCACACAAGACATGATTCCAGTCCTAAGTAATTTCTGTATAGTTTCCAGAATCGAATCACACCACTTCCCAAACAAACTTATTTTAAATATGAAAGGTATTAGTGAGACAGTTAATGATGAGGTGGCAACAATATTGCGGCCAATTACACGTTTCAGGTGGATCGAGGATCGGAGAGAAGAATTTATCAGGAGTTTGGAAACCCTAATACAGGATCTGCAATTAAATGATCTTAGCGGGGAGGAAATTATTAAAACTTTGACAGATTTTTTTCAAAAAGCAGGGGAAAAATTCAAGGTTAAATGCGCAATGAACCAGAAGGACAAAGGGTGGTACAATAATGCATGTAGAAAGAAGAAGAAGAAGTTTGTCGAAAGTAGTCTTTTAAAGTTTAGAAAAGAAAGCACAGATGAAAGCAGAAAAAATTATGCGCAAGAGAGAAAGGAATATAAAGAATTACTGGGAGAAACAAAACTAGTATGGCAAAATAAGAAATCCGAAAAATGAGAGTCGCGACTGAAAGTGGGAACATTGTGAACATATGGAAAGCGATAAGGGAACTCAAAGTAAAGTCCATAAATTGGACTCTTATTCTTATAACGCCCGGGGAATGGAAAAGTTACTTTGATAGGGTGCTGGGAAATGAGAGGTTAAGATATAATCAAGGAAATATAGTTGAGATCCCTGACCCAATTTATATTCAATTACTGGATCAGGATATTTCGAAAAATGAAGTGGTTTCTTCCATTAAATGTTTAAAGAATGGTAAAGCACCTGGAATTGATGGAATACCAGGGGAATTCTTGAAAAATATAACATCCAATAAATTATTAGACGTTTTGAAAACTGCGTTCAACAAACTTTTTAATGGAGGAGATTATCCGGAAGCCTGGGCGACAGGTGTCATCCAACCACTATACAAAGGGAAAGGTGGGACACAGGTACCAGAAAGTTACAGGGGAATTTGTCTCTTGTCAGTGTTCGGAAAAATATATTGTAAAGTACTTTACGAACGAATGAGACAATGGGCTAAAGAGAACAATAGGCTCTCAAAATATCAGGCAGGTTTTAGAGAAGGGTACTCCACGGTGGACAACGTATTTGTTCTGAGAACATTAATTGATGACAATCTGAAAATGAAGGGGGGTAAATTATTTTGTGCATTCATTGATTTTAAGATGGCATTTGATACTGTGGACCGAAGCGCACTTTGGGAAAAATTAAATCGGAAAGGATTGTCTCATAAAATTATACATGCTTTAATGTCAATTTATAAATATGTTAAATTTTGTATAAGAGTAGACCAAGGGCACATTACAGAGAGCAGTGAAGCCAATCGGGGAGTGAGACAAGGTTGCATTTTAGCACCAATGCTATTTAATCTATTCGTTGATGATATTGTAGACGTAATGCTAGAAGGAGAAATTGAGGCTCCGGAGATAAGAAATGTTAAAGTCCCAGTCCTGTTATATGCAGATGATTTATTTATCTGTTCCAAGACAATCAAGGGATGGCAAAGAGGTCTTGACCTACTGGAAATATACTGTAAGAATTGGAGATTGACTGTAAATGTTAGTAAGACAAAACAATGACCTTTAAAGATGGGACGGTTTATGGTAGAGCAGAGGAATGGAAATACAGAGATCAAGTACTTCAAAACGTGAAACATTTTGAATATCTTGGTACGACGTTGAAAATGAACGGAAAGTGGAAAAAACATATTGATATAGCATTATTTAAAGGGAGGGGACAACTTAACAGTGTACTCGGTATTCTGGGTCGAGTGCCTGTATTCCAGTCAGCACATTAGAAAAAATGTATGGAGCGATGGTCAGGCCAGTAATGCACTATGTTAGTGAGATTTGGGGTTTCCAAAGAACGGAAATACTAAATAAGGTATATACGCATTTTCTAAAGTATACTACAGGACTTAGTAAGGCCGTTTCTAACTGTGGAATTTTATATGAATTCGGGTCATTCCAGGACGACATTAACTGTAAAATTCGTGTACTCAAATACTGGTTGCGAGTAATCCAAGGTGAACAAACAATGCTTAGAGCAATTTGTTACGACCACCAAATTAAAAACATAGATGTTAAATTTTGGGCAGACGAGGTTAGGAGAGAACTCCAAAAGATTGGGATGGGCTGGATATGGGAAAAAGGGACTGAAAATCGCAAGAACGTGTGGAGAAAAATAAGGAGGAGGTACTTAGATATAAACCAACAAGATACTTTCGCCGAATGTACAGGAAAACGCTCACTGTGTTTACAAAGAGACCTAAAACACGTCTGGGGAAAAGAATCGTATATACTCAACCTAGGATTTAAAGAGAGATCAGGGCTTGCTTGGTTTAGGCTAGGGGCATGGAAATTTCTAAAAATTAGCGACGATCACGATATGCGAATATGTCCAATGTGCGGGAACTTTGAAGATGAGATACATATATTAGGAAAAGTGTAATGATTTAGAATATTGGAGACGTCAGTTATTACCGGAAAGATTTGTAAATTCAAATCGGGAAAGATTGGCATGCTACGAGTTATTGGTAAATCCAGAAAATTGGATAAACTTGGGTAAATTTCTGGACAAAACGCGGAAAATAAGAACAACACTCATTCATGAATAAATATATGTTATCAAAATGCAATAACATTAATTCTTAATAATTATATATAAATTAATTAGTGTATAATGCTATTGTGTTATTATTTAATTGTAATATTATTGTGTTTTCTTTATGTAATTGTAATGTTATTGTTTTTTTTAGTGTATAATGCTATTGTGTTATTATTTAATTGTAATATTATTGTGTTTTCTTTATGTAATTGTAATGTTATTGCTTTTTTTGTTGTTTATTTTTCTTTACACTAGTACCAATTATTACTTTATTGTAACGGACTGTCAACAGCACGTACGGCTTACTGCCCGTGCGACCCATATTTGTAAATAATATTGTAAATATCTTACTTTTTGTCTAATAAAGTCCTACTACTACTACTACTACTACTACACTACTACTACTACTACTTGCAGTACCCAACTAGTTTTGTTTTGCTTCTTGGCTGCGGACCGAACAAGTATATTTTTTACTAAAAGTCCGAATTATTGACACCGATCCAAAGATATATGTCTTTGCTGTTCCTGTATGTATTGATTGAAAGAGTACAACTGTTTCCATGTCTAAGACATTTACTTATTCCATTAGGCATCGTAAATCCTGAAAAAAGGAAGGACAGTGAATACAATAATAGATATATAGTCCACCGCTGTGGTCTCGGGCTAGCGTGCTGGCTTCTCACGCAGCGGGCCCGGGTTCGATCCCCGGTCGGGACAGTTTTTGTGGGTGAGTTTTTATCGGGGTTTTGCCTCACCTGTAAGACAAATGTCAGGTAAACTCTAAGGCCCAAACGGTCCCCGAAATCATATGGTCATCGCAATAATCATCATTTAAATTCATCTTAGATTGACCTTAGGATTAGGGACTCTCCTGGAGCACCACTATCATCATCATCCATCATATCATCGGGCAACGTAACCTGCCTTCTAGTGCCCCAACCTCAGAAGTGGGTTACAAGTACACCATGCCAGGAGAGAAACCAGGAATGTCGAAAAACAACCTGGGACATTTGCAAAAAGAAATAATAACTGATGTATACATATCGGCCTACGTCTGTGTCAAACATCGTAGTCAATATTTCATATAAGAACGCTCTCTGAAATCTCAGGTCAGTGATGTCTCGATTCAAAGTTGGACATGAAAGGATATACAATTAATCCTCGGTACCTATTACTACTACTTCGCCGATATAACACATATTCAGGATCTTTACATTCTAAAAGAATTCATGGACACTGCCTGCGTTTAAGTCACGAATCACGTTTGAGGCCAGAAATTCTCCGGACCAACGATAGCGAATATTTTGCGAATCGAAGAATTACTGCTAATAATAAAATATTAAAACTTTCGTAGGAACGTGACACAGTGCATTTGAGGCTTCAAAAAGACACTGTATAATACATAGGAGAACATAAAGCAGAAAATTAGATATGTTGGAAGGTAAGGTTGTATCATTCCGTGATAGTTCAATATACTTTTGGGAAAATATAAGATTCTACATAATGGTGAAAAAATGAATACAGTTGTCTCCAAACATCCCATTCTTTTCTCCAAGACAAGGATTCCTAAATATATGATAATACTCCTAAATCCGTGATAATGGCTTCCTAACGCCATGAGGGGGTTCTTGATTCCGTGATATTAAAACAGCAGCTTATAAATTAAAAGTAATACTGAATTCGCCGTATATTAAAGTTGATAATAATCAATATTGCAAGCTGTATTAGGGCACATGCAAACGTTTCATGTGTTATATCAAATTGTATAGAACTAGCTAATACCCGGCGTCCGCTGCTACTCCTAAATAAATGTTGATGTGCTTCTACACCAGTCGTGCGCTGTTATACTCTACTTTTTTGTAAAGTTTTTTTAGATGTTCAATTGATATATGTAACATGTTTCTATACAACCAAATATTGTGTTAAATACACGTGGAATCATAACATCGAAACACTAAAAAAATTACACGATCGTTTTACTTCAAATTGAGCTACGAAAAAAACAGTTTTGAACAGTAGTACAAATTTAGTTAGAATATAGAGTGATTTATGGACTTCAATTCCCGCACCATAACATGTGTGCAAATTATTGCGTTTTTTGTAATTAGCTCTTTTATTAGAGGAGGCGGCAGGCAGCTGAACCCTATCTTCGTGCGCAGATAATTGTTGTCGGGGACGTGTGTGATACAGGTTTATCACCACTAGATTTACGCATATCGAGCAATAATGGAAAACATTCTGTATGCGTTGATGTTAGTGATTCTACTATAGAAAAGGCACTATAAATATTTAGAACCTTGGAGAGACATATGTGTAAACCTGTATTATAAATTCTGACAAAATATTACTTTCGTGATTTTATATAACAACTGAAACCCAGTAACAAAATGAATATAATAATAAATACAAGTGATCTACAAGTAATACTAGACTGACATTCACACAAATAAATGATAGTTTTAAAAAACTAAACCAACACGCTTTATTAGAAAACCGAACTAAAAAAAATGAAAAATAATTTTAATTTCCAACACGCTTGGGATAAAATTAAAGTGGTCGACAAAAAAATCATCTCCTACACATATAGAATAAAACTAGAGTTATCAACAAAAAGAAAATCATTTTACCATCAACAGCTTGTGGTGCTCTATATCAATTAATATATTTGATAATAAACAGATATTGGTAGAAATAAAGTCTCTAAGAACCAAATGTAAAAATCATAAAAAGCACCCACGCTTTTGATGGTAAAATTATTTTCTTCTTGTTGATAACTCTAGTTTTATTCTATATGTGTTGGAGATGATTTTTTTGTCGACCACTTTAATTTTATCCCAAGCGTGTTGGAAATTAAAATTATTTTTCATTTTTTTAGTTCGGTATTCTAATAAAGCGTGTTTTAATTTTTAAAATTATTATTGATTTTTAGTTTTTAGTTTTAATATTTTACAGAATAAGATAAAAATGTAAATATCTTTAAATTCGGTACTATTTAGTATGAGCTAAAAGCAATACTCTTCTAAAAAAATCCTCCCAGCCGGATTTGAACTAGCGACCTATTGATTACTGAAATTATATGCTACTAGAGCTCACCGCTCTACCAACTGAGCTCTTACAACGCTTGACTAAGAAGTCGACAAGTCCGCAACGTATTATACCAGTTTTAATTTTTTTGATTTCCTGATTTTTCTTACCAGGATTTTAGAAATAAAATATTAAATTATTGTATTGTCACGGGGCCTTTACAAGTATACAAAGTTTCAAGTCGATCCAATGTTTCTAAGTGAGTGAAAATCGTGTTCAAAAATTCCGTTACATGGATACAAAGACACTTTTTTTGATTTTCTGACGATTCTGGCCAGGATTTTAGAAACATATATGAAAATATTGTATTGTCACGGGTCGTTTACAAGTGTACAATGATTCATGTCGATCCAATGTTTCTATGTGGGTGAAAATCGAGTTCAAAGATTCCGTTACATAGATACAAAGACACTTTTTTGATTTTCTGATCATTCTGGCCAGAACGTTAGACAATAAATATGATATTATTGTATCGTCACGGGTCCTTTACAAGTATACGAAGTTTCTAGTTGATCCAATGTTTCTAAGTGGGTGAAAATTGTGTTCAAGAATTCCGTTACATAGATACAAAGGCACTTTTTTTTTGATTTTATGATGTTTCTGACCAGGATTTTAGAAAATAAATATGAAATTATTGTATTGTCACGGGTCCTTTACAAGTATACACAGTTTCAAGTCGATCCAACGATTTTAAGTAAGTGAAAATCGCGTTCAGAAATTCCGTTACATATATAGATAGATAGATAGATAGACAGATAGATAGATAGATAGATAGATAGATAGATAGATAGATAGATAGATAGATAGATAGATAGATAGATAGATAGATAGATAGATAGATAGATAGATACAGGTCAACTAATATACAGCGTGTAAAAAGTTAATGAACCGGCATTATTACTAATCTAATTTACTCATTAACTAAAATAATCGATTTTCATTATTTATTAAATTACAAAACATGCAGTATAAATGTTTTCTATTTAAGCTTTAAAGCGTCGGATATGTTTATAATGTTCGAAGGTGCAGCCATATTTCACTATCTATTGAATCACTGCATTCGGTTTGATGTTAGAACAAATGTGGATTCAACATTCTAAATTTGTTTGTTACACATCCAGCTCGTGATGTCTGTCAGATCGTTTCTTCACATATTTAGCACATCGTTTTTTACCTTTAATCTTCTAATCGTAAATTTCTACACAGTATCGCAGATCAGTGAAATATTAAACGTACCATATTAAAAATCATCTCATTATTGTTCTTTTCCAGTAGCTGTCGATAATAGCTCTTTGAAACAAAAACTTGTAACATTTCTGAACGTGCTACACTAGTGCCATTATTTGTTATAATGTCATGAGCTACATGATAGATCACAAATCACGTATACATGCATTTATAACTAATGTGGTGTTTAAAATTACTGTATTCATTTCGATAATTGTAAGTTTATTTTTATAAGTATTGTTTAATAATAGTATGATAAACAATTAATTACACACTGTAAATACATTAAAAAAATAATTTACTGGTTGTGTGGACGATAAGGCTTTATAACTATAATTTTGCCAGTTAATCTAACATTCAGTTATAGTTATTATTATTATTATTATTATTATTATTTCTATAGAGGGACGGACAATCAATAGGTGCCAAGCAAACAAGCTATTAGCATCAGATATACATTATTGGAGATCATCGCGGAAGATTAAATTAGGGAAAAATATAAACTTTGAAATTAGGAAAATTGAGGCGGTGAGAGGACAAGGGATACAAATGACAAAAATTAGTTTGGAGAAAATTAAGTTCAAAGATCAATGTGAATATAACATTTCAGGAATATCTGACAAGTCTCATAAATTATGTTTGTGTTCCTTATATGTGAGTCCATTTATCCGAAAAATATGAACACATTCAATTTAAACATTTATCCATACTATAACTTTCTTTTCCATTAAGAATCACTTGTTCACCTTATCCTCCAAGCAATATTTTGAAATAAAGTATCAAAGAAATGTATATTCATACCGAAGTTTTTATTATGATTGGAAATACGTACTTATCCAAATACACATTACGACAGGATTAACTGACAACACTGCACTTAAACCTGCATTCATGAATACATTCTCTTACCCGCCTCTCCAAATGAATGTTTCTGTTCCTATCTGTATACTCTGTATACTGTTTGCCTTGATTCCCCCTCTTTTTGCTTTATTTCTTTTACCCAATTTCTTGATTTAATAATCCTCTTTCGCCAACATGTAATACTGGGGCATCTTCTTCTTATATAGGTCCTGTAATGCCAGGTTCTTGAATGTCATCTTAATTCGAATGAGTCAAGAAAACAAAGAACAACTCCAATGATTATTCTTCATATTAAAAAAACCTTTATTATAAACATTATTAGATTTCAAATCCTGTAGATCTAAATCATATTATATCTTTAGATTATTAAATAATTTCAAATTATCTCAAAATGTATTAGTAAAAAGTATTTTTTATAATATACAATGTGAAAATCATCATCATCATCATCATCACTCCAGGGATTAGGCAATTGCCCGTTCCGACTTCATATTGCATCAGCCCAACGTCTTCTAGGTCTTCCAACATCACGCCTTCCTCTTGCTTGATAATTTCTGGCTAACAATGGATATCTCTCCTTGCTCATTCCATCCATGTGATCAATCCATTTCTGTCTGTAATTCGTGACTTTATCCAATAAAGGCTGTACTTTCAATTCTTCTCTTATATCCTCATTTCTTATTCTATCAAGTCTTGTACATCCTTTTACTTGTCTTAGGAACCGCATCTCTGCCTTCTGTATTCTATCCTTCTGTCTTTTCACTGGAGCCCAAGTTTCACATCCATACAATATTGCGGGAACCGCCATAACATTATATTTTTCACAATGTGAAAATATAAATAAAATAGTTAAAATATTTTACTTACCATGAAGGCTGAGGTTAAGTCCATGCTCATGTTCATCACATTCTGATTCAGACATAATATTTGACAATTCAATATACCTAGAACAATCACCAGCACTGTATTAAATAATAACAGTACAATAATAATCTACACGTACAATTTGTTGTAAACATTAAAAAATACAACGCTCTAAGCTTGAGTCCACCTAGCTGTTGGAAGCCAAGGGGTACAACTACAGACGTCTCCCTTGTCCTCCACGTCGTTGCTCTTGAGTGATTTTCTAAGACTCCACTATATGACAGAATCTGTCAAGCTTACACATACACCTCTTGGGAACCAAACAGTTTGTCATATTAGCTAACCATTTCTGCACTTAACTCATTAAAAAAAAAAGAACTTGAAACTTGTACCCTTTCTCCTGTGACCACCTCAATTATAAAATTTGAAAGAAATGTGTTACAGACAATTGAAAAAAGAGATTAAGATGGTATGGACTCTCAAGTGGATGCCATCTGATCACCAAGAAGATTTTGGAGGGGAGAATAGATGAAGAAAAGAAAGATGAGAAGTTTTTCGGGCTGTAGGCAGTGGACAGTGGACAGAATTGCCAGTCTCAAGACAATCATTGAGGATGCCAGACGCAGTATATGGCGTAACGTCGGGGAACTACAAGCCTCACGACCACGGCCTACAGCCCGAAAATCTTCATCAAGATCATCATAGTAACTCCGGCCGTCAAAGTCTACGTGAATACAAAGATGAGAAGATTTAAAGAGAATTAAAAGGATGGAGTGAGAAGGAGAATTTGTTTAGGGTGACGAAAAATTATTTTAATGTGATTATTATAATAATATTATTGGTCAAGACACTGTAAATACATGGGAATTCAAATAGAAGATAATAATTACTTCCACCGTGATGATCATGTGGTGACCGCTCTAGATTCAGATGATGCATCTTTCATATTAAGGGAATTCGAGATAGAATACAAAAAATGGGGATTACAGATAAATTATAATAAAACAGAATATATTTCATTGGATAGAACAGAAAAATGTAATTCACTTAGAATACGTAATGTTAATAATTAAAAATATTTAGTATCCATTTAGATAAAAAATGAGAATTCAACTACAGAAATTGAACGACGAATAACTGATGGAAAAACGAAACATTGGTATGTTGAACTCAGTGCATTGGGATAGAAATACAATTTTAAGAACGAAGAACACAATATTTCAAGATCTGTTACAAAACGTTTTATAATATGGGTCCAAAACCTGGACAGAATGCAGAAAACAAGACAATAAGTTGTTAGGAGTAGAAATTAATTTTTGGAGGCGGTCGATAAGAATTTCAAGAAAGGATAAGATCAAAAACAGCATGATAAGGAAAAGTATGCAAGTTGAAAAAAACATATTAGGAAAAATACAAGAAAAACGTTTGAAATGGTATGGATACCTCATAAGAATGGAAGAAGAGAGAATACCAAAGATGTTCCTTAATTGGAAAGCTAATGGAAGAAGTGGAAGAGGCAGGCTTAGAGAACGATTGATAGATAGAGTGAAGGGAAGTATGGAAGCTAGAGATTTGAGAGAAGAAGTTGCTTTAGACAGGAACTCTGGCGACAAATCACTTTGGGTTGAAGGAGAAACACTGTACTGTGGAATATTCCTAAATAAAAAATTATTATCTTTCATTCATTATTAACAATAATAATAATAATAATAATAATTATTATTATTATTATTAATATTATTATCCCGATGTAAACTCATTCCGATAATACGTGCTATAGTATAAAATATAATTATATTATGTCAACACATTTTCTACCTAATAAATTACAAGGACATTCTTGATAATCGTATGAACTTTAATCTAACTCTGCCACCGTATATAACAAATATTTCACATATCAAAAAGTGACTGGATTTACTTTTACATTAACCATTCTCACTAGACTATCATCATGTGTCAAAATACAGATCTTAAAAAAATCAGAACTTATATTGTCTGCCCTAATGACAGAAAAGACACAAAATCCAATCATGTTTTTCCATCTTAATCTAAATATACGTACGTACGAGTATATCCATATTTTATAGATAATGTTATATTTGTATATGTTAGAATGTATAGGCATAATATTTTGTATTTTTGTGCACCACAGCAGGTTTTATATCGTGTATTTGTGCCCGTTTGAATAGAAAAGAAAGATTGAATTATAGAGATATAAATAGTAGTAATAGGACTTTATTAGACTAGAAGTAAGATATATACAATGTTATTTACAAATATGGGTCGCACAGAAAGTAAGCCGTACGTGCTGTTGGCAGTCCGTTACAATAAAGTAATATTTGGTAATAGTATAAAGTATAACAAAAAGAAAGCATCATAATATTACAATTACATAATAATACAATTACATTATACATTAATTAAGTTATGTAGAATTATTAAGAATTAATGAGATATAAATAAATACTATTACTTACATAATAAAACATCATGTAATTAATATATTTAAAATCTATCTTATGGGAAAAACATACTAAAAATTACAAATAAAATGTGTGTGGGGCTTTTACGGAAGTAATGTCCAAATTATCTTATAATATATAGAGCTGAAATATGGAGTGTAGAACAAAGATCAACTCACTGAATAGCAATATCGAGTCCGAACATTCATGACCGCTCGAACATTCCTATATGTTTTCCAATCATCCCCTGCATAATTAACCTCCTTTAAATCACGGTTAATGTTATCCTCGTACCTCATTAATGGCTTATCTAATGGTTACTTTTGCTCTGGCTTTACTACAAGGAATACCATGCTCCTCTTACATTCCCCATTCTTGCCACATGACCTGACAATCACAGTCTACAAGACTTAACTGTTGATATTATATCTAGTTTCTCATAAAGATTATGTACTCACTATTATGTAAATCTTCTCCATTCGCCTGTCTATTCGTCTCTCTTTGGTCCAAAAAAAAAATCCTAAAAACTTTATTCTTGAATACTCGTAATCTTTCATCCCTTTTTAAAAGTAAAAATTCACATCTTTCTTCTTCTTCTTCTTCGTCACGGTTTAGGCTTATTTACTAGCCTGTTCCGGCTCCAAATTGCTGTTTTTCCATCTTTTCTTTGGTCTTCCCAGACTTCTTCTTCTCGTGTGAATAGCTGTATGCTGCTTTCGGTATTCTATTCTCACTTATCCTTGCCAAGTGTTCTTTCCAGTTTGTTCTGTGTTTCACTTTTGTTGTGTTTAATTCCTCTACTTTTAGTTGTTGTCTTATTTCTGTGTTGTGTTTTTTGTCTCTTCTTTGATATCCTGCTACTGGTCCGAGGAATTTCATTTCAGCACTGTCCATGTTTGGGATCCATAAGTATAATAGGCACTGCCATTGTCTTGTATAATTTTATTATAGAGTCTGTCCTGGCTTTATTTTTAAAAGTTCTTTTTAATGTTCCTGTTATATAATGACTCTTATTTACGTAGTTTGTTATTTATATCTGTTTCCGCTGTGTATAATATTTCGCAACCTAGGAAGTTATATCTTACCACTTGTTCTATTGTTTTATTTTCTAATATTATCTTTGTTCGAACTGGATGAGCGCGCTTGAAGGCCATTTGTTTTTGATTTTCCTGATGATATTTCCATGTTGTATTTTATTTGATATTTCATTTAGTTTACATAGCATTCTTTGTAGTCCGTCTTCTGTTTTTGCTATTAAAATATGGTCATCTGCAAAGGCTACTGTTTTTATTACTATATTTCCTAATTTAATTCCCCCAGTCATTTGCTTCCACGATCTTATCATGTCGTCGAAATAAATATTAAAAAGAGTGGTTGATAGTGGGCAACCTCTTGTCTAACTCCTCTTGTTATATGTATTGGTTCTCTTTGATTTATTTTTATTTTTGTTTTCTCATAAATTTTGTTAATTACTGCTATCAAGTGTAGTGGAATTCCTTTTTCACTTAATATGTTCCATAATGTTGGTCTAGACACTTTATCAAAGGTCTTCTTATACTCTATAAAGCGGATGTGCGTCTCTAAGTTGAATTCTCTTCGCTTCTCTATTATTTGTTGCAAAGTGAATACATTGTCTGTACATTGTCATGTTTCGCATCCATATAATACAGTGCGTTCACAAAGCCCTGCTACCAAAACAATGTAACTTAGCTCGTGAACTATTGGAGATAGCAACATGAGGTTTTTTTGTAACGTATTCCAAATCTCTCCAACATTTTGTTTATATTTGTTGCAGATAGTGATTTAAACGTCAATGACGATACTACCCAATATGTATGGTGGTATTCTGAGTCTGGTAAATCACCAGTACCCCCATATCCGAATGTTATGGCGGTTAACATGTCTAGACAAAAATAAATTTGCTTCATCAGAGAACGTTGCCCTCTGCAGGACTCAATGTCTTCGTCAATCGCGTTCAGCATGGAATCAGCAAATTCCGCACGCCGGGGAAATCAGTTGGCAACGACGCTTGCGTTATTTTCAATTCATAGGCCTAAAGATGTAGCCACTTATGAAGGACTTTATGAATGGTTGATTTTGGTAAATGCAGTTCTAGTGAAGAACCGATTTTTGAAGTCTCGGTTGAAATGCGAGTTACCCATTGTCGATAATATTTTTGCTCGCACCTGATCATCCAACCCGTGACAAGTCTATTACACTGCCAGTCGCTAGAAATTTATCGGTCCATCTAGTTATGGATGATATGAATGGAGAATCTCTCCCATATTGCCGGCGGATATTTCGCCGAATAGTTACTGGAGATTTAACAGACTCAGCATACGACCGTACAAATTAGACCTTTTCCTGTGGCATCGACATTGTCGTTTAAATCACAATTTGAAACTAATGTAAACAATACTTTGACAGATGTAGAATACGTTGCAAAAGAACGCATGTCTCTAGCCCAAATACTTTACGAGCTAAGTTACATTGTTTTGTTAGCAGGACTTTTTGGACACCTTGTACAACTGGGGAATAACAGTTCTATATATATGCAGTTAAAATATTTTTGAAAGAAATTGGGATAAAAAAAGAGACTCTGTAATGTGTATTAGCATTATGTTCCAGAATTTAACCTATCTTTATTTTTTCCTGTACCTCATTTCTGTTTGTAATTAAATACTATTCCTATGCATTTGAATTCACCTAATTCTACAAAATGTCCATTTGTCTCAACTATCCATTTTCATAATATAATGAATGTCTGTTTGTGACTACATATTTAGTTTTATTAGTATTTACTTTCAGCCGCAATTTGCAAGCGTTACTCAATAGAATATGCTTGTTTGTCCTTATTGTCTCATCACAATAGACTAATACACTGCTCAAAAAATTAGGGGATATTGTAGAATAACCTATTAAGACTATGTTTTTTGGAATTGTATTAGATGCAATCACTTTATATTACTCCAATATAATGTAAATAAGAGTAAAGTTTGAAGTTGTTACGTGACCTCAGTACCACACCAGAGGGCAGTGTCTGTACTGTTGATGTCAAAGGGTGGTGTGGGGGGTGAATGTTTTGTTGCTGTTTTTTAATTCCAGTCCAGTTTTCAGTTAGTGAATGACTTGCCATAGGGACAGTGATGCCTCGACAACGTGATTTACCTGAACCAATGGCTTGGAGGGCCATAGGAAGGATGGAAGCTGGACAGACACAACAAGAGGTGGCACAAGCCATTGGGGTGTCTCAAAGCGTGATTTCCAGTCTTTGGAATCATTTTCAAAGAACATAATGTTCACAGAAGAGCCGGACAAGGTCGACCAGGGGCAACAACAGCAAGGGATGACCGTTACCTCTTGTTAACAGCCCGTCGGCATAGGCAGCAGAATGCAACTCAACTGCGAAATACACTTCAAACAGCAACAGGAGGATGAGGGTGTCAACTCCCAAACTGTCCCTAATCGACTGCATGGAAGTGGTCTCTATGCCCGTAGACCCATGGTGTGTACCAGGTTAACTCCACAACACCGTAGAGATCGCAGAAACTGGGCGGAGGAACATCGTGGGTGGAGGCATGCTGAATGGAGATCAGTTCTTTTTTCTGATGAGTCGCGATTCAACGTGGAATGTGATAGTCGGCGTGTATTCATCTGGAGAGAAAAAGGGACACGAAACAATCCAGCTTTTGTACGTGAAAGATCCCCATATGGTGGCGGCGGATTGATGGTGTAGGCAGGAGTCAGTAGTGGTGGACGTACGGACCTCTACGCTATCCAAGGTTGTACTTTGACTGCGGTAAAGTATAGAGATGAGATTCTCCGACATTTTGTCGTGCCTTATGCTGATGCCATAGGTGATTCTTTTCTTTTTATGGACGATAATGCACCACACCACAGAGCTGGCTTGGTGGACGAAATGCTGGAAGTGGAGGGTATCGAGCGTATGCAATGGCCAGCTTCCTCCCCGGACTAAATCCGATTGAGCATGTGTGGGATGCATTAGGCAGGTGAATTGCAGGCAGACCAGCACCTCCCACAACTGTTCCAGAGCTGCACATTGCTCTTATGGAAGAGTGGCCACGTATCCCCCAAGAACTCATTGCTAACCTCATTGCATCAATGCCATACAGGTGTGAGGCAGTTCGAGGAGACCATACACCATACTAAATAAACATTTTCACCCATGTTAATGTTGCTTTGTTTGTTTGCCATATTCCTAATCAGGATCTCTTTGACATCTGGTGTGGTACAGAGGTTACGTAATGACTTCAAACTCTTGTTGACATTCTTTTGGAGTAATAGAAAGTGATTGCATCTAATACTGTTCCCAAAAACATAGTCTTAATAGGTCATTCTACAATATCCCCTAATTTTTTTGAGCAGTGTAGTACTACATTATCAGCATTAACTATGTTTTATTAAGATTGTTGAGTTGTACGCCTTCGTTGATGTCGTTCTGCATTTATAAAACTGAATAGTACATCTCCTTGTTTTAAACCCATTGTCAATTTTAAAAGTATCTTAAAACTGTTTTCCTACCAGCACCGTATCTCTTGTGACATAGGCATTTTAAATACGTCAAACTAACATTTTAGGAATTTCAAGGTCCTGCAGGACATTACAGAACTCCTCGCTCTTAATTGAATCATATGACGTTTCAAGTCTATTCATTGTTGATGCACAGTATATTTATATTCCCATCTAGTTTCTAAAATCTGTATTATACTATAATACGATCTACTGTAGAACTATTTGTTCTATATATACATCCATCCATAGTAATTCTACCCGAGGGCAGGTCTTTCACTGCAATCATAGCATTTCCAAGCTATGCTTTGCAGATTTACTAGGAAATTATAGGTGTGGTAGCTTCCCGTTGCTTTCCACACCGGTGAAAGAATGATGATGATGATGATGATGATGGCCGGATGATTTTCGGAAACCATTGGGCCCTAAGCGTCCTGACATTTGTCTTATAGGTCAGAAAAAAAAACCAAAAAAACCTCACCCAGGAGCCTGTCCCGACCGGGAATCGAACCCGGGCGCGCTGCGTGAGAAGGCAGAACGCTACCTCGAGACCAAGCGGTGGACTATATATACATTGATGATCACATATTATGTCGTCAATATACGGAGTAATTCTATATACCAATATAGTGTTTAGAATTTTGTACGACGTTTAATGTAATGAGATGCCCCTGTATTTATTGCACTAAGTTTTGTATCCTTTCTTATAGATTGATATGATAATCATTTATTTCCGTAAAATAGTGATTATGGAAGAAAATTATTGCAGCTGAGATAATTTTTTAAAAACAAGTTGTCTAAAAACAAGATGAAACAAATTTCAAACATACAAATTGAATAAGTTACAGTAGAAGATAATAGGTCATAGTTACAGAACCGACAGTAAAAAAGTGGCATGAACACACAGGGATAAACAACTCAAGTTGGTCAGAAAAGATCTTACAATATAATACAATCAAGTAGGTAGATATTGGGACCAACTTAGCACAGTTGAATGAATGGTATCCAAGTAGCTATGAAAGGGAGGAGATTGGAAAAGAAGAAACCGCTTACACAAAACAAAATGGAAACTAGGATCAGAAAAACAACGCCAATTGAACCAATGTGTAGAATAATATTAGTAATTATTTACTTTTATTATTACCGCTATTATTTTTTGTCCAATTCCACCAGATTTTTATATGACATTATCTTTTCACAATATCATTATAATATTATAATTTTTAGCATTGTCTCCTGAAATTGTAACCCAATTCTGAGATTGAGGCACCCAGAGTTACGTTACCCTGCTGATGTGACGGGTGATAATAAGTGATAATAAAACACCAGGAGAGTCATTAAACATAAATTTAACCTGAAGTCCGGCTTTTTATCTGATACTGATTGTGTACGGCCACTATGTGAGCAGATGTCAGTTTGGGTTACTTCTTATCGCTATAGCCGCTGATTCTGAAGTAAACGGGTTTCAAACCCTTTCGCAGTAGATCGACTTTGAGAACTCGAAAATCTTAAGTATGGCTTCCTTTGAAAGGGATGTTAAGCCGTGGTAATATGTCTGAGATCAACAGCACCAGAAAGAACTCAAGAGAGATGTAAGATAGCTCTGAACAAAATTTGTCAGTTCTTTCACTCCCAGGTTTCAATTGTGACGCTTATGTGATCTAAGTATTAAAGAACATCGTTAAATAACATCATAACACTAAGTTCAATTAAAAATAAACTTTTAACTCTCAATTTTTTAATATGTCCGACATACGATATATTCTAAATTATTTTGAACTTCATCCTTGGAAAATTATTTTTTCGCTAACATATTTCCATTTTAAATTAACTATTATTTAAAATGCTGTAACATCTAATGGCCATCAATCACATTTTGTTGCATGCAGTGTTTATTTATTTGTTATTGTTTTAATAATGTTGTAGAAGTTGAGTGATTTAATTTGTAAAATTATATTACATGTAATATAAGAATTGTGTAAACTGACCTAATTTCTGAGTAAGTTGAATTTGTGAAGTCTATTACTGAGTTTCACAAGTTTGAAGGAAGCAGTAACTCGTGTGTTTTATCACTAGGAAACCACAATTCAAAAATCATCTCCTTCCGTTTCCATCTTCTTGTAGACCGACGCAGTTACAGATATTGTAGAAGAGAGTTAGACGAACAATTCGAGATAAGGAACTTGGGGTGTTTGAAGCCAAATTTTGAAGTTTTATGACCTTTTTTTAACTGGACGTTTCTTCATTAATCAAGAATGAAGAAAATTACTAATAAGGTTTGTCTAGGGAATACTTCAGTTCTGCTCCAATAGCAGGATAACCCTAGTTTCAGTAGCAAGTATTGCAGCATTTTCAATATTTTTGACCCATGGTATTATGGACTTTTCGTCTTTCGGCAAGAAGCCAGTGCGCCGTTGATAGTGTGTATTTCGTGCCCTGCCATGTAATTATACGTATTAGATGGCTGGTAGTTCAGACGTCGTTCGCAGTGACAGCTCAAACGGTAGCATGCTTAACACTGAATTATGCAATACCGGGTTCAAATCTATGTTCTTGTTTTTTATATTTTATTTTCATTTTTTATTTTTATTCAGAGGAGGATATTTCTTATGTAGTTATTTAATTGACTTTCAATATATTCTGTTTAAGCATAAGTATTTATTTTTGAATGAAACTAATTTCATGATTTGTTTACATAAAATGCACAGGTAAAATTTTATTTTTAAAATACTGTACGCTTAGTCTGTTCATACAAACTGCTAATGGGCGTGCTCGTGATAGTAACGAGTTATACCTGTTTCACTCTTGCTTTGAATTTTTGTAGCAGCAACATTGTTTACAATGACGTGAACTTTATGGCTAATGTTTATGCATTCAATGAATTAGCAGATATGCATTATGAATATGGTGAGACAAGAGGACATGCGTATGCAGCTGCAAAATGTACAAATATATCATTCAACTTTCCAAACCATCCACCGGCGTCGACAGAAAACTCGAACCTTGGTGGTGCATAAACCGGATTCCGGAGCAAGACGAATTCGTCGTACGCAGAATTTCGAAGAAGAGGTGCTCGATAGAGATTCGAGAAAATCTTTCTACCAGTACATGAGCAATTGCACGTGCCATGGGTACAAACTACATCAGCGTGTAGCAGGAAGAAGAACGCCACACCTTCCATTTTTGAAGGTACAGTTAGACTTCGGACTCGCGTTCCAGTTTTGTAACTGGGTCTCTGAGTGGCTAGTTGAACAGCCTGATTTATTTTCAAAAGTGCTTTTCACAGAACAAGAACGTGAGTCTAGATAAATAAGTAGAACAAAAATGTTGGAATATTATCCTCCCACCCGTCTCCAATCAGGTAGCAGCCAGTTCGTTCTTGCTATCTAAGGGCAGTCCTTACTTCGTGGATATATTACATCATTTAAATATAGGAAAGATTGCTGCTGCTAAACCTGAAGCAGTACTTTGTGAAATTAATAAATTTCATGTAGGTAAGTGAGATATAAGTATGCTCCAATAAAATAGTGGGATGTTGAGCATATTTGTTTCGTCGTGAAAAACAGTTGTGACAGGCCTTACTGTGAAAAAATATAGAAACAGCTCCTGCGTATTATGAACAGAACTGATAATTGGATTGTTGAAAGCACGAGTAGACTAAGATTAGACACTATGCTAGTACGATTTCATAAAAAAAACTAATGTTAAAATAATTCTAAATATATTTCACCAAGTTCATAGTTTAATATTAAATATAATTGTAAAGAGAGTTCTGAAACAATCCCTACAATAAATTGTGGATTAATAACTTCTAACTACTTGTTTCTCAAAATATGACATACTGGAATGTTATATTTGTATTCTGTATCGTCCAATTTAATGTCATTGTTACATTTGTATCTACTAGAGTTTACTATCTTTGTGTGAGTAAAAATAGCAATCATCCAAACTATAACTCTCTAAATTTTTTCAGTGCTATAATTCATGGAAGCGCGTTTGTTTTAGTTGACATGTTCTGTTTCTTGAAAATGTTTCTATTTCATAATTAAATATCATTAAATTAATTAATTGATGTATAACCTCCCAGTCTTGATTTATTAAGATAAGGTGAACCCACTACAGGCTTGAGAGGCCCTTGGAATATTGACCCATGTTTCTAGACAATCGGCACGAGATGTCAGCCCGGTTATCAGCCCTGCCTGATGGATGCCTTTGCCTCCAGAAATTGCACTAGTACTCATCTTCATTGGGAGCTTAATGCCGCCAGAAGGTCTGGTCCAGCTACAAATCATGACCACATCGATTCTCTTATAAATGAGTTTCCAGTTTGTAGCATTGTTCCTTAAACAACTACGCTACGGCGTAAGCCATTACAATTTTTTCAAATCATGAACAGAATACTTTATATTGAATCAGAATTATTGAAAAAAAGATAATTTAAATGCAAATACAGTGAATCTATTGATTTCTTGAGCAATAAATGATATATATATTTATCTCATTTATGTGCTGGTATATACATTTACACATTATCCCAGTTCTATGTATATAAATATGTGTAAAGAGTTTAGAAAATAGTAGCTTCCTAATATTTTTGTGTCTTAATTTTCATATTTTGCTTTTACGATTTCATATTTTGGTATAATATTCTTCATATAATTCCTCGCTCTGGCCATATACGTAGAATGTCAAAGATAAGATTACCCAGAAAAGCTTTGGAATGGATTCCACCTGGGAAAGGAAAGAAAGGTCGACCTAGATATAAATAAACGAATGATATCAGAAGCAGGGAGCGGGATTCTAGGAAGTATACAATGAAGTTACGAATGCACGGAAGATAAGGAGGGAGGACGCACCTGTGACCGTGCAGGACCCTTCACGCAGTTTTTCAGAACGTGAAAATATTTTCATGTTGGACCATGTATTAGATATTAGTTAATACAGATCATCCCATTACCGATATACAAAGCATAATATTTCAGTTATACATCACTTTAAAACCATCGGTCTTGGATTTATAAAGCTATCAAAAGGAAATTCACACTAATCAAAATAAATTCATACTGAATATAGTATTTTTTGTCTATCGTTAGTTATAAGTAAGAATACATTTTGTTTAAGTTTTAATACCGCACAAATAGTTCAAATAAAATTTCAGTTTTTCTCCACATAAAGAAACATCGAACTTAAATAAATGAAATATCATCAATGGCAGGCATGGATTAAGCCAATTGGCCTGTTCCGCTTCAGGAAAGAAATTGATCCCTCCATCTCTTCTTAGGTCTTCCTGGGTCTCTTCGCCCTGTGGGTCTGTAGTTCAATAGCTGCAGAGGTAGTCTATTGTTTGGTATCCTCAGAAGGTGTTCATGCCAATTATTTCGATATTTTCGAATGATTTCAGTTATTGCTGGTGTGTTGAGAGCTTTGCGGATATCTTCATTACGCATGTGATCATAAAGCGTATAACCGGCTAAAGGTCTTAATAACTTCATTTCTGCAGCTACTATCCTATTTAATTTACCTGTAGTAAGAGTCCAGGTTTCAGAACCATAAAGTAGAGTTGGAAGAGCCATTGTTTTATAAAATTTTAGAATTGAATCTGGACGTACTTTTCGGAAAAGAATGCTTTTTATTGTTCCTATAAGTTTTTGAAATTTGACCAATTTTATGTCTATGTCTTTACATGTGTCGTACGAAAGATTGCAGCCAAGATAAGTAAAGTTATTAACTTGTTCTATTATATTGTTGTTAATAACAATTTTAGTTCGTATCGGTATTTTCCCTTGAAACGCCATAGTTTTTGTCTTACTCACCGAAATTTGTAAATTATAATCTTGGGTTATATTTGACAATCTATGTACTGCTCTTTGTAGGTGATCTTCAGAAGTAGCCAATATTACTTGATCATCTGCATACATTAATGTGTTGAAGGGTCGACCATCAATCATAAAGTGTGATTGTGATTGGTTTTGCCATCATTTATGATTTCATTCATATATAAATAAATAGAAGAGGGGAAAGTGGACAACCTTGTTTTACACTTGGGATATTAGTCTATCTGATTTGCTGATTTGATTATTTATTTTTATTCGAATTCGTGTGTTATGATACATGCTTTAAATCGCTTGAATTAAATGCTTGGGTATTCCTGCATTATGTAAGATATCCCATAATTTTATTCTGTTTACTGTGTCGAAGGCTTTATGATAATCAATAAATATCATAAAAGTTGGTATATTAAATTCTCTATGTTTTTCTATGAATTGTGCTAACGTAAAGACACTATCTATACAGGATCTGTTGGGTCTGAAACCATTTTGTTCTTCTAGGATAATTGCGTCAGAAATTGTGTTTAATCTGTTGGTAATTATTTTTGCATACATTTTGTAGGCGGCATTTAGCAGACAAATTCCTCTATAATTATGAATATCATTTTTGTTTCCTTTTTTATGAATAGATACAACTAACGAGTTATTCCATTCATCTGGTACACAGCCAGTCTTCCAACATATATTAATAAGATCTAAAAATTTGTTTAAGAATCGGATCGAAGCATATTTTAATATTTCTGTGTTGATATGATCTGATCCTGGTGTCTTCCGTAGTTTGCATTTGTATAACGCGAAGTTCAACTCATCCAAGATGATAGGATCTATATCATAATCACTGGAAGTATGTTGTGTTATATTAGTTGTGACAGTCCAAAGCTGCTCATAGTAATTTAACCATTTAGTCATTGGGATGGGATTTATGTTTAAGTTATCTTTAACAGATTTATCTAATTCTTTTAATATTTTATACGCTTTGACTTGTTGCCCATTAACATCATATTCTATATTATTGCTAATAAATGTTTCCCATGTTTGGCGTTGGATCTTGCGAACTTCTCGTTTGGCATATATATATAAAGAAATATATCTAAAATAACTGACACTAACATTACATTATGCATTATGTATAGCTCTGGTTGTTAGGTCACATTTCGGTTAGATTTTTATATAGCTTTAATTAGGGGCCTATATATGAAACTTAAATAAAATTGCTGTGCTATCTTCACTAATACAACATTTATTATAAACAACTTTCCTCATTAGAGGATTGCCTCAAGGACCAAGTAATACAGACAATCAATTTTTTGAATTCTGAAATACATTTTGTAAAAAAAACATTAAAAAATTCAAATTATAGGCCTAATTGAAGTATATATACTACAAAGTAGAAATTTTTTAAAAATTGTTTCTTAAAATTCAAATTGATCCTCTAATGGCAGCGATGACAATTTTAGAAGATACACCCTGTCCAAATCTAAGGAATTCCAAAATTTGGCTAGGAATCCTGGTATAGTACCTCTTGCCACAATCATCAATCCTGTGACAGTTATACTATCTAGTTGGTATTTATCTTTGTAATAGTCAATTTTTGGCTCAATATGGCTTTCTTTTCAGAGTCAACTTTCTCAGGTTGGCCACTGTAAGTCTCAAAACGAATTGTGGGATCTAATATCATATCAATTTTAGAAGAGGATGGATGAGTTAGAAACAGCATTATTACGGAGACCAAAAGGCAAATTTCATGCAGTCTTCATTGACTACCAAAAAGGCTTTCGACCTAATAGACCGTTCCAAACTAATCACCAAACTTAAGCATATGATAGAAGAGACTCATCCGCTCAGCAATATAATAGAAAACATCCTGGCATACAACCTCGTCGAAATTGATGATGGAATAGACACATCAAATACAATCCATCAGACCAATGGCGTCCTACAAGAGGATCTCATGAGCCCACTCCTTTTCAATGCAGTAACGTCCGATATCAACGACATACTGAAAAACATGCAGGAAAACGACATTGATAATGTACGCGAACGATATGGTCCTAGGAAGTCCAAACAAATCAGAATTGCAGGTGGCACTACAGGAACTAGAGCAATGGGTGGACGAAAACAAACTCATCATCAACCCAGAAAATACAGTCCAACTAACATTTAGAAGAGGAGGAAGAGCCACAGAAGAATTTATGTTAATGCTGAATGAGGAACCACTAAAGACAGTTAACAAATTCACATACGTAGGCATGCCACTCCAAACAACATTACGATCATTCAACCAACATATACAGCAGCAGCCAAAAGAGCAATCTATAGCATAAAAAATCTAGCTCGACTGTCACTACCCACGGCCATGAAATTATTCGATACAACGATATCGCATACGGCATAGACATTATATGGGAGAAATTGTCACTTAGCTATCTCGAAAGAATAGAGAAGGTTAAGGCACGATTCTTTAAAGTGTCTCTAAGCGTGGGAAAAACAACCCCGTCGAGACTTGTATATGGACTTGCAAGAGAGTTATTCTATGCAGAAGATCTGAGGATGAAGCACCGTCTACCAACTACGGGCCCCTACACAGAACTCGTACACATTGAAGAAGAGGGAGATAGACCTTGATTTCTATGCTACGGGAGCCATGATAGAGAGGAACTGGACAAAAGCTTACCAGGACCAGCGACATGTTGTGACACGTTATGCTGTGCACAATTTTCATGACAAAGTGTGTGAAAACAAGAAGTAGCACGACCTAAATGAAAAAGTATATGTGCTTTGTGTGGCCACAGATGCGAATGGTACCACATACCGAAGTGCCCAAAGAACACAAAAACACTGAACGGATATAGCAAAGATTAAATATAATCAATGGCCACTCGTGCGAACATTTTGCTTATTATTGTTATTGTTATTATTATTATTATAAACAATGGAAATGACGTCACGGTTATATGACAATTGTAATTCTTCTATTTAGTGTCCATATTTGTATAGTTTCGTACCTAAAACCAAGTAATTTCGTTGTTTTCTATATGTGAAGTGGGGCACTGCACTACAAGCCGGAAGGTCGAGGGTTCAAGTCCCGGTGGGGTCAGGATTTTTAAACTGACCCAAACCTTCTGGCGGCACTATGGCCCTGGGATCGACTCAGCCTCTAACGGAAATGAGTACCAGACACTTGTTCTGGTGGGGTAAAGGCGGCCGTCACGCAGGGCTGACAACCCGGCTGACATAAAGTGCCGATTGTCTAGAAATAGTGGGAGCCTTAACCTCCCAAAGGCCTCCTGAGGCCTGTAGTGGGAATACTATACTATATGTGAAGTAATTTACATGTCGTGGAAAATATTACAATTCAATTTAAAATAACATTTTCTCAGTATGGCTATATAGCCAAGATCATAAAGGCGTGATGCTATAGATCTGAAGGCCCAAGGATCGAATCTCGCCGAAGTAAGTAATAGTGATGTGTAGTTTGAATTGTATGGTAGAAGTAGAATTAAGCTAGAGGTGGAAAAGAGGTAGAGAAAGAGAGATATCTGGTGCCAAAAATTAAACTTATATTTTATCCAAGGACCAAGTTCAGTTATAGTTTATTCATCATTTAGTCGTTCATACATATATATTTTATTATTGTTATTATTATTAATATTATTATTATTATTACTCCCTGGCTTCGCTCGCCTCTTTTTTTTTACTCATCGCGTGACTTCATAGGATTTTAGCAATTAGAGTGCTTGTGAAGTATTTTCCCAGTCGTTAATATTCTATTTAACTTTTGCTGTCAAATGTTTTGGATTAGCTACCCTCTGGAAGCTCTTCACAAAGACTCCAGTCTAAATCCCTGCGAACAATACTTTTGGTGAAGATTTCTATCTTATTGTAATATCGTCAAGTGGCTGTCTAGTTAAAGTGATCCCACAACAGGCCTCATGAGGCCCTTGGGGTGTAGTAGGAGGACTTGAACCCTCGACCCTCCAGCTAGTGGCTGTCTAGTGCACAGTAAAAACATGAGTTACATGCACAAATTTGGTTGGTTTCTTCAAGATGAATTTATAGCGAGATAGCAATAGTATTTGATAATCGCCTGATAGCTCGTTGATGATGTTATATTTGTATTTCTGATGTCACCCCGGTGAAAATGAGTCCTCACTCGATATGTGTATTACGTACCGTTCGATTTTACCCTCTTACTTGATTCATCTACTTATGGGAATCATTTATCGAAGTTATTCCTCAGTGAAATATAGGCTAGGGCCTAAATGAAATTAGTCACAAGATATAACGCGTTTCTGGTATACAGTCTACAGTATATAATTATAGATGTACAATTCTCCGACTGATTTTAATCATTTAATAGTTAAAATACAACAAAAGATAGCAACTTACGGTTTTACGCATTGAAATGTTTTGCTCACAAAAGTATTTATTTGTAATCACATCAATATGGGCTCCTGCTGTTATCGTAGAATGGGTAGAAGACTTTCTCCAAACAATTCGTAAAGTGATGCGAGTGAAACTGTTTGGGCCTACTACTACGCTTAGGTTCTTAAATTTTTGGAGCTTTAACGTTTGTTACAAGCGGATCCGGGTTCGATACCCAATGGGGTTGCACATTTTAATTACAAAAGTTCTAATTTCGGTGCCACAAGAGTGCTGTTATACAATTTGTAACCGTTAAATTATGCACCAGATGTCTTAATTTCATTCCATACCTCTCGCAGTGCTTAAGGTGATAAGGCCTGTGCTTAATAGCGATTCTTCCATCGAAGGAGGACTTTATACCTGACAGCCAATTGTGTCTCGACAGGAAAAGACAACATGTCGGCACCGGGTTTCACCTTTCATCTTACAACATTTAGACCACACACACACAGATATAAAATTATCCTGCATTCCTCTTTGTACACAATACATGTACATACTATCTATGTAGAGTGGTCTGTCGAAGTGGTGTATAAATTGAAAATAGTTCACATTAACGACATCTATCCACCTATAACGCAAACCAAAGTGCGAAATTTGCAGCGAATAGGATTAGAAAACGTACACATATTTTAATTTATTTTTATCTATAATTAGACTTGTAGAAAACTGATGATTGTTGTCTGATTCAGAGCACGTGACCGTCACGACAAATCCATCTAACGTTGAAATTCCGATTGAGTGAAACACAAACACTATAGTCCCAGAAACACGGTGCACCGTGTTGCTGGAAAATTATGTTTGTAAGTTTTCCGTCTACATACGTACACTAAGTTACACAATGAATTTTGTGCTGTGACTCCATTTTTCCGAACAACAAACGACGCATTTACGGAAACGTGTTAATCTTACCATCATTTAAGCTATTTAGGACCTATATGAAAATTAGTAAACGATACTTTTTGAGTTAATAAAATTGTGTTTGTAAGTGTTCAAACTTTACAAAGGTACACTAATTTACACATTGAATTTATTTATTTTATTTTTGCTGTAACTCCATTTTCCTGATTATCTAATGGTGCAATTGCTTACATGAGTTTTACATGTTGCTATATAAACGACAAATGGATAAATGACAACATTTGAATTACTGAAGTATCGTTGTAAGTATTCCGTCTGTATACACTAAGTTACATTTGTTGTAATTTCACTTCCACGAACAAAAAAAAAGTAGGTATTTACGGACATAAATTCCTCATGGTGCTACATAAACCACATATTAATTATTCATATCTCTAACTGTAAAGCAGAAAACTGTAAGTTGCTCTCTAGGAATATTTAGCAGTTATATTAATCAGAGAATTTAAGTGAATTGACGAAACAATGCCTAAACTACGATCCCGGTTTTTCAATGTTATGTAGTAGCTGTTGAAACAATAATAAAAATTAAAACCGCGGTCGTGGATTATCATTTATTTCTGCAATCCACTGTTCATATATAGTCATGGGCACGGAATTTTACCGATCTGCTGAAGAATAAATTTTTCAGAGCTTGTTACCTGCAAGTACAACGGAGAGACCATAGCTCGAAGTAAATATATGGAAAACGTTCTCTACATACAAAATCTCTTCGCGTGTTTATACCGCTCTATGAATCTAGCAAAAAGAGGGACTTACTGTATTTTTTCGGCCAATAGAATTCTTAGTCAAAGTTTAATACGCGTTGTATAGGTCAAATTAGTCCGCGATAGACTGGTGGTTGTACTTCTTTCCTCTGGTCCCGAGTGTCGCAGGTTCAAACCCGTCCGGGGAAGATGGATTTTTTTTCTGGATGGAAACATCCAAGGAGCAAATCCTCCGGGAGGGAATTTAAGCCGAGGATCCGAAACCTTAAGATTTTCAGGCTCATGAAAAATCCTTAAGCCTCAATAACAATATTTACCGACTTCATCATCGTAGTAATACATCCATTAGTTGTCTGCTAGATGTCTCATTGGGTCGGTATGTTTACCATATACCATTCATGGCAACTATGGGCAATTAAGTGTTACTAAATTAACTTGGTATAGTATTTCCTTACAAAAGATAGGTTAAAAGCTCTACATTGGGCTACGCCATTATAGATGGATAGATAGGTCAAATTCCTTGCCTAAGTTAACACGCTGTATATGACGAGTGTACATTTCTTAAGGAAATTTATTTTTATAGTAAAATACTGTGTTGCATTTACAAAACATGGCTGACTGAAGGAATTGCAATTGCATAATGCACAGATTGATTCAAACTAATCTTACATTCTACATTACAAATAACGGTAACTAGAGACGTCTACATTAAGATGCTGAACATGGAGAGCCAAATATCGCCATCAGAACCTCTTTTTCGTAAGTTACGTTTAATATTTATATTTATTTAGTTATTAACAAGGTGAAGTGAAGGCCGTTCTCTGTGTGGTCTCTGAGTAATGTCTTTGCCTCGTACGCAGCAGGCTCATGTTCGATCTCCGGTGAGGATAAGTTTCCTGAGTGAAGTTTTTCAGTTTTTTTCTCAACTGTAAGACAAATGTAGGGAATATTTAAGGCCCAGATAGTAACTGAAAACCATTTGCCTATAATTATCATCCTATCACATTCGCCTTGTTTAGTCTGAATGTATGACATGCTCTCTCGGAGGTGGCCCCGCATTGAACAGATCGTCAATATTCCTATGTGGTTAAAAAGTGTGTACGTGATCTAAAGTTTAAACAGTGTCTTCAGATAGGTCGTGTCACTGAAAGGCCCGGATTGCATGGGACACGTAAAAGTACCTAAACAAACAATAAGAGAAAATGTCTTCTCTTCCACCAACAAGCACAAACATTAACATGCTATATTACAATAAAATATTAGATATCAAAATGAAAACATCGCAAAACAGATAATAGTAAGAGTAATGGATATAATTCATTAACTTATTGATAATGATAATAAATTTGAACCAAGTAACAAAATTTACCCAAAGCAGTGTATAAAACACAGTACACATTGCCTATAAAAAACCATGAAACTATTTAAATGCACTGAACTACAATATGAAACGTAATCTTATAATTTGATCAGTCTTAATACTATTATTATAAAAACAAACTAATTTACTGGGTTGTTCATAGCCGCTCGGACATAAGATCTCCACATATCCTGAGCCAAGGTTTTCCCTGTGTAATTTACCTCCCTGAAATCACATCATTATTTATTGGCTTACCTACTAGTCGCTTTCCCTCTGGCATTCTTACTACTGCCCTACTTCCATTTTCCATTCGTGCCAAGTGTCGCGCCTATTGTAGGCTAAGATACTTTTTTATTGCGGATGAGCCCATGTAGGACTACGCAAAGTACTTAGAGGCGTTTCCTTTGAGCCCAATTTTTTTTCATTCTTTTGCTATGAGCTTGTTTTCTATCATCTGTCCAAGTTGTTCCAGTTTTTTTCTTCGGTTTGTCCTCTTAGTCAACTTGCCACTAAGATACTTTATTATTATTATTATTATTATTATTATTATTATTATTATTATTATATTATTATTATTATTATTATTATTGTTATTATTATTACATCTGGTTTCCCATAAATATAATGTGGCTCAATCTTATGTAGTTTTTTCCAATCATCTGTATGTTTTACCTTGTCGTGGCTTGAGTGCTTAAATGAACCCGAGAGACATTCCGGCCGTGGCATTGCTGCCGAAAGATGTACACATGCCAAACAGGCCGAAGGCGGCAAGTCAGACAAATATAATACTTTGGTCGAAAGAGTGACGATCTTTCACTCTAAAACTACTACCGTCAAGAAACGCGGACATGGGTTCCACTGGAGTTAAATTTACTGGAGGTAAAATAATGCCTCATTCAGATCTCCGGGCAGAGAATCCATGGCAGAGGCTGACAGAACGACTGTTCCTACGAACATGGATTGTTAGGGCTTTATATAACAATGGAACCCTAGCAAAAGTACGGGAATTATATTATTATAAAAATAAAATAAATTATTAATTACTAAATTAATATTACTAGTGAAGCGTTTCTTATATTTTTAATGATGTTAGATTATGACTGCTCTCCGACATATAACAGAAAAGAAGTCCATGATCTGGCAAGTGAAACTGTAAAAGATAGAATTAAGAATATTAATATCCGGTAACAAACAATATCGGACCTTTAGAAGGTCCATATATTCAAATCAATCGGATCATTAGGAGTAAAGATTTACCTGAAATCCAAAACTAAAATTAACTCTAACGCCCTTCTTTGTTTATTTCGCAACGAAACTCGGTACGTAACATTTTTATAAGACCTTAGTTATCATTAAGCAGTGTGATGACGGCTATAGTGGATAAAGCGCTGATGAGATCGGATGCCTAAATTATGTGTATCAGAATTGTTCTTAAAGAAGGGAAGTGATAAGTAGATTGTGATGTGTGTAGTATGTAGAAGATATAAAACATGGACGGTTCGCTTCTACGATCTCTCAGCGAATTCATGAAAATTGACTCAGGCACGGTGTAATGTGATCAAATAATAATAATAATAATAATAATAATAATAATAATAATAATAATAATAATAATAATAATAATAATAATAATAATAATAATAATAATAATAATAATAATAATAATAATAAACATAATAATATTAATAATAATAATAATATTAATTTAAATAATATGTTCAAGCAGGTTTCACAATGTTTCACATCTTCCTGCGCCCTACGTCATTCTCTTCACATCTCTCTGTTATTCCAATCACCATCATCCAATTATTTTCCCCTCATACTGTTCAAGACACTATGAATCCTCGTTATTTTTTGCCGTCGTCTTCTTCTTCTACCAAGTGTTCTTTCTAGTATTCTTTTTGGGAATCTGTCTTCTGTCATTTTTTTTACATGATCATACAATATTAAATGTTTTTTTTAAACCACAATTGGAATCTGAAAATCCATATTCCCATTAATTACACTGTTCCTTATTTTATCTCTTCTATAAATTCGAACTTAACGCCTCTGAAAATCTATTTCTGCAGAATTTAACTTACTTATACTTCTAGAATCTAGATTTTAATTATCATGTTTTTCATCTTATGTTATATTGTTATTATTGTTATTATTATTATTATTATTATTATTATTATTATTTAAACTGACACAGTTAAGGCCATTAACTGAACCAGTGAAAAATATTTAAGAAATACGGGGGTTCTTTACAGTATGTAACGCGAATTTTTTGCTAAGTTCCAATCGTACATCATGCACATGCGAAAGCAAACGCGAAGCGGTTTACACTATCGAATTACGGGATGCAGCCAACATACACACGATATTTAACGAACCTAAACGCTAATCTAACACAATGTAAGTACTCTGACCTGTGAAAAATGCATCGCCCAAAAATAAACAGTATGTTCTGAATTTCTGAGGTATATGTGTACAGATAATTAGTTCATACTCTATGTTGGCTGCACTGGAACATTACTTTGTTTTTGCTTAGAATATTTGTTAAAATCAATAAGGCTGCCAGGTCTTCGTGCTACGTATGTAGTTAAATATCACAGAAAAATAGGCTGGGCCTATTGAAATAATTGTTAGCAAAAATGTAAAAATGATTGCAAATGGTGGGAAATAATTTGAAAAATGGAACCCTAAGAATAAAATTTGACAGGCGTTTATGAAGGAATTTACTCGCGTCAGTGTTGTAAAGAATAGTCAAAAAATGCATCAGACCAGAAATACATTAAATATAAATAAATATTTAAGCAAATGAAACAAAAATTAATTTAATCAATATTATAGGAGAAGCGAAAGACCAGAAAGCATGAATTAACCTTCTTAAAGACCAATTGCATTCGAAATACAATACACGTAAGAATTATTAATACGATATCTAATGAAGTTATATTTAATTTTTATGCGGCATTAAACATATTTATATTTAAATAATCCGTCACGCAGGATATGCGAAAACTAAGTCAATTCTTCAGCAAGTCGAATTTATGGATCGAAATTGATGGTTTATGGGTATAAATATTTATTTTGTTAATTATATTGTATTCATAAAGGTACATTATGTGAAAACAAACATAGCGGCGGATACATATTTTTATTAATTTAGGATTTTTAGGTAAACGCCTACTTCTAATAATTGTATTTCGCTTATATTTGATATATACATTCGTCGTCTTATTTCAGCAGCATGTAGGCCTACTTAGTTTAGTTCGAAAATTGAAGCCGCTACCGCGAGTGTTAAATTTTCGGTTCAAGTTAACCTTAAGTCCTAATGGTCTAATTATATTGATTTAGAAACTCGGGCTTATTTTTTTAATTCACTGGTACATGGCGAGTTCAGTTTAGAAATATAAATATGCGGCTGATAAAGTGTTAAATATATTTTTTTGTAATGGTCGTTTTCGATGTCTACTAGGTAGGATCGATGCGAAGATATGTAACAATTTAACAAATTCCGATGGAACTAAGCTATTCAGGTTGTCTCATAAAATATTTTTGAAATATGTTTACATATCTTCAACGACCCTATCTAGTAGATACAGCGTTTATCAAATTGATATATACATTTTTAAACGCTATTTGTCAGCAAGGAAATGAGATAGAAATATAACGTTTGTTGTGTTGTATGTCATGCCCGTGCATGTTTGAAATGTCGATCTTCTGCTACAGTACACTCCCAAAAATGACGTCGAACTGAGTGATATAGGGTAAGTCCGGGATAGATGGCCATACTTTTTTTTAATGTTTCAGAATATCGAAGATTTGCAGGATAATTACGTGAACAAAAGTTTAATGGGGTTACTGAAGGTAAATCTACATAATTCCTTGTGTTTATGATAAAATATTGCCATTCAGAGTAATTAAAGCAACTTTTTGAAAAACAATACACTGGCCATCTCTCCCTAGTTGCCAGGGGGAGATGGCCATAGGGTAGAGAGTGTTGATTACTCAGTTTTGAAGTCATTAAATACACTCAAAAAGTTATTAAAATATATATATTTGTTTATTGCATTTACATTTACATATAAAATTTAAAAAAAAAACTAATTGTTTCATAAAATTTAAAACTTTTCTTGCATTAAAATACAAATAAAATATCTTCAATTATTTTCGGAGAAAATGTTTCCATAAACTAGTGAATTATTTAAGTTTTTCCTAGTTATCACTTTTCCACAAGGCGAACAAACACCAATAAAAGTAGTGCACGTTTCATGGAGCCACCTTTGGCAACGGATTCACTGAATCCAGTCAACTGCCTTCTTTGTATTGTCGTAGTCTTCGCCACAACCAACACATTCGTTGGTGAGATCAACAAATTCATCATTGCTGGACTCGTCGTTAATTACGATTCTTTCTTCAGCTGCTGCTAGAAATTGATCGTTTTCTAAGAAATGTTAGCTTCGAAACTTGCTTACTTAAGGATTTACGCCCATTGCCAATTTTGTAGATTTAAACCTCACTTTTTCTATGTTCTCGGGGAAGTCAAGAGAGTAGCGTGAAGCTTTGGCCTTTTGCTTGCTGGCAATTTGCTTAAGGATGGTGCTGGTGACATCGTCTCCAGAATTTTCGTAGGAGTGTATTCCTCGTTAGATTTGGAAGTGCTCGGTTGTGGCTCAAGATTTCCAGGGGTAGCAGAATTAGAATCCTTAGCGTTATTTCCGTTCGTGTCCTGACATTGATCATCCTGTTTTCTCTCTGCATTTGTAGATTCACTTACAGTTGAATTGAGGAATGCATAGTCAGGAATGGCATCGGGATTGTAAGGGACCCTTATGCCAGAATATATCAAGCAACTACCTGAAATAATTCTAAGGAAAAGCCGGGAATCAAAACCAGGATCTTTGGGATGGTAGACTTGCTAAACAGAAGGCCAACTCCCACTAATATACAAATTAATACAATTAAACTAACAATAAATACTATAACATTATACCGCTGAGGCAGTAAACAAAAATTAAAAAAAAATCAACGAAAATGCGTCTTAAACAGTTGGCCAACTCTCCCTAAAAGTAGGTGGCCATCTCCCCCATGTTTAAGGGTTAGATGGCCATAGTGCTGAAAAAAATCAGGAGATGATTAAATAAGAAATATTAACTTTATATTAATCACAGAAGATCCACTTAACTCGTACAATAAGCTGCTGAGAATTATTTTGCAGGAACGTCGCACTTATGTTCACTTCTCTTGACGGTCACAAAATATCTGAGCAGTTACAAAACAATAATTAGGAAAAAGTCGCCGACTTGTAACACAAAACTGCCACACGTGTTCAACAATCGGTTACTAGAGTCAAAAGCATACCGCCTACCGAGTTGCTTTCACATCCGGTCATTCCAACATAAAATAGAAGCTATGGCCATCACACCCGTATGGCCATCTCACCCGGAACTACCCTACAGTCTGGATTGATGCTAATGGTTTATCATTGATAACATGTTCAACCTGATCTCTCAGTTCCTTCACTGTTTGTGGTTTTGTGGTGTATATCTCGAAAGGTAGAAGTCCAGAGAGGTTAAATGGGGAGATAGTGGCGGGAACTCATTCGCACTTCCTCTTCGTCCTAGCCATCTCTGAATGAATGTGCAATCGAGAAAATTTCTCACATCTCATCGGTATGAAAGTGAGTTTGGAGCCCCGTCGTAGTGGAAGTAAACCTCATTTTGAACCCTGCAACGTCGTTGAACTTCAACAACATTCTCCATTTTCCAAGTACACTTAAGTAACCAATTACGTTCATCGAATGATAATATCACCGCCATGTTGATTTATAAACACATGATGACCGATGAACGTGTTTCAATGCTTTTCCACCACCTTCTGGATTATACACAACAAAAACCTCATTTTGTTGCTGAGAAATAACGTTTTAAAGAGTGTGCATAGATCAATATGAGGCATTCTATATAGGCCTATTATGTGTATGAATTCCTGTATCTAATAAAATATTATTTTTTCTGGTTAAATAATTCGACCTCACTTCTCTAATAAATTGTTATATGCTAAGTATGGTTTCGATCAACCAAAATTGTGGTCGGTAAAGCTAAATTGCAGTTTGTCCGTAAATGTTATATATTTCATTTTGATGGCGATGTCGAGATAGTCAAACACAGAACACAAACAGAATAACATCCAGGTCACAGTGAAAAGTGGATGTGGCAACGATACAGTAGTCGGGAATCAGGAAGCTTTGCATTAAACTACGGGGGTGCAGAAATACCTAAATTTGGAACGGGTTTTATTAATCCGAAGGAGGATCCTGTCCGCTAACCGAGATGTTAAGCTTCTCAGTGACAGGATATCATACATAATTCTAAAGGTTAAACGGCATGATTTTGTAATCGTAAATGTACATGCCCCATAGAAGACAAAGATGACAAGATCAAGGATGAGTACTATGAAGATGGTTCTATCGAGACAGTCGAGAAGAGTGGACGTGTATTTGTTAGTGTGGTGGAAGAGCGCAGGAGTTAAAGCATTATGGAAGAAGTGAGAAAGGTGATTGAAGAACTGTCAACTGAAGTGAAACAGGGGTTTGAAAGTGCAACGTAGGTGAAAAAATAAGAGATATTGAGACGAACATGCATCGAATAGAGGACAGACTACAATGGCTTGAATCTAAATTAGACTATCTCGAAAATCAGAGTCGCCGTAATAATATTGTGATATATGGAGTGCATGAAGAAAACAGGGAGAGCTGGGAGGAAACTTAACTTATAGTTAAAAGAGTAGTGGCACAAATCGGGATTGACTAGGTGGACAGTGACATCGAAAGGGCACACAGAGTTGGTGGTTGGAATAGTGGGAAAGACCGATTGTATGCATATTATCTCACTATAAAAAACAAATGTTTGATTCTTAGAGACAGCAAGTGTCTTAAGGGAACCGGTATTAATATTGCTGAAGACTTCAGTGGGAAAGTTCGTAACGAAAGAGTCTTTCTTAAGCGACACTGCTCGAGGAGAGGAAGCAGGGCTGTCATGCTATCATACAATTTAATAAGTTCATTATAAATGGACGGATCTGGAGCAGAGAGCAACTTGAAAATATGGACAACCCTGAAAATGGATTAGAAGAGGTCAGTGCTACCGGGTCCCCAAAACCTATAATGAATGCTATTATGGAGGGTAGTCCGGCTGCAGCAGAAAAGGAGGGAGAAAATTCTACACGAGAGAAAGAGAGAGAAGGTAATACGAAACTAACCACTGACGTTCCAGCTGACAGTCAGGACAAAATAACTGAGGCCATAATGACTATCCCACCCCAAAGAGTTCAACGACCGGACACTACATCAGTAAGAAGAAAATCGCGAAGGAATTTGCCAGCTGACAAGGAAATTTTGACAGACACGAAACATTCAGTTAAGACTAATTCACGCAGCGCTGTGAAGGGGAAAATATAGGATTTGTCGGCAGTCGGTACTTGGAATATTGAGGGGTTAAAACAACAACATTCAATGGACAAATGTGTGGGGTTTGTTGAGACTTTTGATGTATTGGCTTCATCAGACACATAGTTAAAAGATAATGAAAGTGTAAATAGAAATAATATGAAAGGATATTTCAAAAGCAGTGAAACGAAAGGAAATAGAGGCAGATATCCAGGAGGTGTTGTCCTTATATGTAAGGAACATCTAGACCCCTATATTAAAGAGTTCAATACTAATTTAAAAGAGACAATTTATGTTTATTACAAAGCAGGCGGAGCAGAAATTTGTATGTTGTCTATTTACCGCCAACCACTAACTTCTACGTATGCCGATCCAATTTTTTTCGCTGAATTGTCGGATCTGTTGGCGGAAATAAAAGTTAGATTTCCGGAAGGTGGAATACTAATTTTAGGGGACTTTAACGGTAGAATTGGGAGAGAAAATATCACTTTAAAAACAGATGATAATGAAACACGCGGTGAGGATAGGAGAAGTAAAAATAAAATTATAAATTCAGAAGAAAATCAATTGTTAGCTTTTTTCGATGCATTTGAACTTGAAACTTTGAACGGGAAGTATGGGGAAGATAAAAATGGAGAACTGACATGTATTAATAAAAATGGGGGGAGTGTAATCGATTATACATTATGCACATAAGACATGATTCCAGTCCTAAGTAATTTATGTATAGTTTCCAGAATCGAATCTCACCATTTCCCAAACAAACTTATTATATATATATATATATAAAATATATTAGGGAGACAGATACTGATGGGGTGGCAACAACATTACGGCCAATTACACGTTTCAGATGGATTGAGGATCGGAGAGAACAATTTATTGGGTGTCTGGAGACAATAATACAGGATTTGCAAATAAATGATCTTAGCGTGGATGAAATTATTGAAACTTTGACAGACTCATTTAAAAAAGCAGGGGAAAAATTCAAGGTTACATGCACAAAGAACCAGAAGGACAAAGGGTGGTAATAAGGTTTGTAGAAAGAAGAAGAAGTGTCGAAAATAGTCTCTTAAAGTTTAGAAAATAAAGCACAGATGAAAAAACAGAAAAATGTTTGCGCAGCAAAGAAAGGAATACAAAGAATTGTTAAGTGAAACAAAATTATAATGCAAAATAAGAAATCGGAGGAAATGAAAACCACGACTGAAAGTGGGAACATTACAGACATGTGGAAAGCGATAAGAGAACTCAAAGTAAAGAACGTAAATCGGGCAAGAATATAGCCCGGGAATGGAAAAACTACTTTGATAGGGTGCTGGGAGGTGAAGGGACCCTTCATAATCAAGGAAATATAGTGGAGATCCCCGACGCAATATATATATATATATATATATATATATATATATATATATATATACTTTTGAAATCCAGAATGGATTGAAGCAAGGAGATGCACTATCTCCGCTACTATTTAATTTTGTACTAGAGCATGCCATTAAATCTTTAGAGAATGAGGAAGGCTTACAACTTAATGGTGTTAATAAGCTGTTAGTTTATGCTGACGATGTAGTATTATTGGCCGATAGCGAGGAGCTACTAAAGGACAACACGCACACACTATTGAGTAACACTAAGAAATTAGGACTGGAAGTAAATATCAATAAAACTAATATATGGTCACACGTAGAAATGCATTATATAATGGAAATGGACAGCTAATGACAAATGAGGGAAATTTTGAGGAAGTGGCTGAATTCAAATACCTAGGAAAAATAATCACAAATAGGAATGAGATGCACAAAGAAATTAAACATAGGCTCAATTCAGGAAATGCGTGCTATTATGCATTGCATATATTCTTGATGTCCCAACTCCTTTCAAAAAACGTTAAACTGAAAATATATAAAACTATTATTCTACCAGTTATATTATATGGGTGCGAAACATGCACTCTTACTTTAAGGGAGGAAAGGAGATAACAAGTATTTGAGAATAAAGTACTTAGGAAAATTTTTGGACGAAAGAGAGATGAACAGACAGGTGAATGGAGAAAACTACATAACAATGAACTACATGGTCTTTATAGGAAGCCAGATATACGAGTAATAAGAACAGTTAAGTCTCGTAGACTGCGATGGGCAGGACATGTTGCACGTATGGGGAATGAAATACTTGCATGGAAGCTTCTTGTAGGAAAGCCAGAGGGAAAACGCCCAGTTGGTAGACCAAGAATGAGGTGGGAGAATAACAGTAACTATGATTTGAGGGAAATAGATTATACAGGGAATGATTGGAAAGCATTAGCTCAGGATAGGGATATATGGAGAGCTTATGTCCGCGCAGCCATGAACCTACGGGTTCGATAGTGCCAGTGAGTGAGTGAGTATATATATACCATTACTAGATCAGGATCTCTCGAAAAATGAAGTGATTTCTTCTATTAAAAGTTTAAAGAACGGTAAAGCACCTGGAATTGACGGATTACCAGGAGAATTCTTGAAAAATATATCATGAAATAAATTATTAGAAGTTATGAAAACTGCGTTCAACATACTTTTTTTTGGAGGAAATTATCCGGAAGCCTGGGCGACAGGTGAAATCCAACCGCTATACAAAGGGAAATGTGGGTCGCATAAACCAGAAAGTTGTAAGGGAATTTGTCTTTTGTCAGTGTTAGGAAAAATCTATTGTAAAGTACTTTACGAACGAATGAGACAATGGGCTAAAGTGAACAATAGGATTTCAGATATGAGCCAGGTTTTAGAGAAGGGACATGTATTCGTTCTGAGAACATTAATTGATGATAATCTGAAAAACAAGAGAGGTAAATGATTTTCTGCATTCGTTAATTTTAAGATGGCATTTGACACTGTGGACCGAAGTGCACTGTGGGAAAAGTTAAATCGGAAAGGATTGTCACATAAAATGATACATGCCTTTATGTCAATTTATAAATATGTTAAATTTTGTATAAAAGTAGACCAAGGGCACATCACAGAGAGCAGTCAAGCCAATCGGGGAGTGAGACAAGGCTGCATTTTTCACCAATGCTATTTAATCTATTCGTTGATGATATAGCAGCCATTATGCTAGAAGGAGACATTGAGGCTCCGGAAATAAGAAATGTTAAAGTCCCAGTCCTATTGTTTGCAGATGATTTAATTATCTGTTCCAAGACAATCAAGGGATTGCAAAGAGGTCTTGACCTACTGGAAGTATACTATAGGAATTGGGGATTGACTGTAAATATTAGTAAGACAAAAACAATGACGTTCAAAAATGGGACGGTTTATGGTAGAGTAGAGGAATGGAAATACAGAGATCAAATACTTCAAAACGTGAAACATTTTGAATATCTTGGTATGACGTTGAAAATGAACGGAAAGTAAAAGAAACATATCGATATAGCATTATTGAAACTTAATAGTATTCTCAGTATTCTGGGTAGAGTGCCCGATATTCCAGTTAGTACGTTAGAAAAAATGTATGGAGAGATGGTGAGGCCAGTAATGCACTATGGTAGTGAGATTTTGGGTTTTCAAAGAACGGAAATACTATATAAGGTATATACGCATTTTCTAAAATATATTACAGGACCCAATAGGGCCGTTTCTAACTGTGGAATTATATGTGAATTTGGGTAATTTCAGAACGACATAAACTGCACAATCTGTGTACTCAAGTACTGGTTGCGGCTAATCCAAGGTGAACAAAAAAATGCTCAGAGCAATTAGCTACGACTATCAAATTAGGAACGCAAATGTGAAATTCTGGGCAGACGAGGTTAGTAGAGAACTCCAAAAGATTGGGGTAGGTTGGGTATGGGAAAAAAGACTGAAAATCGCAAGAATGTGTGGAGAAAAATAAGAAGGAGGTTCTTAGATATAAACCGACAAAATATTTTGGCGAATGTGCGGGAAAACGATCACTGTTTTTACAAAGAGACCAAAAACAAGTTTGGGAGAAATAATATTATATGCTCAATCTAGGATTTAAAGATAGATCAGGGCTTGCTTGGTTCAGGTTAGGTGCATGGAAATTTAAAAAAAAATTAGCGACGATCATGATATGTGAATATGTCCAATGTGCCGGAGCTTTGAAGACGAGATACATATATTAGGAAAATGTAACGATTTAGAATATTGGAGGCGTCAGTTATTACCGGAATTATTTCTAAATTCAAATCGTGAAAACTTCCATGCTATGAGTTATTGGTGAGCCCAGAAAATTGGATACACTTGGGTAGATTTCTGGACAAAAGGCGGAAAAGAACAACACTCATTCATGAATAAATAAATAATGTTAACAAAAAAATTGCAATACCATTAATTCTTTATAATTCTACATAACAAACTTAATGTATAATGTAACTGTATTGTTATCTAATTGTAATATTATTGTGTTTTCTTTTTTTTTGTCTTAAGTATATTATTACCAAACATCAACTTAATGTAACGGCCTGTCAACATCACGTACGTCTTACTGTCCGTGTGACCCATATTTGTAAATAACATTGTATATATCTTACTAATTAAATAAAAATAAAACGTAGTTTTATTTGATTTTCATATTTATTATATAATTCAGTGACAGCTGTTTCGGTACACTGTACCTTCTTCAGACATGTTAACAAATTATGAATTGTGTTCAAACTGATCTAAGCAACAATACAACAATATTTATTTAAATTTAACAAAGGGGATTCATTCAAATCAAGTTGAGAATTTAACAGTTTTTTACTACTTTTAAACTTATTAGTTTCTACAGCCTCCAAAAGATCTAACTTCTTACCCTTATCACAAATATGTAAAATTTCAAAATTTGGATCGAAACAATGATTAAATTGGAATAGGTGGTTAGCATAGTTTGAATTTTCTAAATTTCTGTTATATGCTCTCATGTGTTCCTTTATCCGAGATATAAAAGGTCTACCAGTTTGTCCTATATAGACATTGTCACATGTGCCACACTTCAATTTATATACACCTGATAATTTTTCTTTTTTTGTTATGGTTTTATTGTTTTTTTATTATATTTTGTAGAGTTTTATTAGTTTTAAATGCCACATTAATGTTCAACTTTTTTGAAGTGTTTAGATATTTTGTTTGAAAGTGGACCTATGTATGACATTACGAAATATTTCTTATTGTTTTCTTTGGGTACAGGAAAAACTTTGTTAATTGCTTTTTTGTAATTAATCTTCTTAATTAAACAATCTATAATTTCAGGGTCGTATCCATTATTAACAGCCAATTGTTTAATAATATTCAATTCATTATTATATTCCAAGGGTGAAAGAGGGATATTTAAAAGTCTATGAATGTAACTATTAAAGGCTGCCATCTTATGAGTGTATGGGTGAAGAGAAGAATTATGGATAGTGGTATCAGTATGAATCACCCTTGGAATATAATAATGAATTGAACATTATTAAACAATTGGCTGTTAATAATGGATACGACCCTGAAATTATAGAATGTTCAATTAAGAAGATTAATTACAAAAAAGCAATTAACAAAGTTTTTCCTGTACCCAAAGAAAACAATAAGAAATATTTCGTAATGTCATACATAGGCCCACTTTCAAATAAAATATCTAAACACTCCAAAAAGTTGAACATTAATGTGGCATTTAAAACTAATAAAACTCTACAAAATATAATAAAAACAATAAAACCAAAACAAAAAAAAAACAAAAAATATCAGGTGTATATAAATTGAAGTGTGGCACATGTGACAATGTCTATATAGGACAAATAGGTAGACCTTTTATATCTCGGATAAAGGAACACATGAGAGCATATAACAGAAATTTAGAAAATTCAAACTATGCTAACCACCTATTCCAATTTAATCATTGTTTCGATCCAAATTTTGAAATTTTACATATTTGTGATAAGGGTAAGAAGTTAGATCTTTTGGAGGTTGTAGAAATTAATAAGTTTAAAAGTAGTAAAAAACTGTTAAATTCTCAACTTGATTTGAATGAATCCCCTTTGTTAAATTTAAATAAATATTGTTGTATTGTTGCTTAGATCAGTTTGAACACAATTCATAATTTGTTAACATGTCTGAAGAAGGTACAGTGTACCGAAACAGCTGTCACTGAGTTATATAATAAATATGAAACTCAAATAAAACTACGTTTTATTTTTATTTAATTAATAAATATGGATTTTCATCAGGTAAACACCAACTCAATTGATTATATATCTTACGTTTAGTCTAATAAAGTCCTTATGTACTACATGAAGAATTAGAATGCGTATTTGATAGCCTTTCACGATATCATATGATAATTTACTAATGAGATTTTAATGCAAAAGTGGAGCGGGAAGATATATTCAAACCACTAATAGGAAATTCAGTCTTCATGAAGATAGTAACGATAATGGGGTTAGATTAGTCACCTTTGCCACATCAAAGAATCTCATTGCTAAGAGCAATACATTTCAACATAAGAATATTCATAAATACATCTGGACGTCTTCAGATGGCGAAACTCGGAACCAGATAGATCACGTATTAATGGACAAACGCTGGCACAGTAACATCATCGATATTACATCACTTATAGGGACAGACTGCAATTCGGATTATCATCTGGTCAGGGTGAAAATCAGACAACGGCTATCGCTTATGAGAGGAACAAACGTTAAAGATGATTCTGAAAAAAATGATTTAACAAACTTCAAAAACGATGAAATGCGGCAAAAATAGCAAATTAAAATATCTAATAAATTTGAAATACTGGAATCTTCAGATGACAATGTGGCAAACGAAGAAGAAACTGATATAAATAAAGAATGGGAGGCTATAAGATATATTATTAAATTGTCAGCATCAGAAAGCATTGGTTGTTTAAATAAGAGCCAAAACAATAAATGGTTTGATGAGGAATGTGCCGACATGGTAAAGAAAACAGAAGCTAGCAAAAATTAAATGGTTACATGAACCAAATGTTAATTTAGAGATATTGGGTAGTATCAGACGGGAAACCACCAGGTTACTAAAGAGTAAATATAGGGAGGGAGTAGATTAATGATCTTGAAATTAATGCCAAAAATCGGAACATTGGAGAATTGTGCAACAAACATAATCAGGAATTAAAATGGGGATATGATTGCAGATTCCAGGAGAATATTAAATAGATGGAAAAGTTACTGTAATAAACTATTAAATGTACATACAGAACTGGTTATTGAAGAGGTTATTTACAAACAGCAGAAATGCTAGTCTCAGAACCAAGTGCATTTGAGGTTGAAATGGCGATTGAAAAATTGAAGATGTATAAAGCATCAGTTTCAGATAAGATACCAGCAGAATTGATAAAATCAGAGGAGAAAAATTGATTGACAAGATACGCCGGATGCTTAGTATGATTTGGGAAAAAGAAACTCTTCCAGATGAATGGAAATAATGTATTAACATACCAATCTATAAGAAAGGAGATAAAACTAATTGCAACAACGACAGGGGCATCTCATTATTTTCAACTTCGTACAAAATTCTATAAAATGTATTAGTAAGCAGACTTACTCATTCTATTTATGACATCCTAGGAGGTTATCAATCTGCATTTAGGAGGAACAGGTCTACAACAGATCCGGTATTTATATGAGACAGATTTTAGAAAAGAAATGGGAATATAACGGTACTGTACATCAACTATACGTAAACATCAAACAGGCATACGATTCAATTAAGAGGGAGAAGTTATATAGTATCCTGCTTACTTACTTACTTACTCACTGGCACTATCGAACCCGTAGGTTCATGGCCGCGCGGACATAAGCTCTCCATACATCCCTATCCTGAGCTAATGCTTTCCAATCATTCCCTGTATAATCTACTTCCCTCAAATCATAGTTAATGTTGTTCTCCCACCTCATTCTTGGTCTACCAACTGGGCGTTTTCCTTCTGGCTTTCCTACAAGAAGTTTCCATGCACGTCTTTCATTCCCCATACGCGCAACATGTCCTGCCCATCGCAGTCTACGGGACTTAACTGTTCTTATTATATCTGGCTTCCTATAAAGACCATGTAGTTCATTGTTATGTAGTCTTCTCCATTCACCTGTCTGTTCATCTCTCTTTGGTCCAAAAATTTTCCTAAGAACTTTATACTCAAATACTCGTAATCTCCTTTCCTCCCTTAAAGTAAGAGTCCATGTTTCGCACCCATATAATATAACTGGTAGAATAATAGTTTTATATATTTTCAGCTTAACGTTTTTTGAAAGGAGTTGGGACATCAAAAGTCTCTGCAATGCATAATAGCATGCATTTCCAGAATTGAGCCTATGTTTAATTTCTTTGCGCATCTCATTCCTATTTGTGATTATAGTTCCAAGGTATTTGAATTCAGCCAATTCCTTAAAATTTCCCTCATTTGTCATTAGCTGTCCATTTCCATTATATAATGTATTTCTACGTGTGACCATATATTTAGTTTTACTGATATTTACTTCCAGTCCTAATTTCTTAGTGTTACTCAATAGTGTATGCGTGTTGGCCTTTAGTATCTCCTCGCTATCGGCCAGTAGTACCACATCATCAGCATAAACTAACAGCTTATTAATACCATTCAGTTGTAAGCCTTCCTTATTCTCTAAAGATTTAATGGCATGCTCTAGTACAAAATTAAATAGTAGAGGAGATAGTGCATCTCCTTGCTTCAACCCATTCTGGATTTCAAAAGTGTCTGAAAACTGTTTGCCTACACGCACCCTACTCTTTGAGCCATTTAGACACATTCGTATAAGTCTAACTAACTTTTTGGGAATTCCGAACTCCTGCAGGATACTATATAACTTCTCCCTCTTAATTGAATCATATCATTTTTTTAAGTCTACATATAGTTGATGTACAGTACCATTATATTCCAATTTCTTTTCTAAAATTTGTCTTATACTAAAAATCTGATCTGTTGTAGACCTGTTTCTTCTAAATGCACATTGATGATCTCCTAGAATGTCATCAATATAGGGAGCAAGTCTACTTACTAATATATTTGTTAAAATTTTGTACGAAGTTGAAAGTAATGAGATGCCCCTGTAGTTGTTGCAATCAGTTTTATCTCCTTTGTTGTAAATTGGTACGATAATTGATTCCTTCCATTCATCTGGAAGAGCTTCTTTTTCCCAAATCATACTAAGCAACCAGCGTATCTTGTCCATCAATTTTTCTCCCCCTGATTTTATCAGTTCTGCTGGGATCTCATCTGAACCTGATGCTTTATACATCTTCAATTTTTCAATTGCCATTTCAACCTCTAATGCACTTGGCTCTGCGACTAGCATTTCTGCTGTCTGTAACTTATCCTCCTCAATGTCCTGTTCTGTATGTACATTTAATAGCTGATTAAAATAACTTTTCCATCTATTTAATATACTCTTGGAATCTGCAATCATATTCCCATTTTCATTCCGAATTATGTTTGTTCTAGCCTGAAACCCTTTCTTCTCTATACTAATTCCCTGATATAATTCTCTAAGGTTCCTATTTTTTGCATTCATTTCAAGATCATTAATCTTCTCTCTCAAATATTCACTCTTCTTACTCTTTAGTAACTAGTGGTTTCCCGTCTAACACTACCCAATTGCTCTAAATTTACCTCATTTGGCTCGTGTAACCATTCCATTTTTGCTAGCTTTCTTTTCTTTACAATGTCGGCACATTCCTCATCAAAGCATTTCTTGTTTTGCCTCTTTTTTAAACAACCAATGCTTTCTGATGCTGACAATTTAATAGTATCTCTTATAGCCTCCCATTCTTTATTTATATCAGTTTCTTCTTCGTTTGCCACATTGTCATCTGAAGATTCCAGTACTTCAAATCTATTAGAAATTTTGATTTGGTATTCTTGCCGCATTTCATCATTTTTCAAGTTTTTTAATTCATTATTTTACTGAATCATCTTTAGCGTTTGTTCCTCTCATAAGCGATAGCCGTTGTCTGATTTTCACTCTGACCAGATGATGATCTGAATTGCAGTCTGTCCCTCTAACTGATCTAACATCAATGATGCTACTGTGCCAGCGTTTATCCACTAATACATGATCTATCTGGTTCCGAGTTTCTCCATCTGGGGACGTCCAGGTGTATTTATGAATATCCTTATGCTGAAATGTTGTGCTCTTAATAATGAGATTCTTTGATGTGGCAAATGTGACTAATCTAACCCCGTTGTCGTTACTATCTTCATGAAGACTGAATTTGCCTATTGTTGGTTTGAATATATCTTCCTGCCCCACTTTTGCATTAAAATCTCCTAAGACAATTTCATATGATATCGTGAAAGGCTATCAAATAAGCATTCTAATTCTTCATAGAACTCATCCTTGATCTTGTCATCTTTATCTTCTGTGGGGGCATGTACATTTACAATTATAAAATCATGTCGTTTACCCTTTAGAATTATGTATGATATCCTATCACTAACAAACTTAATATCTCGGATAGCGGATAGGATCCTCCTTCTGACTAAAAAACCCGTTCCAAATGCAGGTCTTTCTGCACCCCCATAGTATAATGCAAAGCTTCCTGATTCCTGACTACCTTCTCCTGGCCACCTAACTTCCTGTAAAGCGACTATATCCAAGGGCGATTTATCCAATTCCCGCGTTAATATCTGTAGTGCCCGCTATTGTATACTGTCCTAACATTCCATGTTCCTAGGAACATGTCCCTGTGTTTGAGCCTTTGGCGTGGGTTCCTTGAAGTAGTCCCCGCCCGGAGAACCGAATGGGGGACTATTTGACCTCCGGAAAATTTTACCCCAGTAGAACCCATGTCCGCATTTCTTGACGGTTGTATTTTTACGGTGAAAGATCGTCACTCTTTCGACCAAGGTACTTATTTCGTCTGGCTTATCACCTTCGACCAGTCCGGCATGGGTAACCCTATCGGCAGCAATGCTACCGCCGGCATAGCTCTCAGGATCATTTAAGCACACAAGCCACTCCACCACGACAAGGTAAAGATACCATGGAGGGATAGTATCCTGCTGGAGTTCGGAATTCCTAAAAGTTAGTTATACTTGTACAAATGTGTCAGAATGGCACAAGGAGTAGGGTACGCATAGGCAAATATTTTTCGGATAGTTTTGAAATCCACAATCATTTGAAGCAGGGAGATGCACTATCTCCTCTACTATATGATTTTGTACTTGAACATGCCATCAAGTCTTTGGAGAATAAAGAAAGCCTACGACTCAATGGTATTAATCAGCTGTTTGTTTATGCTTATGATGTAGTACCATTGGGCGATAGCGAAGTGATACTAATGGCCAACACGCACACACTATTGAGTAACACTAAGAAATAAGAAGTGGAAGTAAATACCAATAAAACTAAATAAAAGGTCACACATAGAAATGCATTATATAATGGAAATAGACAGTTAATAAGAAATGAGGGAAATTTTGAGGAAGTGGTTGACTTCAAATACCTATTAACAATAATCACAAATAGGAATGAGATGCACAGACAGGCTGAATTCAGGAAATGCGTGCTATTACGCATTACAGAGACTGTTGACTTCCCAACTTCTTTGAAAATTCATTAAACTTGAAATACATAAAAATATTATTCTATCAGTTAAATTATACGGATGCGAAATATGGATTCTTACTTTAAGGGAGGAAAGGAAATTACGATTTTTTGAGAATAAAATTTTTATGAAAAATAGTTGGACCAAGGAGAGATGAACAGACAGGCGAATGGAAAATACTTCATAACAGTGAACTACATGGTCTTTATAGGAAGCCAGATATAATAAGAACAGTTAAGTCTCGTAGACTGCGATGGGCAGGTCAGGTGGCAAGTATGGAGCATGAAAGACATGCATGGAAGCTTCTTGTAGAAAACCAGAGGGAACACGCCCAGTTGGTAGACCAAAAATGAGATAGGAGAATAACATTAAATATGATTTGAGAGAAGTTGATTATACAGAGTATGATTGGAAAACATTGGCTCAGAATTGTGATGTATGGAGAGCTTATGTCCACGCGGCCATGAACCTACGAGTTCAATAGAGCCAGTGAGTTAGTTAGAGTTAAAACATTAATGAAAATGTGTTTGTATTCGGTGTAGGAATTCACCTGAAACGAAAATTGAAGATCATTATGGCGATCGCAATTTTCCGTATTTCACAACGAATCTATAAAAATAAACCGAGAAAGATATTCTCCAAAAATCAGCGAAACTCGATAATTAGAATTGAATGTTACACCTGAAACTCGAAATTAAGAATTGACTCTAGCATTAGTGATGTTTGGTTCGAAGCTATGTAAAGCATACACATTAATTATACTTTAAATTGGCATTGTATTCTATAAGATGCATTATATTAATTTAATTGTTTTAATAAAGAGATAGATATACAAATCGATAGATATTACTTAAATATTATACAACAACATGGAAATAGGGTATAACTTAAGGTTATGCAAACTTTGTTTTCATTGCAGTCAGACATAAAAAAAAACAGAAAACAGAAATTGGGTTTGTCAAATTTAACAAAAGAATATATATTCCGTAAATCAGCAAAATGGGATATTAAATTAGATTTGGTAGGAATTCAAATTATTCAGTTTCTGCGAGACGGTCATTTTTATATACATATGTTTTCTCATGGGAACAATCTGAATAACTACATTCGTTCGGAAAAAGATAAAATGTATGTTTTGTACGCTTCCAATAATATTTTTTTACCAGGTAAAAGAAATGTTATGTACTGGACTTTTATGTATAATAACAACATTAATTTGTAATCATGATAAAAATTCATCTGAAGAAGGTAAAAAATACTGAAACAGCTATAACGAATTTGTATTTCAATAAATATGAAAATCATATAATACGTTAACAGTTTCATTCTTATTTACTTAACATAAAATAAAAACTTTTCTGAGCTTCAGTTTTTGATATAGAGGATTTGAACAAACTTAATTCATGTTAACAGGTGAATCTCCAACAGAACCTGCAACTATGCAAAACGAGAGACACTTTTTTGTGGAAGAGCCACGTGTAACTTCTTGGTGGTAAGTTTAGTTTAAACAGGATTTTCCAAATAAAGAGGAAGATATATATATATATATATGTGTTATATTGCAGATTTTCGCGGATATAAGTATGAATAAGAAAGTTTTCTTGGGTTTTCCGCGTCTTGGATTCAAGTTCGGCCCCTGGCCAATGACGCCGACGTTTCGGCATGATACCACATGCCATTATCAAGGAATGATAAGTTCGAGTCACAGGTTTAGGTCTTATATGTTTAATTATTATTACCAATGCTTTGTTACGTGTGGCAGAACGCTGGCTACGATATTGGTGAACCAGTGGACAACTTCAAAAGTGTAATTGACGTGGCGTTCAACACTGATATTATAGAATATGCAAACATGATATGCGATCAACTTGCTTTTTTTCACTGTGCGTTTTGCAGTCATTCATATTGCTGTGAGCATTATATTGAATGCCCCCATTTACATTTATAGTTAAGATATCTGCATTGCGTATGGCTTCTACAATGGCATCTACAGTGATATCTAGAGCATGATTGCAGAGTTTTGCAGAAAAACGACACCCACCAGCACATTGAGAGGTACGTAATGGTCGTGTAACCAAACTTTCATACAGATGTGTTTGTTCGAGCTCAAGTACTTTCCTTGTAAGAAGTGAAAATAGAATTAAATGCTTTGGGAAAAATTTTAAGGAATCAAAATCGTACACACGAAGATATTAAATGTGGACTTAAAGCAATAAATGTATTATGTTACTATTCTTTTTCATTTTGTCAAACATTTTCGGATTTTGTCTAATTACCTAAAAAATTATATTGGTAAAACAGTAACCTGCCTATAACACTCTCAGGCTATGAAAATATAGACAGAGGGTTCAAAACAATATAAAAGCATTATAATAGAGGAACCGAAGGCGAGTATTTAATAATATGTAAAATAGAGGCTTAGAGCAAACTTCATAAAATAACTATTTCATAATCTTAAAATTGTAAGGTGATTAAATGTAAACAATAGAATAGGAGGTCATAGTCCTATAGCTCGAATGGCTGAAAGTATAAATACTATCCAAATTTGAGTAAGTAAGTAAGTCCTTGGGGAAAATAATTAAGAAGCCCTAGTTGTAGGTCGTAAGTTAACACATTGGTAACCGACAACTGTGCGTTCCACCTACCGCTGCTAGACCGGAAATTTCTGTCAGTGGGATGGACTTTTACATATTAAACCTTGCTAGCACAGTGCGGTTTTTACATATACAGTCAATAACAATAATATATAAGTAATTCTTTATTAATTTTCTCACCAGACCATCTAGTAGAAATTAGGGGTGTGATATGGTTGGAAACATTCATCTTTATGTAAATGCACAGTACAAAAGGAGCATATGTAGCGAGTTTTTTTTTGTGTTCACTGCAAATGAGGCATGTTTTGGAAGGATATTTTTTCTAGCCAGTCACAATTGGTGTTAATTTATGTTTCTTCATGTCTCAGCCTTCCTGCACGGTCTTGACGTGGTGTCCTAGATGTGGTTTCCTTTTCTCTATATCTTTCTTCCTCTTCCCTGTCATCTGTTCCTAATTTCACGACTGCCCAATAATAGCCTGTTTCAAGCAAAACATTTCTGTTTGACATTTTGTTGTTAGGATTATGAAATTTATAGACCCTGAAAGCATTAAAGAGTACACTATTCAGAAGCCACAATACAACTTTCTTGCTCCATTTCACTGTTTTTCTAAAGATGGAGTAATATGATAGGTACTGGTCAGCCCTGTCTAAGCCATTCACATACTTGTTATACTGAAGTATTCAATAGGGCATTTTTACAACTTTAACCCTCCCACTCTCATGTTGCCTGAAGCAATGTGCTAAACATTATTACGTCTATTTTATCTTTCCATGTCTGAAGCAAAATTCCCCCTTACTACAAAATACACTTTTTCCTGGTTTGAGTTTATTGCCTGCTTCCAGAAATGATTTTTGAAGCCCCCTGTTAATCCGTATTGTTACACAAACCCCCGTCTTTATTTCGAGCAAATTTGAGCTATAGCCACACTATTATAATAATTATCCTGGTAGACATGTTGCCACAGATATAAATTCGGCTCCAGAACGCAAAATAGTGTTTTTTTCTATTTTTTCCCCTCTGCAACATATATTTGCAGGTTACATATGTATTCCATAATCGCCTAACTACCCTCACTAAAATTCCATACTTCACCAGCCGTCTATCTTGAAATTGTAAACTACTCTTTCTGTAAAGATGGACATTCATAAAAGAGAAGAGAGGGGTACAAAAACAACTAAAATTCATTTCACAATGAGAAAAAACAAAATTGCATGCCTCCTTGAAAAGCGAAGAGGCAGGGAAAACGTAAAAACGGAAATCTCCGGGGCCGGTAGTCTATCGCTGGACATTTAAACACGGATATCTCCGTGGCCCGTCACCAATGTGTGAAGTTCCGTAGATTTGCGATGAGCAGGAGATGTGACACGATTGGGAATGGAAACTACTTGTAGGAAAACCAGAAGTAAAGCCCCCAGTAGGTAGGCCAAGACTGAGATGAGAGAATAACATTATCCGTGATCTGAGGGAAGTGTATTATACAGGGGATGATTAGAAAAAATAACTCAGGATAGGAATATGTGAGAGCTTATGTCCACGAGGCCATGAAGCTTTGAGTTTAATAGTGCCAGTGAGTTAGAAGAAGGTGGGAGACGGCTCTGAGGCGTAAGCGATTAGACGCTTGCCTCTCACTCTTGTGGTCCTGAGTTTGCGTCTCGGTCATTGCATGTGGATTTCGTGGTGGATGAAATGAAGTGTTGAAAGGTTTTTCTCGGGGCTTGTCCTATTTTTTCCTGCCATAAATTTTATTCCACCATTTCTCCACACTCGTCTCATTGATTTCACCCGTGTGATGGAGAGTGGTCGGCCGGCATCCTTGTTATTCACGCATCTTCATTATAAGGAGCTTAATCACATCTCATTCCTCGACCCAGCCTTGTGTTGGGCGCGAGATGAGGAGGAGAGGATGTATAGGTTGAAGGATGATGATGATGATCATCATCATCATCATAATAATAATAATAATAATAATAACAATAATAATAATAATAATTTTATAATAATAATAATAATAATAATAATAATAATAATAATAATAATAATAATAATAATAATAATAATAGCTTTAATCAGATTAGAAAAAATTCAGATAACACTAGCCAACAAAATTTTACTTTTTTTCTGTAACTGGCATCGAAACAGCTAATCTTTTTGTTTTCGGGCGTGCTGATAAAGAAAATGTTAATGCAGATGCAAGATTAGCTCTCATTTTGAAGTTATGTTAACTTTACGTTAATGCCTATATGAGCTTATGCATATATTTACCTTGTTGTTATCCCTTGGAGGAAGGTCACTGAAGGCGCAACAGCTTTGCCAGGCATTTGTAATTATCTGCTGGTGATTCCCTAATTAGTGTCAGCAGTAATAGGCTAACATTGATGAACTCAACTTTCCCTGGTATCTCATTTTCATGTTCGAAATTTGCTGATGGAATCGTTCCCCGTGCGCATAGCTTACATCACCACAGTTGTCAGGGAAAAAATCCAAGTGGAAATGTAACTTTTAGGACATGTTACACTCCAGTCTATGGTAGAAGTGCAGAAGGCTTGCCACAAGATCCTTATAGTTTCCAGCCCTCTCATCTCCTAGAAAGTTTGTCGACTCTTGAACACAGGCACCCCAAGCTAACTTTTCATTGCCTGTCAGGATATGCTCATCTTTTGTACATTTTCCGTATCTGGGGATCCAAGAAAATCCCGTTTTTTTTGTCTCATTAAGCCTTGGAAATTTCTGGCTCAAATAGTTAATTGCTACCCCAGTTTTGCCCATGACCTCAACGAAGTTTTTCATTAGGCCCAATTTTACACGATGAGCAGGGAGAATTATGTTCTTGGATTGGACAAAGTGCTTCTTGCATAACTTTATGAGGTCTGGTTCAAGTGATTAATGCTTAGGCCAATCTTTCTTTTTATAATGAAGTGCTATGACGCGGCTATCCCAGAGGTACTGGAAGCAACAGAACTTGGTACAGCCCTGTTGTAGCCCAAGTAGTATGCCTATGATTTTCCGATCCCCGGAAATATGCCATTTAAACTTGTAGTAGTTCAATCGCAATAACAATTGTTTTTGATAACATGTGCTTCTTTCATGTAAGGTGCATACCCAATCGGAACCGATGGTAATACGTTGTCATTATGCAGTGGGGTACACTTGTGACTTGTTTTGGAGGAGTCGATGAACAACGTCCACTAAAACACGTTACGTAGAGTAATACGCTCTTCTGCTACGAGACGTAGGGCGCAATGACGTCATCACTTTGGTCTTTCTTTTGCACATAGAAGATTTCAATATTGCACACATATTGCGAGCACCTCTTAATATGTTTCAGCTTATTTCGAGATGTGTGCATTAACACAGGGAGGTGCAGGGGTCCCGAAATTAGAAACAAGGGATTTTCAGAAAATATCCCAATTTCCCTCAATTTTTCCCGCCTCAGATATATGATAGAGGCATTTGAATAGTACCGTTTAAAGACTGTTCTTTTTTTCTGAAGAGAATGAGGTTCGAAGCATGATCCTAGGATAAATAGTGATGTTGCTGTAGCTGCGTGCCTGAAATTAACCTAAACAAAATCATAATTTATAAGGGTTTGATGAAATCTCTTTAAGTTGGAAATGAGAGCTAATTCGAGCTTTTCATCGTCTCTTTTGTTATCAGTGTGATCGATATACTTACGAAACATTTACTTCGTTCCAGTTACATTTTCACTGTTGGCTAGTGTAATTAGTCCTGTAATCAAGTTACAATATAATAAATGATTACGTAATATTCAGGATGTGGATATCAGAGAAATGAACTGGATTCAGTTAGCAGAGAACAGAAACTAGTGTAAGGCCTTAGTTCACTGCAGCATTGGACCATTTCTTTCCATACGCCATAGAGTTAGTTCATGATGCCCGAATCTCCTATTGCCATGTTATAGAATTACAATCCGCGACTTATATATTCAAATGTTAATACTTTCGTTAAAATATATTTGAGTAATGAATCTAATTTTACGTGTTATATTAATGTGGGGTAATTAATTGTAATTTCTATTAATAATTATTTCAGTTCTAATGATTACATTTTTAATTATGTTTACTACTGTATTGCGCAACGTGATAGGTGGAGTAATATATTGTAATTAGCACTTCCAAACAAAAGTCAAGCATAATAAGACCTCTCCTCATATCCGCTGATATCAGGTCGAGAGATGAGATAAAATTAAATTCCTAATACTGAAGATCAGTGAAGTACAAGAATGTTGTCTGACCAAGTCTATCACACTATTAGAAGGGCAGATGAAACGAAATGAACGAAATGAGTGTTTGAAAGTAGTGGAATTAAATTTTTGATTCCGGAAAGCGGAAGAACCTCTATAAAATATTCACCTGTCTCCGATTCGCTCACCATGAATCCTACATGGAGTACTGAGACTCAAAAGTTAGAGGGCAAATGACACTAGCCACTGCGCACGGAGCCGCCAAAAATTAAGTAAAGTAATTAAATAATAAATTAAGTAATTTTATTACCAAAACGGGTCTATATAAGAAACAGAGGTAGAATATAAATTGAAATAACAAAAATATTTTGTTGCAGGAGCAAACGGACGAAGATAGAGAAGATATTATTTTTCCTACTTGGTTTATGTACAATAACATCAATAGTGCTTATAGTCGTTATTGTATTGACGAAAGTACCTTCTGAAAGTAAGTATTAAAAGTGGGGCCTACACAAGAATTTTCAAAACTAATGTGCCGGCGGCAAATGCTTAGGGCATTCGTTAAGTAATGCCAGCAGTGTTGTAAATCAGCGATCCTAGTGGTAATCATTGTAATTTATATTGTATGTTGTTAAGCAATCTTTGTTGCATAAATCTATAATATTGAAAGTCTCGAAATATAAATATTTTCTGAATACATTCACTGTTTCTCACATTCAGTAAGCAACACCGCCCTAAAAGATTTCAGTAGAATTTGTTTAGAAGGTGGAATTGGGAAGTACTCGAAAACCCACCAAATTCATCAGACAGGAATCTTTGTGATTATAACTTATTCATTAAGATAAAAAAAATCTACGAGGGATCGATTTCAATCTTGAGTTAGCCTAATATCCAAACGCTCTAGATCGATCAGATGAAAGAGATAGTGCCACAGATGATTGTGCGAAGTCTTCCACGTATAGTTGACTTATCAGAAGACTCTAAATACGTTTGTAATGTCAAAAGTAACCTAAATAATTTTTGTGATGTTACAGCCATTACTTATCGAATGCCCTAGTAATTATATATTCCAGAAACAGAACATGAAGCACGTCTGTGACTCGACAACCATTTAAATAATGAATTGATTGCAGCCGATTATGCTAACGGGAATTTGATAGGAGGTGATAAAGTGCTCTGAAACAAGAACCGCAAGGTTCCATGTCATACGATTTTCGAACAAGAGGCCTATTAGTTTGTAATAAAACAGGAAGTTTGTGGATACACTGGATCAAAAGTTAAAAAGTATGTAATTGGTTTATGGCTGATATAATAATATGTCACTTTGTGACACAATGTCTTGACAAATTTCTTTCAGATCTGTAATGATAATAAAGTGAGGTCAATTCATAATGAATCATACATAAGCAATAAATATTATTCTTATTTCCTCTTCAAACTCAGTGTAAATTAAAATTTCATGACAAGATTATTTATTCTATTTTATTTAGCATAAATTAGTCAATGAATACTGAGTCAATACTTCAGATCTTCTCTATTTTACGAAAAAAAGTGAATTAGTAAACTGTGTATTTTGAGATAGGGAACCAATGTTCGTGAATATATATATTAAAGGCATCACAATTTATAGAACCTGAGTGTAATCAATTATTTGATTAAAATTCCTCTTAGTTCCTTTATTCTATTTAACTATTTCAAAAATATAAAAATTGGGAGAAGACAGGGTACAAATATCTTTCTAAAAGTGTGAGTAATTTTGTTGTAACCAACTAGAAAAAAATTATCAATATTTCGTTAGAACAAGATAATTCACATAAACAGATACGAACTAATTTATTGCTTTCATTTCTTTTCAGATTCAATAGAAAACGCAGGAAATGTATGCAATACAGAAAAATGCATCTTATCAGGTAGATCTATTTTTATTAGTTACATTATTATTGTTATTATTATTATCATTATTATTATTATTATCAATATAATTATTATTATTATTATTATTATCATTATTATTATCATTAGTTAACTGTGAACTGTGAAAATGTATATTCATCGTAAAAGCCGGAATAATAATAATAATAATAATAATAATAATAATAATAATAATGGTAATAATAATGATAATTATTATTATTATTATTATTATTGTTAATATTATTATTATTATTATTATTATTATTATTATTATTAGAAAATACCAAAATATAATGTATTTAAAAACTCAATGAAAACCTATGTTACAAACAGTACACACTTTTTCAGCCTCGAACTTGCTGCAATCCATGGATAAAGACGTAGATCCATGCGAGAATTTTTATTTATACGCTTGTGGTAAATGGAAGAAACATCATGCGATGTCTGACTCTGAAAATCGTAACAGTTGGGCTCAAGAAAAAATGAATTTATTAATACATGAAACAAGGGGTAAGTTGATTATTTGATTAATGATATGTAAGTTTTTCTTTGAATTTTTGTTACATTATTTTGTATTCGGCATTTCAGATTTTCTGAGACGAAACGATACACATGAAAACAGAGTTTGGAAAAAAACAAAGGCATTGTACGAGTCATGTTTGGACACAGGTGAGATAGAATAATATTCTTACGATTTTATACAGAGTGTTTACTATGAAACTGTCAAATTTATACACTTGGTATATCTCAATATGCGAACCGAATACATGTTTTAATTCATGCTCTCATTTTGTTTTTGAATGGGATTTTTTAACATTTACAGTTCCATAGTGATATTATTTATGTTACAAGGACTGAAAAGTTTACGGAAAAGTTGGCGATGGACTAAGTTCAACACGAAATCGTAAAATATTTTTGAATTCTTGCTGTGCAATACAGTTCATTTCATGTTATGTTGGATTTAAATATGTTCAATTAATTTATACAGTAAAACGTGTTTAATCCGGAACGTGAATAATGCGGATATCTGTCCAATGTGATCAAATGTATTGGTCCCGGCGAAATAATAGTAATTTTAAGTGTATTTATTTTGCATAAAACGAAATTTGTCCGACGCGGAAACGGAAGGATATTTCTACACAATTCGTGAAAAAAATTTTATAAAGCGAAATCACTGAAATTTTCTAGTGTCAATTTATAACATCCTTCATACTTCGTTAAAAAAATTTTATAAGTGAATAGGAATATACAGTATTAACTAATATGATTGATTTGTATATTTTATCTTCTTAATTCACTTTTACATTAATTTCACTTTGAGTCACCCTTTATATTTAAAAAGCTGGCGCCACTGCAAGAGACACGTGTTATTCAATCAAAATGATTGCAACGAACGAGTAGAATCAAAAATATACTGATCGTGGCGATGGAGGCATTTTTCAAAGTACATATCGGCATGTGAAATATGACAACACTTTTAACAATGAACTGTAGGGTCAGTGACAATTTGATATGTTTTGATTTGATATTTATTTGTCCATTTGGTTTGAATCACTAGTTGTAAAAGTCGTCTTGGTACCTGCCTTCAGTAAAAAAAAATAATAAAAACTGCTGAGGTTAGTACGCATGCTCTCTTTGTCGTTTGCTCCAAGAACGTTTCAAAGTTATTACGAATTGCATGTAGTGTCTGTAGCAAATCTTGTATATGTCATGTTGTTTCATGAAAGTGAAGGTAAACACTTTGAAGTCGTGTACTTGTCGCGTCCATGGGGGTGAAAATCCTTGCCAACATGTTAAGGTATGCGAAGTGTTCAAACGATTCAATCAGTGATAAATGTCCGCAGACTTTGGTACCAGCATCACCTTTATCGTTCTCAGAAAATTCCAAAAGGAAGAAAAGTACATCCTGGTAGTTATCTATTACGGATATCAAACTAAGTGCTCTGACAGTGGGTATAAGGATCTCAAGTTTTGCTTTGGTTTATGTTCTTCCGTTTTCTTGATGACATTAAACCAATTCAATCTCTTTGGAGATTCCCTAATCATATTGATTAAGTCTTTCACTATATTCAATATATTTTTACATGTTGCAATGTGTCTTATGTTATCTTGCGCAGCTAAATTTAAAGAGTGCATGAAACAATGCAGATGCCTCGCCTTTTCACTGATCTCTAAAATTCTAGCCTGCAACCCTGTAAGTTTCCCGGCTAAGTTTGCAGCTCCATCATAACATTGCCCCCGGCAATATTTTATATCGAGTCCCAACTTTAACAAAACGTCACATACAATGTTGAATAGAGTTGCCGCATCTATTGCTGTAGGTTCATAAAACCCTACGAAATACTCTCGAATTTCAAGTTCTTGAGAAACAGTACGGAAAGATATCGAAACTTGTTATTTCACTGCCATGTCAGTTGTTTCGTCCAAAACCAGATCACAATAAACTGCACTCTGAATTTCACTAGCTAGCGAACGAAGCACATTGTGTGCCATAATTTCAAGCATTTCATTTTTCGCATCGTGCGACACCCACTTATATGATTCTCTTTCAAAATAGCGCTTAAGCTCCGGCGAATCTTCACAGCAAAGTTATAAGAAGCTGGTGAAAATTACTAGTTTGATCTGTGTGTCCCCTGATTGCCATGCACTGTTTTGATATATAATAATAATGATAATAATAATAATAATAATAATAATAATAATAATAAAATAGTTTATTTATTCTGGCAGAGTTAAGGACATAAGGCCCTCTCTTCCACTCAACCAGCACAAATACAAATAAATATTTGACAAATATAGATATACAATATACTAATTATAAACAGTTAAATATACAATAAATGTAGCAAAGTAAATTTCATGTACAAACAACATTTTATAGGGTAATAACAATAATGATACGATAATAATAATAATATAAATATGTTAAATTATACGAGAAACACCAATTAATATATGTACCTTACACTGGGTAATAATGAAGTCGAGGTTAGAGCAAATATAAATTTAGATTTCTTTTAAAAGATGCCAATGTTCGGCAGCCCCTTATTTCTTGTGGTAGAGAATTCCAAGTTGTGAGAAGTGAAGATGGTATATGATATGGAGTGATGTGATGTCGTATGTTGCGGTATATTAAGTAAGAGACTATGTTGTGATCTTGTGTTTAAGTTATGGTTTGAGGATAGATACTGGAAACGGGATGATAAATAATTGAGAATCGAGGTATGTAGGATCTTAAATAAGAGAATTATACAGTGCGATTTTCTTCTCTCTTTTAGATGTAGCTATGACAATTCGTGGAATAATGGAGAAATGTGATCTTATTTTCGAATATTAAATATGAATCTGATACACATATTATGGACACGCTGCAGTTTGTCCGACAATCCGTCACTTATGTCAGTTAGTAGAACGTCACAGTAGTCAAAATGCGACCTCATTAAGGTTTGGATTAAAATTCTTTTAAGAGCTGTAGGGAGAAAATGTTTAAGTCGCTTTAGGGAATGCATTATGGAGAAGATCCTTTTAGATGTTTGTTTTACTTTAGATGTTTGTTTTACTTGCACATACCAATTTAAATTAGAATCTACGTAAAGTCCCAAGTTTTTAACGACGTCGGTATAAGGAATTTGTTCATTTTATCTAATATGACAGCCGGCATATTGCCATTGTTTATGGAGTGTAATAGTCTTGGATGTCCGATAATTATTGCTTGCGTTTTGTTTACATTTAGTTTCAGCCCATATTGTCAGGACCATAAAGATATATGCCAGAGGTCAATGTTTACTTTGTCAATATATTCAGTAATTTCGTCAGGCCTAAAGTGTGTGTAAATCAGTAAGTCATCGGCGTAATGATGATGCTTGCTGTTTGTAGTTTCTTGGTCACGTCATTAATATAAATCGAGAAGAGAAGGGGAGCGAGGACGCCGCCTTGAGGTATCCCTTTTCTCACCAAGCGCCAGGAAGAAATGCGATTATTAACAGAAACTGATTGCTGACGATAAGTGAGGTAAGATCTAAACTAATCAAGGCAGTTTTCCGACAGATGTAGTGTCTTTAGTCTCGCTAGCATTAAGTCTATATCTACTGTGTCAAAGGCTGTAGTAGGAATATTGCGGTGAGTTTGCTTTTGTCCGTTTAGTCTCGTATGTCCTCTACAATGTCAAGTAGTGCAGTACTTGTGTGATGTCCTGTTCTAAAATCAGACTGATGTTCATCAAGTAAGTCGTGTGTGGTGAGGTAGTCTGTTAACTGTGAGTGTATTATGTGTTCCAGTGCTTTCGATAAACAGGGAAGAATACTAATTGGTCTATAATCATCCAGTGTTGTGGAAGTGTTTGATTTTGGTGTAGGACGAACTAGAGCCATTATCCAGAGTCTGGGATAGGTCCCGGTCATTATAGAGGCATTAAAAATGTGGGTTATTGTTGGGAGAATAATGTCAATTATTTTTTGTAGGAGAGTTATTGATATATTGTATATTCCTTGTGCTTTAGATTTAATGCGTAATACTACTCTTTTGGCGTCATCAGGTGAAAAATAGGAAAAAAATAATTTGTCTCGGGTAGGTTGGGAATATGACACTAGTTCATCTATTGTCTGTTGTATGTGTTGTGAGTTGTTGTCAGTAGGGAGGCGGGTGAAATGATCATTCAACTCATCTAGTGGTAGGTCAGCTGTTTCTACCTGTAGTTTATTTTGACAGAGGCGTATTGCTTTTAAATTTTTCCACATGTCAGATGAGTTGGACATAGATTGTGTAATAATAGTATGGGCATATCTTAGTTTTGCATTCCTGACAGTCTGGTTGACTTTATTCCTCAGATGTTTGTATGTCTGTAAGTCTGTCAGTTCTTTATTGCTCCTATATTTCCTGTATGGAGCGTCTCTCTCAGTCATAAGCAAGCGGATATTATCAGACATCCAGGGTGCAGGTGGTCTGTTTATACGTCTAGTCTTGATAGGTGCATGTTTGTCATACAATTGTAAAATCATGTCATTAAAATTTTCAACTTTCTCGTCTACAGTCCTAAGTGTCAATATGTTGTTCCAAGGTAGTTTTGCAGCGTCATCAATTAATTGTGCATAATTTATATGTTTCAAGTCTCTGTATGTTACAAGTCTAGGTCTACGTTTAGAGCAAAGGAGCGAATATTCAATGTATATTAAGTCATGTGCAGAGATGCCTGGAGCTTCTATCTGTCCACTAGTTATAACTTTTTGAGGATTATTTGTTATAATTAAGTCTAGTAGTGTGTCAGAATAGCTAGTATGATGGGTTGGTTCTGAAGGCAGTATTGTCATATTGCAAGACTGGAACATTGTCTGTAGTTGTATAGTGTTGTAAGAAATTGTGGCTAATAGGATAGTGTTGAAATCTCCTAGTACAATTACATGTTCATAAGATGAAATCAGATTTTGGAGAACTGTTTCAATGTCATGCAGGTGACCGACATTTGTGGGCTTATAAACTACTCCTAATAAACATTTCTGCATTTTTGCTCTAATTTATATAAATAGGTATTCGGGTCGAGACGAGTATTCACTAGGCGAATGGGATACAATTTTCGGTTCTAGATCGGAACGTATATACATCGCCACTCTACCTCCATTTTTCCCGACTCTGTCATTCCTTATCAAGGTGTAATTTTGTATGTTTACAAGAGAAGAAGGAAGGGTATTTTTCAGCCATGTTTCAGAAATTAAAATGACATGCAGATTTAGGCCGGTATTCTTGAAACCAACTCTCCTCTCGAATTGAGTGACATGTGAGTGGCTCCGCCTTCCTATGACGTCGAGAGTATTCTTGAAACCAACTCTTGCTCAAAACTCTCGTTTTGGCCACGCCTTACTCACTTTTAAATGTCAAATTCATAAGTCGGCAGTATACCTGTCTTTCGCTTTGTTCTGGTCCACAGTAGAAATGGCGGAGTTCCAAAAGTGAATAATCTTTTGGGTTTGGAGGCACAGAAGTTAATAGAAGATGTGGAAATTGAACAAAATCTACGGGATCAAGCGAATCGCCGTCGCCGCCTGTACTTTCAGGATATTCCCCGATATACAGGTAAGTCATGTAATATATGCTGTATGATTCATTATATTTTAACTTTTTCAATATGCATCGTGAGACTTCTTATAAAATCTAGTGTTGTTTATTACAAACGTGTATGGAAATACTATATAAACCGATTACAAATAATTCATGTAGAGAAATAAAATATCACTCTCGTGTATAATCATTAACATGATCGTTTTTTTGTTTGTATATTACACGCAAAAAAGTGAAATTTTATAACTCCGGTCACATAACGAACAAAATTGGATAATAATTAGTAATTCAATAGTACGATATATATGTGTATGTATTATATATATATATATAATATAAGGAAAATGCAAATAATGAAACATCTTCATCCAAACTACTGTAGTAGAAATTAATAAACAATATTTCTATTAATTTTTTAATACTTAACATTATTATTATTTAATTTAAAGAAATTAACTTCATTTCGTGTGTTTTGTTGGGACAAGTTAGTATATGCATGATTAGTTTATTGAATAATATGCAAGCAATTTATTTTGTTAGGTTAGGAAGAGTGTAATGGGTGTATGTCAGTTTCTCATAAACTGTTTGGGAATTTATTAAGAAGGTTAGTTATTTCGATTTCACATTTATATCCTGCCACCTGGTGAAGGTTACATTAAACATTCGCGCATGTGCAGTGCGATTCTGTAGAACTTATTCATTGAATAGATGAGAGTCAAATACTAAAGTTTACCCATAATTTGCTTCACTCTTTAAATTATGCACATGAAAGATTATCTGATAATGCTTAATTTAATTTATGCTAAATTCCTCGATTCAGGAACAAATACTTAATCAAGGTGTGGCCAGACAAATATTAAATTTATTATGGCATAAATATTGTGTCATACCAATGTGAATTTATTCAATTTGTTTATTAATTCTATTCACAGGAAGTATGCAGCTTGTAGTGGCAGACCTCCCTGGCATCAGCCAAAGTACTGTGTCACCTGTCATCAGAAAAGTATCCACCTCTATTGCAGAATTGAAACTACAATTTATAACATTCCCTAATGGAGATGAGGTTCGTCATCTCCATTATGAATTTCATAGAATTGCTTGTTTCCGTGGTGTAGTTGGATTCATCGATGGCACACATATAAAAATAAGGAATCCTGGAGGAGAATATCCCGAAATCTTCAGAAATAGCTGGGCGTATTCTCCTTCAACTGTCAGGTATGTACAAAAACTAGTTAAGCAAGTATTTTTGTGTGTTATTATTATTATTATTTTATTTCACTCCCTCTCTCCAAGCGCAACAGGCCTAGAAGGCCCTTATGCTCTTTAATTGACATCATTAGAGTTGTAATTCAAAACTGATAATGAAAGATCCAACTAATTTTTTTTAGAAGCTTTATTTTTAGAGTTCAGGTTCTTCTACGTGTCGTAAATCTACGACATGTGATCCATGGCTTCAGTTGCCTTGATCAGTATTGTAAGAAAATTGAAATAAAGCCATTAGTTGCACTGTCTTAAATATATAGCACATAAAAGCAGAACTCCAAGCAGCATCTGTGAACCATTTTAGGTGAATACTTGATTTATGATGCTTTTTACCTAAAAATTTGTGCCAAGTAGGAGATTTTGTAGACCAATATCAGTGAGAAACATTTTGAAAATTTATTGTGTTAATATTGTTCTAGATTACTACCTCATACCATTTATCCCATAACATAACATAGATTTTTGCATAAATAACAAATAAAATATAACCATATTTTAATTTTTTTCATGTTTTTATTAAATTTACACTTTCCAAACCTTAATTTTTCTTCCTTAATTAATCTAGGTTGGAAAGTGTTAATTTAATAAAAACTTCAAAGTATGAAGCTTTACCGTTCAAAAGTAATGTATAAATTCTCAATAAAAGTACTTCTGAATAAAAGATTCAATTGGCATGTTGGTATTGATGGTCTTCGGACGAACGAGAATTGTATAAGTAGAAAGAAATGTTGACATTCTTATCGGTGCTCGGATGGTGTAATTGGTATTGTACTAATGTACAGAATCAGAGATCCAGGGTTCAAGTCACAATTCAAGCATATTTTTTTCTTTCTTTATTAAGGTACAAGTAAATTTACGGAAAAACTGCACTTAAACTAGCATGAAATATTTTCAAAGTCCTATAGAATAACAGTGTGCATGCGCCAGAGTTTGAGAGCCACCAATAACCCACAATCGAACCATATTGATTATCATCCTCGATTACAATCCACCGCTATGAAATTTAAATGACCAATATTTGCAATAATCCCCAAATCTATGTTAAAAAGATATATTAATAATATTAAAATTACCAAACGTTTATTAAAAATGGGTGTACACTTACTTATCGCTCCCTAATGCTGATCCAACCAGCGATAACCCAAAACAGCAATAGAAAAATCATAGACTAAGTAATATACTCTGTGGAGAAAATAGCAGTTAGCATCACAATATTTCTAACAGTGTCATAAAATTGTGATTTGCATATTTAAATAAATACTTCGAAACTGTCTAATAATGTTATAAAAATTGTTTGAAAAAGTTTAAAATATTAGGAAATACAAAATAAGTGCTATAGTTTACAATAATATAACTAAAAACTCAAGCGCTAGTAAAAGTGCAGTTGAGCCAAATTTACTTCCAATAAAACAATTGACGTAACCATCACAATTTTAACGCAATGACAAAACTGAAGTGCTTGTAATGGCTATGAATAAAAAATGAATAGTTTTTCGTTAGGAACGGCATAGTTTATAGTAAGAATTTTGAATATGATATATATATAATCAATTGAGTTGGTGTTTACTTGATGAAAATCCATATTAATTAATTAAATAAAAATAAAACTTAGTTTCATTCAATTTTCATATTTATTAAGATATAATTCAGTGACAGCTGTTTCGGTACATGTCTGAAGAAGGTACAGTGTACCGAAACAGCTGTCACTGAATTATATCTTAATAAATATGAAATCGAATAAAACTAAGTTTTACTTTTATTTAATTAATATATATATTTATTTATTTATTGCATTGAGAGTTGCTTTTTATATCTTGGATTTTTTTTAATTTTCAGGCCATTGTGAACTTCACTATGGAATTCATAAACATCGTTACAGGCTGGCCAGGATCTGCACACGACAGTCGTATGTTCAAAAGTAGCATGATCTGTGGCCAATTTGAAGAAGGAGAAGTGTCTGGCATTCTCCTGGAAGACAGTGGGTATGCGTGCCATCATATTTTAATGACACCTCTCCTCAACCCACCAAACACGAGCTGATTTCAATTATAACTCAAACTTGAAACGACGACGACTGTTATAGTTGCAACAACTGTGTTACACAATATAGCGAGGAGGGCAAACGATGCCGAAATAGAGGATCTGCCACCAATAATGCTATTCCAGTTGTGAATGATGTTTATGATTTGCCAAATGGATTGACAGCCAGAAGGGCTCTAATAGATGTCCACTTTTAATAATAAGTAAGGTGAATACCGAGTCATCCTTCCTCATAACTGGTGTTCTATTTGAAGTAGTTTTGATATTTCACGTATACCATCGTCAGCTTTTCCAGACTGTTGAAATTTAAGTTGTCAGCTCTGGACATCGAGGGAACGACAATGTTAATTTCAACATTCTGGAAAAGCTGACGATGGTATACTTTATATACAGACACTAGTTCAAATAGAACACAACAAGTTATGAGGTAGAATAACTCCGGATTTACTTTATTTGTTATTAAGAAGGACCTAATAGAGTTACTTACTTCCCATTGTATTTTTACTTGTAATTTTAGGATTGTGATTGGACAAAATTATATGAACACTTTCTTTTCACTACACTATCATGTATTGTGCATTTTTTTTGTCTTCTATACTTCCTCTGCTGTAAGGCTGTGAACATATTTGTGTTGTGTATATAGACAATTATGTGTTAAAAATGCAGATTTCCTCACTTAAAATTGTTGGTGCATCTGGAACACTATATCATTTTGTCTAATCTTAAATTTTATTTGTTCTAATATGTAATTTAAATAGGGCCCTATTCCATGTGACATATCAGCTATAAACTTTGTAATTGTCCTTTAAGTCACTAACACTATCATTTATTGGATAACATAAGTTAAAATGCGTGCACATTTATTCACATTTCTGGTATAGCCAATTGTGAACATGTTTATTTAATTCAGTGTTTGTTTTATGTCCTGCACCATAGCTGAATGGTTAGGCAAGATGCTTTGTCAGAGAGTTACCGGACTTGCGCTGGTTCGGGTCTCCATGGGGGAAAACATTTTTTCTTGTGATTTTGGCCAGTATTGGGCCATTGCTCACTCAGCATCATGAGGCATTTGGGTAGCTACAATAAGTAGCGGCTCCAAGTTCAGAAAATCAGCTATAATGACTGGGGGGACCTGACATGCTGACCAATCCTACACTGGGTGAATGATCTTCTATCTCGGTGATCAACTCATGTGGAAGTGAGTCCAACAGCCCAGCTAGTAGGCCCAGAGCCTTCTAGGCCTTTCAAGCCATGGTTTTTTTTATTATTTTATATTCTCGTTTAAGTGAGTCAAATAAGTTATTACTGTTCCCGCATCTGCCCTCATAAACTTACTACTCGTGTATCTTCACAGGACTGGTCGTTCTGAAGCTATTGCTTGTATCATCAGCCAAGATTCCATTAACTCTATAGTCTGAGTTCTGGTTGACGATAGAGGAAATAACTTCAGAAACCGGTCCTGTGAGAATCACCCAGTTTTATGAGGTGAGATGTAATAATTTGACTTACTTAATTTATTTGCCTGATAATGTAAATTCCCATCATAAAATTTCATTAAAGTAATTTAGATTTGATTAAGTAGGTAGATCCTTGGCAAGCTTTATTGTTTTGTTATCTTGTTTTCCGTAAGTTGGATATGGAAACTTAAAAGCCTTATGATCCATCCATCCATAGTAATTCTGCCCAAGGGTAGGTATTTCACTGCAATAATAGCATTTTCATGCTATGATTTGCTAGGTAATTATAGGTGCGTTAGCTTCCCGTTGCTTTCTTTCCACATCGGTGAAGGATGATGATGATGACCGGATGATATTTGGGGACTGTTGGTCCCTAAGCTTCCTGACATTTGTCTTACAGGTGAGGAAAACCCCAAAAAAACCCTCTCCCAGGAGCTTGTCCCGACCAGGAATTGGACCCACTGCATGACAAGGCAGCACGCTCTACCTCGAGACCACAGTGGTGGACACGATGAGGTATTATATTCTAAAAAATGTGTAAATAGTAATGTTTCACAATAATATATAAGGTATTAGTGTTACAAATTTGTGTGTTTATGTACATTGATAGCTGTGTAATGTTCATGTATGTAAATCCATATTGATTCTTGTATATAATTGTTATGAGTAATTATGAATGCTGATAATAATAAAAAGCAATGTTTTCAAATGAAACATATTTTGTATTTATTTCAGGTGTCATACATATTAATGTCCACATAAAATGTATAAGTATGGACTGTTCTTTAATTTCATTTTCCTGCATTGTCCAAGTACTAGAATTCACTTCTGTTTCTTTTATCATGACATACAAAACTCATGTCCACCAAAAACAGATGTTTATTTCCAATATGCAGTTCCCTAAGATTCATCCAAATATCCTCCCATCTAAACCTTCCTAATGGTATTTTCTCAATAAAATAAATACATTTGTCGCTATAAGTTTTATAAGTTTGTTATGGGTTGATCATGTAGATTGAATAGACAGTAGAAGAAATTTTTACTGGATTAAGTTCGTTGAGGAAAAGGTTCAGTGGAGGGCTTTAGTGAATGTGCCATTTATCTTATGTATTTCATAAAGCCCTAGAGCTTGCAATATAAGTAGTAAAACCAATCAGCTATTCAAGGGGACATATTTGAAAAAAATCATGTTGACGCGAGGATGAGGTAAAACAGTAAACTGAAATGAAGTTTCGTGCAATGACTACATATTTTAAAGATGGTTGTTTATATAAATGCCCTTATAGGACTGTAGGGCAAAGTAAGTGGGCATATATATAATACATATAATGTCCCATTTTTTGTTTTCATATAAATTTTAGAATAACACTGATAGAGTATCAAAGTTTATAAATTATGACTATAGTCTTGTATCAGGAGAAGCATTAATGACCATAAGGAGAAGAGACAATACTAATAATTTACATAACATGGTGATTAAAGATTTGTGGTGAATTACAGCAATAATTAATACATAGTTACTTAACAGTGTTTCTATAAACGGAAAAACTGCACTTAAACTAGCGTGGAATATTTTCAAAGTCCAATAGAACAACAGTGCGCATATGTCAGGTTTTATATAGCCAGCGATAACCCACAATCTAACCACATATCGATTATCATCCTCGATTACTATATGTCGCTGTGAAATTTAAATTACTAATATTTGCAATATTAAGAGAAAATAGCATCATAATATTGTCTACCAGTGTCATAATATTGTGATTTGCATATTTAAATAAATACTTCAAAATTGCCTAATAATGTTATAAAAATTGTTTGAAAAAGTTTAAAGCATTAAATAATGTTAGTTAATACAGAAGAAGAGTTTACGACAATATAAATGAAAATCAAGCGCTAGTAGAAGTGCAGTTGAGCCCTATACCATATGTATATTTTTTTACCATAATCACAACCTTGAGGTTATGGAAAATAAAATGCACCATCAAAAATTGATTAATAACTTTGTATTTATTTGATGTATTTACATAACGTGGTGATGGTAATTTCTTACCATGTTCTTAAAATATTATCTTCATAGTGTAATTTTGATAATGGTTTTCTATTAACAATTACAACAATAAATTAATACATAGTTACCTATCAATGATTTTATAAACCATAATAATAAATTATTATTTTGCTACAATTTCGACTTTTAAGGTTAGGCCTACAAATTATTAGGACCTATAGTATTACCTGTTATGCATAAAGGTATACCTATTATCCATAAAGATAACATAATAAAATAAAATAGACCATCTCAAATGGATCACTAATACTGTTTTTAATTTGATATAAAATAGATCACGTATATTATATTAATTTGGTTTGTTGATATCCCATAACGTACATATAACGTACGCTTTTCTCCATCACAATACACATGTATAAAATATAAAAGCTGTGGAATGTTACAATTTGACCTTTTATACTTTTCTTACTATATTTATCAATAATATAAGCCTATTCAGATAACTAATTTTATAAGGGATAACTGGGCAATATATATTTTTTACTTTCATTGTTGGACATTTCTATATGTAGGAAATCCTAATTTTGCCATGAATACGTTTTGATTACACACATATATTGTATGTTTAACCTCAATCAGATTCTATTTCCTCATTTTTGTAATAAGTTTAATTTATTTTAGGCAAACAATCACATTCCCATAACCTATACAATTGCAGACGATTTTTAAAAGACGCCATATTTCACAATATCATATGGATTATTTCTCTATGCATTTTTAAAATCATTGCCAACATACGCATTTTTCCATCTCGCCTGAGATAGAGATAAGATCGGATGAGATGGTTTCAAGAAAACCATCTCTCACTCTCGTGGTCAGACTCAACTTACGAAAGTGAGAGAGGTGGGGGAGAGGAGAGTTGGTTTCAAGAATACCGGCCTTAGTGTTGAAAGTATAGTTTGGAATTCTGAGAAGTGGGACAGGAGTGACTTTGCATTACAGTGTGTTATTTTGAGCGTATTGCTGTTCAAAGAGAAACGTGATTTTAAAAGGTCTGAGGTGGAAGGGGTGTGTTGAGATGGGGACAATGGTACTGTCAAAGGCTGCAAAAGGGCTGCAGGTGCATTACTTAAATCTATGGTTGAAATGTTACTAACTGAAACAAGAAAACCGTAAATATTATATATCAATTGGTGCTTAGTATATGAAGTACAAAATTAAATTAAAATTAGTTGGCTTAGTGTAAATGAATAAAAAATAATAAAAAATAGATTATACACGAAAAAAATGAAAAAAATGAACACAGTAATTAAACACTAATAGCAACAAATTACAAAAAATAACGAGTTACACAAGTTTCTGACTTGATAATTATCACTCTGACCTGAGATCTGATAGATGATTTATTCGCTTTTTTTCTGTCTCCTACCTTAACAATGACAGAGCCATCTTGGGTCCACACATTGGTTACGCCATGAATATTGATAGCTTTGCGAAGTAACTGATGCCTAGCACTATTAAGGTCTTCACAAATCGTAATTCCGCTGCCTTTCAAATTCTTTTTATTGCGAAACACCTCACTTCGCTTACGGTAGGACACAAATTTAACAATGACAACCCTAGGTCATCCACCATCTGTTTTTCTACCTACACGATGACTACGATCAATGTCACTGACCTGGAGACCAACACCAACTTTCTCTGCTACCTGCAAGGCGATGGCATATGTGTCTTCGTTTTCTTCCTCCGCAATGCCAAAAATACGTACGCACTGACGCTTTTGGTATTGTTCTAAGCTATCAATCTTAGATTCCAAAGTCACTATCTTGTTATCGCGGTCTTGAATAGACTTCTGGAGTTCACTGATTAAGGCGTGACTTTGCTCTAATGCCACTTTTAATTCTATAACCGCCGCAGCAACAGTCTCCTTTATTACGTTGGCAACACTTGACAGCATGGTAGCATCTTTTAACGACTCTTGTAAGACACGCTTCACCACCTCTTGTATTTCCATTGAGTTATTCTTCTTGGGGCCCATCTTATAAGTTTATACTTAGCCAAATTGTTTAATATAACACAAACTATCAGTTATGATGTTTTAAGCGACTTAGAATGTGTTCACACCTTCAAAATAATATGTTGGTCACGAGCGATACACAACACGTCTAGTCACTTTCCACCATTAACGACTTCCAAGCATATAAATATAACGAAGGTGAGAAAAGTTTATTTAATGCGGCGCCAAAATTTCGTTGACCCTGCAATTTCGAAACGTTCAAACTTGATGCGACATTCACTCAACTTTGCAATGGCGCAGTTTTACTACACGATTCTTTATGACAGTGAGATTTTTCTTGAGCACTGAATTTTCTAAATGTGTGTTTCCAGTTGGAAAAATCAGAAGAAATGAAACAAGAATCTACTTTGGTGGATAACTTTAATAATTTATTTTCGTCGGCTTACTTGCATGTTTTGCACAACACCACGTCCTTATTGTTGTCGTAATAATCCCAAGGATATGTAACCAGCCATGCACTCTGAAAAGTTCTTCCGCTTTTCCTCCCCCCTTTAGCACTTACAGTTCTACTGGATTGTAAATCAGATTCGCGGTCAGAAACGGATAATTTTGAAATTCTCGTTTCTTCTTTAATTAAGGATGCATTATAAGTTTCCGCACACTGGTCGGAGGAGTTATTAAGTCGTGGTCGCTTGATTATAAATTTATCCAAGACAACACTAAGATTTCACTTTTTAATTGACGCACATATACTTTTACACGCGTTTAAAATATGCTATTTACCACCGCTGCATGTCACTCATTCAAGTGCAAACTGAAGGGTGGAAAAACTACAACGTGTTCTCAGTATTGTTGAAAGTGCCGTTAAGTAGTAAGTTTGTTCATATTTCACATTAACATCTAAAATCAAAGGGAAGACCGACTTTGAGCCGTTCTTTAGTCGGCTTGCGGTACCCGAGTCCCGACGCATATCACAAATAAGCCGACAGACTGAATTTCCATTGCCGCGGAATCAAAAAATCAAAGCCAGTGGTTATGTGGATAGCGACACACCTTTATACAGACTGTCACCCGACCGCTTGAGACTACCTGCTAGGCTGCTACTACACTGCAGATTGTTCTAGGCTGCCACTATACTGAGCTTGTCTTATTTTTGTATTTACTTAACTCAAAAGTGGTATTAAAATTAAAAAAATATTGAATCAGGAAATTATTGGGTCCGGGCCCATATAATTTGGCGCCATTGATTTCTTGTGCTTTGTTCCCAGATTAAAATGTCGAATAAAAGGAAAGAAAAATAATTAGTATCGAAGAGAACAAAATAGTGTTGCCGCTTAAAGTAAAAATAGAAATACTTGACTGTTTATACGCGTTGGCGAGTAGTTTGCGTCTATATCACGCTTTTTCAATGTTAATAAATCAGCAAATCCGAAAACAAAATAAGGAATTATATCGCAGAATACACATCTGAATATCAATCTTAATTGAAAGACATTTTAAAAGCTGCAAAACAGGAACGCATTATTTAGTTCTATAAGTCCTTGTCTAAACCTGACAGTAATAGTTAATATAAGTAGTTCAAAATCTATCATTAATTTATTTTATTTTGATAATTTTTATTTTATTCTGTAACCTTGGAAAGTATCTCCTATATACCCATATAAATACATTCCATATTCGCGGTTTCTGTATTCGCGGCATACTTGCGGAACATATCACCCGCGAATAAGGAGCGTTTACTATATATATTCTACCTGTATAGATTCGGCCTCATTGCACTTCCGTTATACGAAACACAGATACCTGTCTTGCAAATAACAATTGTGCTGTAAAATCTTAAATTAGTTAAGTTCCGAGACCGATCATTCACAAGTAGCGTTCTAAATTTACGGAATAAAGATGGCAGAAACGTATTATCATTCTCATTAAGCGAAAAAGTGAAAGTGATTGAAGATAAATCTCCTAACATATCCGGACCCATGCTCCAAAGTCAAGCTCCAGTTCTTGTTAAATTCCTAAGAGAATAACGATTTCAGGGAATCTTTAGGTTGGCTGGACATTTTTGAAAGACGACAGAATGTAGTGTGGAATGACAATTACGTAGAATCAAATAATATGGACGAAAACGTAGTTAGTGAGCGAAAACCGAAACTGCAAACTTGAATTTCAGGATACTCGCCTAAGAGACATTTTTAACGCTGACGAAATGGGACTGTTTTTATCGCGCGTTACCATCGAAGTCGCTCATACATACTATACTTCACTTTTCAACATTAGCGGAACTACAATTAATCCAAGGTACATTAAAAGACGTATACAGTACTCTATAGCCAAAGATTATTAATAAGTTTTAGTTTCTTTATGATGTGGAATTTTGTCCTGGAAAAAAAATGGTCCCATGCGATTCCGCTTTGAGCAAGTTTTACTATATATATATATATATATATATATACAGTTATATATATATATATACAGTACTCAATATAAGATATAAAGAGACATCCCTAAAATATGCATAGAATAAATATGTCAGTTTGCCGAGATGAATTTTTTAAGAAGAGTAAAATAATGCAATAGAATGGACCAGATAAGAAACGAGGATATCCTTGAAGAACTGCAGATCTACTCCATAAAAGAAAATATATTTAACATCAAGATTTAGTGGAAAGAACATGTAAAAATAATGGAAGAAAGTAGATTACCAAATAAAATCTTACATTATATTCCGAGAGGAAGAAGAGATGTCGGACGTCCTCGGAAGAGATTGTCTTAGATCTATTAGTGAAGACGTGAAAGGCAACTAATGCCTAAACCAGTGAAGAAGAAGAAGAAGAAGCTATTTTAAGTTATTTGCATTATTTAAAGATAAAATGAATAGAAAACGATATGAAAATATGTGGTAACAAAATATTAACCAGTGCAATATATCCTCAGTTATGAATATGTAGTGAGGCATTGTAAAATTACATGTAACAATGGAATACATGGAAATTAAATCAAACTATACTGCATATTAACATACTGAAATGAAAATAAGGTATGTGTCATCAGTCATTTTGTCTAAAATTCGGCATTTTAAAAAATATATCAAGATCGACTTGAGGCTAGTATCTCTGAATTTTGCTAATCTTACAATAAATTAATAACAATAATAAGAAGAAAGGTTCGCCCTAATGGGCATTGTAAGCACAGTTTACATCAGGATAATGGAGACTATTTAACACATGGCCCAAATGGGAGTCAATGACCAATCACGTTTCAATTAATTTTGTTTTACAATCAATTACAGTGCTTTTTCACCCCAATACGTATCATAAGTAATGCACATGTTGACCGCCATAACGTAAGGATATGGGGGTACTGGTGATTTATCAGACTCAGCATACCACCATACACATTGGGACTTTTCTGTGGTATTGTCATTGTCGTTTAAATCACAATCTGCATCAAATGTAAACAACACGTTACGAGATGTAGAATACGTTGCGAAATCCGCATGTCTATATCTCGAATAGTTTACGAGTTAAGTTACATTGTTTTGGTAGCAGGACTTTGTGGACATCCTGTATGCTCGAGTTCGCCTCTCGAGCATACGTTATGGCTAACTTACAAATCTATTTTATAATCGGTTCTCTCAGATGATTCTCAATGATCCATACTCTAAATCACTTATTACGTACGTAGAATTGCATCATTACAAAATAATTAAGTAGTATGTTACTTTTGAATTTTAATTTTTCAGTATATTTTGCTCCTTGATTAATTGTATCAATATATGTATAAAATGTACATAGATCACGCTGTCTTTCGTCAATATTAGAATACATTTCATGAAGAGCTTTATTAACACTAACTGGCACTATCAAACTCATGGTCGTACGGACATAGATCTCCATACATCTCTTTCCTGAGTTAACGTTTTTCATTAATCCCCTGTATAATTATTTCCTTCAAAGTGTGGTTAATGCTATTTTCCCTTCTCGTTCTTGGCCAACCTACGGTGTGCTTTCCCTCTGGTTTTCCTTCAAGGAGTTATCATGACCCGTTCCATTCCACTTTCGTGTCACATCTGCCCAACGCAGTCTACGATATTTATTATATCTATTATCCTATAAATATCATATAGCTCATAATTATGAAGTCTTCTCCGTTCGCCTGTCTGATCCATTAATATATTTACAGTAATTAATATTTAATTTGAACATATATATATATATATATATATATAAAGTGGCAAACATAGAAGCACACGTACCATCCATCCATAGTAATTCTGCCCGAGGGCAGGTCCATCACTGCAATCATAGCATTTTCATTCTAGGGTTTGCAGCTTTACTAGGGATTTGTAGGTGTGGTAGCTTCCCGTTGCTTTCAACAATGGTCAAGGATGATGATGATGTTGATGATGATTATGGCCATATGATTTCGGGTACCGTTTGGGCCTTGAAGGTTTCCTGACATTTGTCTTACAGGTGAGGAAAAACCCGATAAAAACCTCACCCAGAAAAACTCTCCTTAACGGGGATCGAACCCGGGCCCGCTGCGTGACGAGGCAGCACGCTACCTCAAGACCACAACGGTGGACCACAAGTACCATAACTTCCCCATTTGTAGCTCCCTCTCATTTTCTTTCATTTTTTATAAGAAAGGATACCACGATTATTAAACACTCTAGATACTCTATAATATCTGTTATAAATACGATTTAAAATTATAATATGAAATTATATACCTCTTATGTCCGTCTCCTCATTATGAATTTTAATAATGTTTCTTATAAATACGAAATTTGTTTCTTCTGAAAAAAAATGTCATGAAACATAAATCATGTTTAAAGTGGCGAACGTAACCTAGTGGCCAGGCTTTGCAAATTTACGTCAGTCAATAGACTAAATAAGGAGGGATTCAAGCAATACTATCAGTTGACAGAATTAAATTGAAATTCTCTAAACTGTTAATAAAGTTGGAAAATTTACTGACATGGTTTTACAACTGTACGTCAAACATGCACGTATCAATACTAGACATATAACGATACCTGCAGCCTAGTTGTCTGATGATAACATCCGCTCGCTTGTGGCTGAGAGAGATACAGTATGTAGAAAATACAGAAGGAACAGAAAACGGACATACTTACAATCCTACAAATAATTGCGCAATGAAGTAAAGCACATTGTTAGAAATACAAAATTATAGTAGGCCTACGCCCATAATATTCCTATACAATATAATTCAAACTCATCTGGCATGTGAAAATATTTAATATCAATCGACTTCTGTCAAAAAAAAATCAGGTAAAAACAGCAGACTTACCACTAGATGAGTCATTACCTTCCTCTCTACAGACAACCCTCCACACAAACAAAAGGCAATAGATGAATTGTTATCGTATTCCCGCTCCACCCGAGACAATTCTTTTTCTCATATATCTCACCCGATGACGCAAATAAAACACTTCCGTACTCGACAAGAAATAGTCAATATATTCAATAACTCTACCAGAAAAATAATTGGCATTATTATCCGGACAATAACGCATATTCTTCAAACCTCAATAATTACCGGGATTTTCCAAGGCGCTGGAAAATTACTCAAGTTTGTCCAACACCGAAATCAAACACACCCATAACACTTTATGACTAGAGAACAACCAGTATACTTACTTGTAACTGGGACTTATAATACACTCAGAAATAACAGACTACCACACCACATACGACTTCCTTGATTGAATATCAGTCTGGTTTAGAATGGGACATCATACAAGTACCGCATATATCGACATTGTAGAGGACATAAGGGAGTCAATGTACAAAAGTGAACTACTGCAATAGTCCTAATCGACTACAGCAAAGCCTTTGAAACAGTAGACATAGGCGTATTGGCACCTATACTAAATACATTTATCTGTCTGAAAATTGTTCTAATTGGTTTAGTTATTCCCCCCTTCTACTACAAGGTTTAGGCTATGCAGCCTGTTCCGGCGAAGTTAAAAGTGGAGTCCATCTTCTACGTGGTCGGCCAACATCTCTTGTTCCTCTGGGATTATACAGGAAGGTTCTTTTTGGTATTCTTTCGTTGTTCATTCTCATTATTAAGTGTTCTGCCCATTTATTATTATTTTCGCTGATTTTATCTTCAATTTTATATATATATATATAATATATATATTTAATTCTTCTCGTATAGTTCCATTCCTTATTCTATCCGCTCTCGTGCATCCTTTCACATTACGTAAAAACAGCATTTCCGCAGTCTGTATCCTGCTTTTATCCCTTGATTTCATTATCCAATTTTCACTTCCATACAACAACAAAGGAACAGCCATTGTTTTATATAATTTAAGTTTCGTATCTTTCCTTGTTTTCCGACCTAAGGTTCTTTTTATGGTTCCACAAATAGCCTGAAATTTATTTACTTTATTTTCTATATCTTTATTTTCTCTATAAGTTATATCACATCCTAAATATTGGAAATGTGATACTTGTTCTATTATTTTGTTATCCAGTACAATTTTTGATCTAATTCCATATTTACCAATAAATGCCATTACTTTTGACTTATTTATTGATATTTTACAATTATATCTATTGGCTATTAATTTAAATTTATATGCTAACATTTGGAGCTCATTTTCAGATTCTGCTGGTTTAGTTGTTACCTCATTAATTGTCACCAATCAGTGTTAATATTTCCTCTTGGCGGTTTTTGAGGAAACGAATATATCAAGCCGGGGTGCTCGTCCCTCTTCTCTCTGCATTTATATTAACGACGTGTTCAAGAAACTACAGACTGCAAACACCATCTTTACATCGACGACTTAAAGATTTGCAAACACTTTAGAACTGTCACAACTAACGGATGCATTGACAAAGTGAAAGCTGAATTTCAGAGACATATATTATTTATTTACAGACAGATCGGACTAAAACTAAATGTAAGTTAAACGAAAGCAATAATTATGTGGTGCATCCAAGAATATTAATCTCACATAAATAAAAACAATATGCCGGCTATCATATTATATATAGAAATTAATGTTTGTTTGTTTGTCTGTTCGTACTTCGTGCGCGGCCATACCGTTCATCCGATTGTGATAGGGTCTTTTGCAAAATGTTCAGGAGATTCCCGGGATGAACATAGGCTATAGGACAGTTGTGATACGCAAATTCTACACCCTTAAAAATCGCCCTTTGTAGTGGAAAACGTGAAAAAAGTAGCTCTTCGGTCTCTTAAATGGCTTACGCTACCTAAACCATAAGAAATACACAAAATTAATGTACACAGAACTGAATATCTGAAAAAGCTCTACAATAACGTCCGCGACAGCATATGTTTATCTGTTACAGATAACTCAGAATACCATTTTTGTCTTTCATTGATACCAAGAGAATAAAACCCATTCGGGTGAAGCTTTCATCTTCATTATTTGTACGAAGGATCCCTCGCCGTAGCCCAGTGGTTAAAGCAAGAAGGCTTCGCGCAGAACTACGGGACTTACGCTGATTCGAGTCACCATGGGGAAACAATATTTTCTCGTGGAATTTCGGCCAGTATCGCACCGGTGCACAGTGGGCCAGAACTGAAATCTAGCTGAAAAATAACTATTTTCACTCACCCTCATCAATTTATCTTTTCTTTCACTTTAATATAATTCTTATATGACGGTTCTTAACTTATCTGAAAAGGAGAGTAAAATTATAATGTGAAAAGAGTAGCTCTTTGGACGCTTAAATGGCTTACGCGGCTTAAACCATAAGAAATACACAAAATTAATGTACACAGAATTGAATATCTCAAAACACTCTACAAAAAAGTCCGCGACAGCATATGTTTATCTCTTACGGATAACTCACAATAACCATTTTTATCTTTCATTGATACGAAGAGTCCCGCGCCGTAGCCGAGTGGTTAAAGCAAGAAGTCTTGGCGAGAACTACCCGACTTACGCTGGTTCGAGTCTCCCTCCATGGGGAAAGAAATCTTTCTCATTGACTTTTGGCCAGTGTGGGACCGATGAACAATGGGCCAGAAATGAAATCTAGCTGGAAAAAACTATTTTCACTCACCATCATCAATTTATCTTTTTTGTTTCACTCTAAATAATTGTTAAATGACGGTTCTTAACTTATCTTCAGAGGAGGGTACAATTCTATGTTTATGAAGACAATATAAACATCGGAAGTTGCCGAAGGTTAAGAACTCATCTGGTCTATATCCCAGTTGTGTTATTAGCGTAGTATGTTCAAGTTCAGCAAGCTATTCTTCCTATTCTATATGGATACTTCACTTCAAGGTTTGTAATGTTATTGATATATTTAATGTTTTTCTGTATAACCAGATATTATGTTAAATACATGTGGAATCATACCTTCCATGCACTAAAAAAATTACACAATCATCTTATTTTAAATTGAGCTACAAAGAAAACTGTTCCGAATAGTAGTATAAATTTTAGTTATAATGTAGAGTGATTTATGGACTTTAATCCGAACAATAACATGTGTGCAAATTATTGCGTTTTTTAAATTAGCTTTCCCACTACAGGAGGTAGCCAGCAACTGAGGCCTACCGTTGCGCGCAGTGAATAATTGATCTAATATGAAAAAAATGTTACATAGAGGCAATAAGTTATCATTTAGTAAACAAATTAGGGGTAGGGGGATGTTAGCAGAATGTTTTATATTATATTAAAAATCAATTTTTTTTTTGAAAAGCGATTTTCTCAAACGTATGAAGTTGTGCGTGAGAAAAAATAATTCTAATGAAATATTCTGATTGGCTAGGAGTGGATGTTAACTTTCCCGTTATGAAGAATTCATTTAGAACAATGACAGTCGTTGGAAAATTATGTTGCACCTGCTTATGGAATTGGAAGACTTAAAATAACTTTCGAAGAGGCTGGAATAAAATAAATATTTACTTAAGCAGGAATTCTCTCGCGACGAACTTGCTCTTGTAACAGAAATATCACTTTGGTCATATGGTAAACGGGATACTGCTGATGTTTTAAAGACATTACTAAAAAACACAAAAAAATAGCTTCAAGATAATAATGCACATTACATATCAGCCTCTCAACTCCCCTATCTTCTATTTCGGACGAAGCATTGTCTTTTTTTACAATAAAATATCAATATGTCGATATATTTACATGAGACTAGGTGTCAAAAAGAGAGGTTGTGAAATTTTATCCATCCTATAATGCATCTAGGTAAGCAAATTTCTTATGCTACCTTTTCTAAGACAGACATTTCAGCAGAATTAAGACTTTTTTTTTGTTTTTATTCCAGCCTCTTCGAAAGATATTTTTGGTCATAAAATTCCATAAGCAGATGGAACAGGATTTTCAAACGACTGCCAGTGTTCTAAATTCTTAATAACGGGAAAGTTTACATTTACTTTTAGCCGATCAGAATATTTCAGGAGAAATCTAACTTTTTTTTTCTCTCGCACAGTTTCCTATGTTTTAGAAAATCACTTAAAAAATATTTTTATTTTTTTTAAAAACTTTCTCCGAACATCTCCTAACTACAATCTATTAATAGAGGAACACTTATTGCCTATATCGATCACTTTTCTTCATATATTAAATCAAACAATTCTCTGCGCGCGAAGATAAGCCTCAGCTGCCGGCCGCCTCCTCTAATAAAAAAGCTAATTACAAAAAACGCAATAATTTGCTCACATGTCATTGTAGGGGAATTGAAGTCCATAAATCCGTCTGTATTCTAACTAAAATTTGTAGTACTGTTCAGAACTTTTTTTTTCGTAGCTCAATTTAAAGTAAAACGATTGTGTAAATGTTTTAGTGTTTCGAAGGTATGATTCCACGTGTATTTAACACAATATCTGGTTGTATAGAAACATATTAAATATATCAATGAAAATTACAAACCTTGAGGTAAAGTATCCATAGAGAATTAGAAGAATAACTCACTGAACTTTAATGCAAAACGTATTTATTTCTACAGCTCGTTACACAACTGGGATGCGGACCAGATGAGTTCTTAACTATCGGTAAATTCCGATGTTTATATTATCTACATAAATTTACCATTCTTTGCAGATAAGTGAAGAACAGTCGTCTGCCAATAATTGTAGAGCGAAGAAAGATGAATTGGCGAGAGTTAGTAAAATACTTTTTTCCAGCTAGATTTTTGTATCGGACCCACTGTGCGGTGCCCACCCAGAATGGTGAGGCATTTGGGTAGCTACAATAAGTAGCGACTCCAGGTTGATAATACCAGCTATAGCGGCTGGAGGATCCGACATGCTGACCACATGTGACCTTACACTGGCTAGATGATCATCTCCTCTGTGATTAACACATGTGGATGTGAGACCAACAGCCTGCTGGTCGGCCAAAAGCCTTCTAGGCCTGTCGCGCTTTGAGTTTTTTTTATTGATGCCAAGAAGATCGGGATAAGTAGATTCCCCGGGCAAGCGTGTTCTACCATACCGTTCATCCGATTGATATGAGACTTTTTGAAAAATGTTCAAGATATTCCGGGAATGAACATAGGCTATAAGAGAGTTGTAATACTCAACCACTTCACCCTTAAAAAACACCGTTGAAATAAAGTCCCTATTTTGGCGCTAAATGCCTTACGCTACCTAAACTATAAGAAATACACAAATTGATGTACACAGAATTGAACATCTAAACAAACTCTACAATAAAGTAGAGTGTAACAGCGCACGGCTGGTAGTAAAAACACATTAAAATTTATTTAGGATTAGCAGCGCACGCAGCTTGTATTAGATAATAAATAAATTCCATAGTTAACGAACTTAAACATTTTGGGATCTTATCTAGATTCTAATCTAAATTGGAATACCCAAATAAAACTGCATATACAAAGATCTATATAATACGTTCCCTAAAGCAATTCAAGACAATTTATATTCCTACAATTCATGAAAGAATTTTAGTCCGAACTTAGCGATGCCGCGTTTTGACTAATGCGACATCTTAGAAACCGACATTAGCGATGAAGTGTGTGAAAAACCGCAGTGGGTTAATAATTTGTATCTCAGTTTCATATTTAATGTCTGAACATATTGTGATATTCCTCCATTTTTTCATGAATTGTCATTGGTCCGTCTCAAATATAGAAGAAAATCACACTGCCTACATCCCTTATTTAAGGTTCCACACATAAATTTTTAGTCTCACTATTCCAGTATCTGTCTCCCATTACATAATTTAAATACACGGTCACACCATAATATGTAGCTTAATATATCGCAACATATGATACTCCATCTCTCCAAATCATGTACTGTCTCCACTTCTCGAAATTTCCCACCAATGGAAATATGACCCGCCGGTCGATAGAATCGTTTTAAGAAAATATAAATTTATATTTACTTTAATTTTCCATTGAACATTACCTTCACGTGTAATGTACATGTATTAATTGATGCATTATTATTGTATTATTATTATTTTTATTATTATCATTATAACTATTGTTAATGTAATAATAATAATAATAATAATGACAATAACAAATAATAATAACAACTATTATTATTATTATTATTATATTACTATTATTATTATTATTATTATTATTATTATTATTAATTATTATTATTATTATCGTATAGAATGTTGCAGGTAAGCCCACATCAAATCCAAACTGCAAATTTTAATGTATTATTTTAAATTTATTATAATTAGTATATTTTATATAGAATATATATTGGTGACATGTAGTTGTATATTTGTTCTGGTTGAGTGGAAGAAAAGGGCTAATGGTCTTAAATATTTCAGAATAAATAAAACATTATTATTATTATTATTATTATTATTATTATTATTATTATTATTATTATTATTATTATTATACCTTTAATGAATGACCGACTGATTATACCCCAGTCGTTACTCGTGGGAACATTGGTACTCTCCAGCAGAAGTTTGTTAACCAAGCTAATTTAGTTACGCTTATTTACGTATGGAAGTCAACGTGACATGTGGTTAACACACCGCCTCAATGAGACATCTAATAGACCACTAAAGTATTACTTGGAGGATGATGGTTGGTTTAATTTTGCACAAAGGCCATTTTATTCAGGCATACGGTTCTTTAACGAGCCTGAAAATCTTCAGACTCGGGAACCACGGCTTGCAGTCTCTCCCGGAGGATTTGTCCCAAGGATTTCTCCATCCTAAAAATTAATCGACCACTGCCGGGTTGAACTCGCGTCCCTCGGAACTAGAGACAAGGAACATAGCCCACCGCGGCCGATAATATACATTTTATTATTACACGCTTTATATTAGCTTGACCTGTATCTATCTATCCATTTATCTATGTATGTAACGGAATCTTTCAACGCGATTTTCACCCACTTAAAATCATTGGATCGACTTGAAACTTTGCATACTTGTAGAGGACCCGTGACAATACAATAATTTCATATTTATTTCCTAAAATCCCGGCCATAATCATCAAAAAAAAAAAAAGTGTTTTTGTATCAATGTAACGGAATCTTTCAACGCGATTTTCACCCACTTAGAAACATTGGATCGACGTGAAACTTTCTATAAGTGTAGAGGACCCGTGACAATACAATAATTTCATATTTTGTTTCTAAAATCCTGGCCAGAATCATCCGAAAATAAAAAAAAATGAAAACTGGTATAATAGGTTGCGGACTTGTCGACGTTTTAGTCAATCGTTGTAAGAGCTCAGTTGGTAGAGCAGGGAACTCTTAGTGGTATATAATTTCAGTAATCCATACGTTGCTGGTTAAAATCCGGCTGGGAGGATTTTTTTTATAGAAGAGTATTACTTTTAGCTCATACTACAATAGTATCGAATTTAAAGATATTTACATTTTTATCTTATTCTGTAAAATATTAAAACTAAAAAATAAAAAATAAATAATAGTTTTAAAAAACTAAAATAACACGCTTTATTAGAAAACTAAAAAATGAAAAATAATTCTAATTTCCAATACGCTTGGGATAAAATTGAAGTGCTTTTTATGATTTTTACATTTTCTTCTTAAAGAGACTTTACTTTTACCAATATGTGTTTATTATCAAATATATTAATTGATATAGAGCACCCCACGCTTTTGATGGTAAAATTATTTTCTTTTTGTTGATAACTCTAATTTTATTCTAAATGTGTTGGAGATGATTTTTTTGTTGACCACTTTATTTTATCCAAAGCGTATTGGAAATTATAATTATTTTTCACTTTTTAGTTTTCTAATAAAGCGTGTTCTTTCAGTTTTTTAACACTATTATTTATAACGTATATATATTCATTGATGAAATAAGCAATTGATATTATGAATATAAACTGCTCAAAACAATTAGAGGAACACTATGAAATATGCAAATAATTTTTCATTGGATAAAGGTACAAATATGAAATTAATAAAGTATATTATTTGTGGTTATTTATTTATTGCTCATATCAGTAAAACAAATGAATAACGCTGACAATTAACTTTTCAAATAACTCCGCTATATAAGCAATTGAATCTTGTGCTTATTTTTCAAAGTTAAACATTCGTTATATAGAGATAGTATCGTGTATGGCCTCCACAACATTCGATGACATTTTGGCACCTTCGTGGCATGCTCCCAATAAGATCCTGGATTTCCTCTTGCGGGATATTCTCCCATTCCTCCTTCAGAGCATCTCCAAGTTGCTGCAGAGTTTGTGGAGCTTGATGTCGGTTCCTGACCTTCCTGTCTAGAAGATCCCACAAGTGTTCAATAGGGTTGAGGTCTGGGCTGACCGCTGGCCACTCCATTACCTCAATTTCATTTCTCCTCAGGAAATCCCTGGTGACAGCCGCAGAATGTGCCCTGGCATTATCCTACATAAACAGAAATCCAGGGCCTACTCCAATGGCAGCAGGTACTACATGCTCTTCCAGAACGTGCTCGATATACCGGACAGCATTCAGTCGCTGGGGAACAAGTACAAGGTCCGTACGATTGTTGTACATAACTCCGGCCCACACCATTATGGAACCTACTCCGAATCTATCAATTTCCTGTACAGCTTCTGCAGAAAATCTTTCTCCTGGCCGTCCCCACATCCTCAATCGACCATCACAACGTGTAACACGATATCTGGATTCGTCCGAATAGAGCACAGACTCCTACTGGTTCAGGTTCCAATCACCATGGTTTTCAGCATACGTACGTCTTGCTGCCTTATGCCCATTTGTTAAGCGTGGTTTTTAACGGGCCTTTTTGGACGAATATTCTCTTTCCTTAATCTGTTCCTTATGGTTTGGTCTGAAACCCGGATTCCGGAAGCCATATGAAAGTCATTCTGCAGGTCTTTTGCAGTTTTTGTACGCTGTCGAAGAGCAGAAAGAACAACGTATCTGTAATCCTGGGGGCTTGTTTTAAATTTACGGCCCTGGCCACGTCTTCTACATTACTGACCTGTCTCTCTGTGCCTGTTGCGTAACCTGGACACCACGGAAGGAGAAACCCCAAGCTCTCTAGCCACTTGTCGCAGAGATTGACCTTGTCGTAAAAGATGTAGAGCATGATACACTTCAAACTCATTTAAATGCCTCATTTTGTCAGAGACTTCAATAAACAAGGCAATAATCAACATTCGTCACTATAGCAACATCAGGAAGCTTACCAATTAGAAGTGGCCAGTGCCTTCCAAATAAAAAAAATTCTCTATATTTGTTATTTGAAGTAATTCTCTGTATTTAGGCCATGGATCTTTAAAATTTGTATCCAATGATAAAATTAATAATTCAATTTACATATTGTCCAACTTTCAGCATCACAGCTTTAAAATACAATTACTTATTCAATTTATTACAAGTGTTCCTCTAATTGTTTTGAGCAGTGTATTATTTATGCCCGTGACTTATATAGGAGTACCTTCATTGCATTACCTGCAAAGCGGCCCCTACAGATCAATATTTACGTCAATCCATCCATAGTAATTCTGCCCGAAGTCTGGTCCTTCATGCTATGCTTGCAGCTTTACTAGTTGTGGTAGCTTCCCGTTGCTTTCTACACCGGTGAAGGGTGATGATGATAATGATATGAATGATGACCATATGATTTCGGGGACCTTCTTGCTTAGCTGAAACTAACCGAACTCCCTTTGATTTAGCTGAGGGGGAATTGGTGCTGTTTGGGCCTTAATATTTTCCTGACATTTGTCTTACAGGTGGGGAAAAACCCCGATAAAAACCTCACCCAGAAAAACTGCCCCGACCTGGGATCGAACCCGGGCCCGCTGCGTGACAAGGCAGCGCGCTACCTCGAGACGACAGCGGTGGACTTATTTATGTCAATATTGCACAATAATTGGCATTGTACAGTAATATTGAGCGTCTGTAGATCACATTGAAAGATTGCACAATATATTGAGTCAATAAAAATGTTTGATTTTTATTGTGCAATCTAGTAAACATTGTCTGTTGCCAATATTACGCAATACTAGTTCAGTTCTGTGTTAACAGTGTTGGAATAAACATGTTGACTACGAAAGTATCACCCGCGAACTAATTTATTGAGCAATAATATTGCACAGTGTGGGTTGGCCAAGAAATATTATTATACAAAATATTGTGAAATATATTGACGTAAAAATTTATCGTGTATTGGCAGCTTAAGACTATTACATTTGCCTATTTTATTCATATGTTCAGGAGTGGCTGCGGTGTGGGAAATTGGTCTAATTTCTTTAATGTCACACTAGTTTTCACTAAAATTAAAATCATCTTTATTCGCTCACAATACCTCACTGTATGAAAATACGTAATTTTCTTCTATAAGGGTTCTATATAAACTCTATTTATGTCCTAGTCGCTTTTTCCACTCGAAAATGTTTTCACTCACGAAATGACTCGTGAATTTATCAAGAGGATTTTGAAATCAAGAGTGGCATTTGCTAGGTCTACGAGACTTAACTGTTCTTATTATATCTGGCTTCCTATAAAGACCATGTAGTTCATTGTTATGTAGTCTTCTTCACTCACCTGTCTCTACATCTCTCTTTAGTCCAAAACTTTTCCTAAGTACTTTATTCTCAAATACTCGTAATCTCCTTTCCTCCCTTAAAGTAAGAGTCCATGTTTTGCACCCATACAATATAACTGGAAGAATAACAATTTTATATATTTTCAGTTTAACGTTCTTTGAAAGGAGTTGGGACATCAAATTCTCTGCAATGCATAATAGCATGCATTTCCAGACTTGAGCCTACGTTTAATTTCTTTGTGCATCTCATTCCTATTTGTGATTATTGTTCCTAGGTACTTGAATTCAGTCATTTCCTCAAAAGTTCCCTCATTTGTCATTAGCTGTCCATTTCCATTATATAAATTATTTGTACGTGTGACCATATATGTATATATTTACTTCCAGTCCTAATTTCTTAGTGTTACTCAATAGTGTGTGCGTATTGTCCTTTAGTATCTCCTCGCTATCGGCCAATAGTAGTACACTATCATCATAAACTAAAAGCTTATTAATACCATTGAGTTGAAGGCCTTCCTTATCCTCTAAAGATATGATGGCATGCTCTAGTACAAAATTAAATAGTGGAGGAGATAGTGCATCCCCTGGCTTCAACCCATTTTGGATTTCAAAAGTGTCCGAAAACTGTTTGCCTACACGCACCCTACTCTTTGTGTCATGTCGATACATTCGTATAAGTCTAACTAACTTTTTAGGAATTCCGAACTCCAACAGGATACTATATAACTTCTCCCTCTTAATTGAATCGTATGCTTTTTTGAAATCTACGTAGAGTAACCAAAGTTATAGGTTATGAATTTATGTTTTAGTAAACAACTCAGTAAAATTATTATTTAAAAAACACAATTACTGAATACAAAATTATCAAATGTGTAGTTCAAAGGAATGTGTTCATTATTTGCTATATTCAATGTATTTGTTGGAGAGTCTGTCACTGCAAAATAATGTTCTGACCTGTTCAGAATATTAAAAAAGAAGAGCTTTCTCTATGAAAAGAGCAGGAGCTGGTGAAGAGAATTCGATAAAGAGCGAGGTGAAACACGACTGTCATTGGTTGTAAAACAGAATTAATTGAAACGTGATTGGTCATTGTTTCCCATTTATAGCATGAATTAATTAGTCGGAAAGAACTAATTTACTTTCAAATAGCGATCAGCTTGGCGACTCATTATATCAACCCGAATAATTCCCAAAACCTGTCGCATATTTTCCATATGGGAGGGCATAACAATCTGGACAATTCCTGAATCGAAATACGTGAGAGGCCGAAAATTCCAGAAATGATGTATAAGAGCCTGTGGTAAGATCCCAGTGCTCTCCCCTCTGACACATGTGTTACCAATTACGAATCTCCCATTACATGTAATGTGACACCTGATTCCTGCCACTGCCCGAAATTCAAATGTCAGCCCAACTATGCCTGTCCTACATCTCGGTGGAAATCATGTTCGTTTTCTAAATATTGTAGTACACGATGCTTCAAAGTTCATCTTTTTAAAGCCATTTTATATGACTGTAAATAGCTAAATTATACATTATAAATAGCCCAAATAATTCTGAGGATATTTCAGGCGTGTTTTAGTATCAGTGTTTTAATACATGTATGTTCATACCTGTTAAACCAAATAGTATATTACGATGCGAGGTTAGGAAGTGGTTTTTACAGAAGGGAGGAAATGTTTAAAAACCGAGCAACAGCGAGGTTTTTAATTTCCGAGATTCTGTAAAACACTTTAGAAACATGGGTTGTACATTATGTTTTGCGCGAAGGTGTTTTGAAAATAATAAATAATGGTAAAATAATAACAACTTTGTTGGAAATGTTTGCATTTATTATAAACAATTGACTAACGTTAACAGTGTGGGCAATGTTTATTAGTTGATACTACAGCAGGTCGTGACACCAGACAGTCATAAAATGGCAGCTAGTACGTATTTATTGTTTTATATTGTTTCAAATAAAGTTCAGTTCATTTAAAATGCTGTGATTTGTTTCCTGTAATGCTTATTAACAACCTTTTGGATATATTTTTGTGTATACATCGTACGTAGCATATATAAAGGGCAGTGGTTTTAATTCCCGCACGAGGTTTGTAATATGTATAATTATTTAGGTTGGTAACTCCGAAATGTAGGAAGTTGAACTTTCAATCATGGTGGCCATTGCTGTAAGTACAACAAAACGCACTATCGCGCAAAAGATAATGTTTATAAAAGGATTTACTCCAGGATGGTTTAATTATGTGTCCAGGATAAGGTACATGGGCAATTTGTTTGCTCCGGTCTAGTTGGGTTCAGGTTTTCCGTAGAACAAGGATATATCTCGGGTATCCGTGAAGAAGGATATTCACTGTGGAAAAACAATAGCCTCGGTGTGATGCCTTGAAATTGACGTCCCACTTTATTATCACTATATTTTACACTTGTATTCGACAATTTAACTTGTCGCTGAAGGCTGTTGGTGGTCGGAAGCGTATATTTATTATTCACTGCACGTGTTTAAATAATTATTCTAATTCCAAAGTTTGGGTCAAATAAATGTCCTATCACTTATTTATAGCTACTTGACTTTAAATTCCTATGAACTCTGGGTCGAAACTAATAATATTTATATCACTAAAAAAGTGCGCTCTGACTGATAGCGCCGAAACTTAGAGGAAACGCGCTTGTAGTTTTGACTTAAACAAAGCGATGTGCCTCCTCGACTGGCACACGCACTAGTAACTTTAAATTTTGCTAAGAATGAATATTTATTTTCTCTATGTGATCCGGCATCCGTCCCTTCCACCAGAAGTCTTAGCGTCTCATAAAGAGTTCGCATGTTACAACAATTTTGAATTGCAAACCATGTCTTGAGGGCGTTGTCGGGGGTGTTAAACTTAAGCGTTTGTAGTCATTTCCCCTCCTTTAAATTATTGGCGTCCCAATATCAAATTTGCAGGGTTGTCCAACTAAGAGTTTCCTTTGCAAGGGCGAATTCTGTTTGTCGGCCTCCACCTTCTGCCGCCAATCTGCGCGCTTGTTTCGTTAAATTGACTTGTGGAGACTTTTTTGCGTAGCTTACCTAGGAAAACCCGGTAGCTTGTTAGTTGCTGTCCACCCTTTTGTATGCAGTTTTGGATTTAGTTATTATTATTACAAGTTAATAATAGCACAGTCTTGTAATTCCCTTCTACAAAGGAAACTGCAAACTTTTTCTCCATTGTATAAGGGCTTACCGTTCCATTGTATCTTGTTTACTAGTGTGGTTCATCACTATAGCAAAGGTCCATTTCTATGAGCGAGCGCTAATCACTTGGTACTCAAGTTTTATTGATTGCATATGAAATTGTTTTATGGTAAGTCGTATCAAATTCATTACGCTACCAAATGAATTCCTGGTTTCGTCCCGTTTAATTTGAGTATAAATTTGCCCTACTTCTGACAATAATTACAAGTTAATTGATTATTCACCTTTAATAAAAGTTCTTATTTCTCTGAAATAAGAGGACTCGGTGCATGTTATGTAATGTGAAATAAGACTTTATACGCTGTAAATATTGGAGGTGTTGCGAGTGTTTTATGACTTAGTTATACATTCTCGACTTATCCCTATAATGTTACATTTAATCCTTCTAAAGTAAATAATATGTGATTCTATGAATAATGTACGAAAACAACTTAATTTGAAGAAAAAAAACTAGCACTTTTTGGTACCTAAAAAGATAAAAACATATAGCCCCAAACAAATACAATCGACTCACAAATTAAAAAAAATTAAAAAACGACGAAAAAAGTGCTACTGTAATACTAGCTCTATAATTGTTGTAGATATTTTTTCGGGGCTTAAATTGTAGTCTTTTATGACGCCTATATATCTTAAAAATTTAGTCCAAAAATATTTATAACTTTCTGCACAATTCTCTAAAATGCATAAACAGGGGTGTGAGTAATATGCTGTTCATTATGGTCAACAAGTGTCCTACAGTAAATATGTTCCTCAAGAGTTGGTCTAGACCGTTTCTATAAGTAAAAGTCAATGAGAGGTCTTATTAAATGATTACACCTCTATAATCAAGAATTAATATTTATAGGTATGACAATTATATTATTAACAATAATTCAATGATGACGAGATATTGTACGTGAAGGAACGTACCAAGGACTCCACACTAAGTTTCTCACAAAAGGATTACGATGAGGAATAATTCTATTTATTATTTCAGAAGTATTTTTCTTTCTTTAATTTTTTTGAGCCTTCTTTCATAGAAGTCTTTCTCCGTTACATTCAATTTAAAGCCTTAAGAATGCCTATGAACATCGTGTTATTTTTGTCTCACGCGCCACCAGAAGGGAAGGCCCAGTGTGGTGGGTGGGCAAATCTCGATTCTCCAGGTGCTCGAGTACATCTCGCGTGTTCCCTCACCATGTTGGCCCTTATCCTACACATGGCAGCGTGTAAGACTAAAATAGAGCAATAGGATGAAATCTTATATTTTCAAGTTAAAATACCGTTATTCGTTTTTCTAGTAAATTTCGTGTTGTCCCTTGTTTTTATTTATTTTCTATTTAGCATATATTTTTAGAATTTTTATCCATAAAAATAAATATTGTAATGTTCTTTAACGTATAAATATCTGAACATAGTTTTAAATTTGTTTGAATTTAGATAATGGCATACCATAAATAACCTTGAGGAAAACACTAACATGTACGTCATGGATTATAAAAACTAAATCCTTAAAAGAATAATACAGTAGCGTTTTATTTTAAGGGCAATTTCCCAATGTTACTACATCTCACAGGAATATTGTGTGTAATATGTATCAACAAATTTACGGAAAATGGATGGATTCTCCGATAGACGAAGCAGAAAAAAAACTGCCAGGTACCGAGGAAATTGGTAAATGTTAGATTCGATGTTAAATTAATTAATTAGGATTCACAGTTTCTTCAAATGTATGATAAATATGTGGCAGTACAAGAACATCATTTTCAACATTTTCTCTGACAAAAGTATATTATTACTCCAATTGTGGAGTTGAGATATCCCTGTTCTTGATTTGAGAGGGCTGTGTACATGAGGATTTACCTGTCATCGAGTTTATTCCAGTTCGCCGCATGGATCACACGTTTTCGGTAAGTCTACATGGAAGAAATAATATAATTATATAATAATTTCAGACAAAATGGATTCGCTGAAGCTGAAACCAGTGTTTGAAATACTGAAAATGATTGGATTGGAAGAAATGCCACCACTTCTAGTAGACTCTAACTATGAAAGTAAACCGAGGATAAATTGGTTGGCTGTAGCTGCTAAAGCTAAAAAGCTACTTTCCATTGATCTGCTGGTAGGATTTAGTCTCCTACCACCTGTGTTTGATGACAAGAACATTATATCGCTTGGTCCAGCTGTACAAACGTCATTTGTTCCTGGGTAAGTAAATTAATAATAAACATTTCTTTTATTTAAGTTGTTAGGCATATTATGTCGTAATGAATGTAAAACTTCGCCTGCTTGTTCATTTCTTACACTTAATTTGATCTGAAAGTCTTTGTAATTTAAATAAAATCATTTGCTATTCCAGCCACCAATGAACATTTGATCGTAGAACAAGTTGACCAACATGTTCCTTCTAGAGTCCTTAGCCAACATGTTTCCTCACATATAAGGAGATTCTATCCCAAGAGTCCATCAGCAATTAGGGTGAGAAAATGTGCACGTTGGTGTTAGATGGGCAAGTTAATGTTAGTTAGGGAAAATTAAGGTGAGAAAATGGGCGAGTTAGTACACCAGATTAGTTTAGTGTTCACTTGTTTGCTAGCGGGTTTTTGTGATAAATTGGCTACAGAGTCTGAGCAATGACTAAATACATGTTTTACATTGAAAATATGCTGATTTTAGATTAGTTTTAGCTCAACTGCTCACTTTTTTCAGGTATTTTTCACATTTGTTTTGAAAAAAAAATATTTCTCAGGTAATTATTCACATACTGCAACAATACATTTTTGTTTTTCTTTTTATTTGAATTTGTATGGATGACATGATGGCATATAATCCAGAAAATTTATTTTACTTACATGTTTGAGCTCCAAAAAATAAGTTAATCTTCTCTTCTGTAATGTATATTAAAAATATTACTGAAGTTCGTAACTAATATATTTTTGTTACTATTTACAAGAAGTCATCACAACATTTCGGTAACAGTTGAAAAATGAACCCATGTGGTAACTAATAACAATATACAAGCTAAATACGAAACAGTAAACAAGTGATGTTGTTGTCTAATGTGCTGCAGCTAACACTGAAGTCATTAACAGTCTTGCTCTCCAATACTTGGAGGTCTTAGAATCGTCATGTTTGAGTAAACAAGTTAAAGAATTAAAAACCGTGAAAAAATTATAAACATAGAACACAATCATAAACTTAACAACAAAAGAGATAATAACATGCTAAATATCACAAAATTAAATACACACAGACAACAAACCAAATAACTTTTTATTGTACTACAAATTCAATTTTCGAACGAAAATGTAGATAGAATTTAACACAAAATGGTAGTTGAAATCGAGTGTAATAAATAAACTTCAGTTTAGAATAAAGAATGTGATAGATATTAAGACGTTAAAATCATAAAAGAAATTTCACCAAAAATAAGCGATAATGAAAAAGAAAATCTTAAACACATAATTAAAATAAAAATTAAATTAAATTAAAAGTAGGAGCAAAAATATAATACACAAAAGCCGATAAATGCAACACAATAGCGCTCATGGGCAAGGCAGAGTACATTAATAAACCTAAGCTATTTATAATTGACAATTTTACGAGAATCGAAAAGGCTCCCACGGGAAAGTACAATACAGAAATAAAGGCATTAATAAAGTACGTTTCTTTGGTAACTACCATAGCTAAAAACAAACAAAACAAATATGCATAAAGTAAATGCAAACCATCACCACCAATAATGAAAGCTCTTCCGAAAATTCATAATAATGGCACATGACTGAGAGCAATTGTTAATTTTATAGATGCTCCTAGTTAAAACACAAAAATTATTTGCCCAGAATATAAATACGACGTTAAACTAGAAAATTAATATAAATAACAATTCATACTATTTAGCAGACAAATTTCATAAAATGAAATTAATGAAAACACAAAAATTACGTCATTCGACATAATAAACTTCAATATAAACATCCAAATGAAGTAACAATAAACATAATAAAACAAAAACAAACAGCGTCCTTGACAAAAAATACATTAACTAATAATATGGGCCTGCGAAATAGTTGCGGCTTCAGATATTTTAATGCAAATAAGTCAAGTCGAATGCCCTGTTAACGGAACTATTACTACTTTTTGCGTATCACGTACAGAGTTTGCATAATTATATTTTAAACATAAAAATGAGAGTACGCGGTCCACCACTTGTATGCGGTATATAAGTACATGCTGTATTAAAATATGTAAATATCTAAAATAAATTACAATTTTATACTATAATCACTTATTTTAATCATACCAGCTTGTCAAAAGATAACAATCCGCGCCCTATCAATTAATCGAAATTAAACAATTTCGTACGCGATTTAGGTCTTGCAAAGAAAACAAAAAGTGAACTTTTATGTTCCAGATTTAAAGAAGACAATATTTTAGTTCCTATCACAACTTTATATTGGTATAGACATCGTAAAAAATAATTTATAAAGTATTTCGTAATGGGGGAAGTTAATATATTGTTGTTATATCCCTGGTTCAATGGTCGCATAGGACAGTTTATAAATCGGCAGATTGATGTATGTTTATTGATTCTAGCATAATAAGTCTAAAGGGCGCGTTCTTCTGCATAATGCGAATGTTTTATGCTTCAGTTCCAGTATTTCAGTCAGTGTACATGAAAGAAACATGTACAAACATGTGTTATAAAATAATAATAATAATAATAATAATAGTAATAATAATAATAATAATATTTTATTTATTCTGGCAGAGTTACGGCCATAAGGCCTTGTCTTCCACTCAACCAGCGCAAATTACCAGTATATTTGATGATATAGATTATATGCACAATACTAATTATAAATAATTAAAAATATATTAAGTGTTGCAATGGAAATTTCATGTACAAACAACATTTTATACGATGATAATAATAACAATAATAATACGTATGATGATAATGACAATAATAATAATAATAATAATAATATTTTATTTATTCTGGCAGAGTTACGGCCATAAGGCCTTGTCTTCCACTCAACCAGGACAAATTACCAGTATATTTGATATTATAGATTATATGCACAATACTAATTATAAATAATTAAAAATATATTAAGTGTTGCAATGGAAATTTCATGTACAAACAACATTTTATACGATGATAATAATAACAATAATAATACGTATGATGATAATGACAATAATAATAATAATAATATTTTATTTATTCTGGCAGAGTTACGGCCATAAGGCCTTGTCTTCCACTCAACCAGCACAAATTACCAGTATATTTGATAATATAGATTATATGCACAATACTAATTATAAAGAATTAAAAATATATTAAGTGTTGCAATGGAAATTTCATGTACAAACAACATTTTATACGATGATAATAATAACAATAATAATACGTATGATGATAATGACAATAATAATAGTAATAATAATATTTTATTTATTCTGGCAGAGTTATGGCCATAAGGCCTTGTCTTCCACTCAACCAGCACAAATTACCAGTATATTTGATAATATAGATTATATGTACAATACTAATTATAAATAATTAAAAATATATTAAGTGTTGCAATGGAAATTTCATGTACAAACAACATTTTATACGATGATAATAAAACATAATAATACGTATGATGATAATAACAATAATAATACTATGATATAATAATAATAATAATATATTATAATAATAATAATATTTTATTTATTCTGGCAGAGTTACGGCCATAAGGCCTTGTCTTCCACTCAACCAGCACAAATTCCATATATTTGATAATATAGATTATATGCACAATACTAATTATAAAGAATTAAAAATATATTAAGTGTTGCAATGGAAATTTCATGTACAAACAACATTTTATACGATGATAATAATAACAATAATAATACGTATGATGATAATGACAATAATAATAGTAATAATAATATTTTATTTATTCTGGCAGAGTTATGGCCATAAGGCCTTGTCTTCCACTCAACCAGCACAAATTACCAGTATATTTGATAATATAGATTATATGCACAATACTAATTATAAAGAATTAAAAATATATTAAGTGTTGCAATGGAAATTTCATGTACAAACAACATTTTATACGATGATAATAATAGCAGTAATAATACGTATGATGATAATGACAATAATAATAATAATAATAATAATAATGATAATAATAATAATAATAATAATTTATTTATTCTGGCAGAGTTAAGGCCATAAGGCCTTGTCTTCCACTCAACCAGCACAAATTACCAGTATATTTGATAATATAGATTTTATGCACAATACTAATTATAAAGAATTACAAATATATTAAATGTTGCAATGGAAATTTCATGTACAAACAACATTTTATATGATGATAATAATAACAATAATAATACGTATGATGATAATGACAATAATAATAGTAATAATAATAATAATAATAATAATAATAATATTTCATTTATTCTGGCAGAGTTACGGCCATAAGGCCTTGTCTTCCACTCAACCAGCACAAATTACCAGTTATTTGATAATATAGATTATATGCACAATACTAATTAATAAGAATTAAAAATATATTAAGTGTTGCAATGGAAATTTCATGTACAAACAACATTTTATACTATGATAATAATAACAATAATAATGCGTATGATGATAATGACAATAATAATAGTAATAATAATAATAATTTATTATTATTAGTATTATTATTATTATTATTATTATTATTATTATTATTATTATTGTAGTATACATATGAAACATGAAAATAATAAAGCACCTGGTGAGGATGGACTTCATATAGAATTGTTTAAATATTCTGACAAAACTCTTAAACAAAAATTTCTGCACTTACTAAACAAAATAATCTTGGGAGAAGACCTACCTTCATCTTGGCAGAAAGCCATTATCATACCAATTTTTAAAAAGGTAACCTCAAAGATTGTAATAATTATCGAGGCATTAGCCTTCTCAACAGTGGATATAAAGTTTTTACCAAAATTCTAGCTTCTAAATTACAAAAACACTATGAAAACTTATTAGGGGAAGAACAAAATGGTTTTCGTAAGGGAAGATCCTGTGCCGATAGTCATTTCACCTTAAAACTCCTTATCGAAAAGCACAAAGAATTCAATAAAGAACTACATATAGCGTTTATAGATTTTATTAAAGCATTTGATCGAGTTGACAGACAAAAACTTTTAGATATCTTAACTGATGATGGAACACCAAATCAACTGATCCAAACAATTTTTAATCTGTATAAAAATATCATCATAGCAGTACAAATAGGAACAGAATTGTCAGATTGGAAACATATAAATTGCGGAGTCAGACAAGGATGCCCTCTATCACCACTTTTATTTAATGTATACAATAATGCTATCATCAGACACTGGAGATTGACAGTTCATGGTAATATTCCTCTCTCAAGACACACAATTTTAGACACACTCTTATATGCAGATGATCAGGCTCTTTTCGGCAATAATGAAGATGAATTACAATATTCTACTCATCATCTTAATATAATAGCCCAAACGATTTAACATGGAAATATCAACAACAAAATCTAAAGTTATGGCCTTTCAAGGGAAATTCCCAGTAAGAAGTAAAATTTGTATTCAGAATTCAATATTAGAGCAAGCAAATTCATTTAAATACTTAGGATATAATCTAACTTATAATGAGGAATGTGATATATCCTATCCTTTACAAAACTACAATAAAGCTTTAAGAATTTATCAACCAAGTTTTTTAAACCATCAAAAGCGCAGAGACACACAAGAACGAAAAAAAATCTATAAAATTCTCGCTAGACCCATAATCTGTTATGGCAGTGAAGCTTGGACCATCAGAACTCAGGATGATCGTCATATTACAGCCACGGAGATGAAATTTCTGCGACGAACTGCAGGTTATAGCCTTCTAGACCACCAAAGAAATTCAACAATAGCCAGACAGTTAAACATCGTACCTATATCTGAATACCTCCAAGAATATAGAAACAATTGGCTAGCCCATATTCAGCGCATAGATTGTCACAGAATACCAAAACAAATTCTTCACTACATTCCTCGAGGCAGAAGATCTGTGAGTCGACCTTTTCGGAGATGGCGGGAGACCGTAACGGGCCACTGGGCCTAATACTTGAAAGGACGATGATGATGATATGATAAATTATACTAGAAACACCAATTAATATATGCACCTTACACTGGGTAAAGATGAAGTCGAGGTTAGATAAAAATATAAATTTAGATTTATTTTAATATATGCCAATGTCCGGCAGCCCCTTATGTGTACTATTCTAGAAAAAATAGAATATCATGAATAACAGTGGCACGTGTGCTGTGACCGTACGGTGCGTGGTATTTTATTGGGGGAACAAACAGGGTACACAAAATTTCCATATGTTACGTGCGAATGGGACTCTAGAGCCAGGGAGAGACATTGGAAAGTAGTCCTACTAATTGGTCGAAAAGAAAACAACTAGTGAAAATGTAATAAATCGTCCATTAGTAGATTCTGAAAAAAATATATTGTTATCTCCTTTGCACATAAATGTAGGATGAATGAAATAATTTGTTAAAGTTTTGTACAAAAATGTCCCTTGGTACCAATACATTGCTGAAAAAGTTCTGTTACTGTCGGAGGCAAAAGTAAAGGAAAACATTTTGATGGTCACAGATTCGCGAATTTATTAGGGAGGTTACTTTAAAAAAAACCGCATGTCTAACATGGAGCTACAAGCTTGGGAAACATAAAAGCTCGCAATCGAGAAGCTTCTAGGTAATGTTAAATATGATCAATAGGCCTGTGAGAAAATTGTAAAAATCATGTTGAACACAGCAGAGAAATCTTACTTAATATCTATGGAACTCACTTCCTAGTCTTGTTAGAGACTGTTGATCAAAATTATAATAATCTTATATACAAAAATCAATGTTTTTTTGTTTGTTTGTATGTTTGTTGGTTTGTTTGTTTGTATTCTATGCGCGGCCATAACGTTGATCCGATTTTGATTTTTTTTTTTTGCTAAATGTTCAGAAGATTCCCGGGATGAACATAGGCTATAAGAGAGTTGTGATATTCAACCCCTTCACCCCTAAAAATCACCCTTTGTAGTGAAAAGTGTGAAATAAAGTCCCTAGGGATAAGTCGATTCCCGGACAAACATGCTCTGCCATACTGTTCATCCGATTGAGATGGGGCTTTTTGAAAAATGTTCAGGAGATTTCGGGGATGAACATAGGCTATAAGTGAGTTGTAATACTCAACCCCTTCACCCCTAAAAATCACCCTTTGTAGTGAAAAAACATGAAATATAGTCCCTATTTTGACGCTTAAATGGCTTACGCTGCCTAAACCATAACAAATACACCAAATGAATGTCCACAGAATTTAACACCTAAAAACCTCTACTAAAACGTCCGCGACAGCATATGTTTATCTTCTACGGATAACTCATAATAACCACTTTTGTCTTCACTGATACCAACAATATCGGGATAAGCAGATTCCCGAACAGTGCACGGCATATTAGCATTTATTTTATGAGTAGCAAGCGCACGCCGGGTATTGGCTAATCTAATATATAAAAATGTTTGTTTGTTTGTTGGTTTGTTTGTTTGTTCGTATTTTATGCGCGGCCATACCGTTGATCCGATTGTGATGGGATTTTTGCAAAATGTTCAGGAGATTCCCGGAATGAACATAGGCTATAAGAGAGTTGTGATACTCAACTCCTAAACCCTTAAAATGACTCTTTGTAGGGAAAAACGTGAAAGAAATCATTTTTTGACGCTTAATTGGCTATCACTGCCTAAACCGCAACAAATACAGAAAATTAATTTACAGAGAATTGAATATCTCAATAAACTCTACAAGAAAGCCCGCGACAGCATATGTTTATCTCATACGGATAACTCACAATAGCCATTTTTGTCTTTCATTGATGTCATGAAGAATGAGGTAAGTAGATTGCCGGACAAGCGTTGTGATGGGGCTTTTTGCAAAATGTTCAGAATTTTCCCGGGAAGGTTATAAGCTACAAGAGAATTTTAATGCTCAAGCCCTTCACCCTTGAAAATTGCCCTTGGAATTCAAAAGAAAAAATAAAAGTGGCTTTTTGTACGCTTAAATGGCTTACGCTGCCTAAACCATAACAAATACACCAAATTAATGTACACAGATTGAATATATCAAAAATCTCTACAAAAAAGCCCGCGACAGCATATGTCTATTATTTAGGGATAACTCACAATAACCATTTTCGTCTTTTATTGATGCCAAGAAGATCGGGATTAAGTAGATTCCCGGGCAAGGAGAGCAGCAGCACGTATAACTCGATATAACGAATTTTGTCTTTTAGCTCATTACTGCCAAATACATCGGGATACGTAGATTTCCGGACAATGCCGGGTAATCAGCACGGGGTATCTAAAAAAATAATGATATAAATTTATAATTATTATTCCTTCTACTTATTCAACTAAACGTAAAAACACATTATAATTTATTTAGGCGCAGGAACGTACGTCGGGTATTAGCTAGTTTAAATATAAAATTAACTGATATTTTAAGTTCCACGTAATGAAAATACTATCTACATAACAACTACGTGTCAGCATCTTGTATTATTTATGAATATTCATCTGGGAAGTATTTATTATTTTTTATGTTATGTTTAGTTTGTGTTAATATTACACCACAATCGCTTTGTGCACTGTTCTGTCTATACTCTAATAATATTTTATATTGTAATAATTATGTAAAGTGTTATATGATTTTATTATTCGCTGGTTTAGTGGGAAAGAATGCCTTATGGCCTTAACTCTACCAACTTAAATAATGATGATGATGATGATTATTATTATTATTATTAATACTATTATTGTTATTATTTTAATGTTTCGAAACCATCTCAATTAGGTAAAACATCAACTATTACTAATAATACTATTACATTAATATGTACTTGAGAATAATATTGTTTTAAATTCTACAGCGATTATAAGTACATGCAATTTTAAATAATTTATGATTTGTCAAGTAACTTACGATGTTACAATAAAATGACACTGCTGAAGAGATTTCAGAAGTGATGTTAATTTCTGCTTCAAAGTTGCTACTGTCCGGCAGTTAGTAATTTATGCACGTAGCGAATTCCAATAACGGGAAAGCGAAATAGTAAGAGGATAAGAATAACGAACTATTGTCATCAAGTGTGATTAATATTTAATTGATCTGTGTTGACGTTTTGATTTTAAGGATAAAATATGATAGGGAGCTGACACATTTCTGGGATTATTGGTGTACAGATTGTCTCGTGAGGCGACATGTCACTCATATCTATAGGAAAACAAGCGTAATTAAATCAGTTTAGTTAAAGAATCCCAACGGGGAGAAAGGAGCCCAACTTGGCTGTAAGAGCTGAAGGTAGGATAATTTGAAACAGAGAAGAAAAATTATTCTGTCACTCAGCCGGAGCCATGACAGTGATTCAATAGATACACATGCATGGTCATATTTTCTGATATTACGAATACATAACACAAATATTATGAACAAGTTGTACCTTGTTTCACAGTTCAGTATTCAAGTATTCTAGTAATATACCAAACAATTTATCAAAATGTGGTATGACGAAAGTTTCTACTAAAGTCCGTTGAACAATGTCTGTACTGCGACTTTGAAGGCAGGCAAAGTGAGAGAAGGTATGGATATAGATAAAGAGGAAAATATGAGTTGTGTGTAATTTTGCAGACGCTGTTCACCAGGAATTATAAGTGCTGATAGACCTACCTATATTTATCACAAATCACTTAATATTATCCTGATATTTGTTAACATTTTAATGGTGTATTTTAATTGTCCATCATGTAACCGTAATATTTTTTAAATGTAATTTAATCATTTACCAATTTAGGATGTTGGTAATTTGTATCAATGGTTAGTCATTTGATTGTTACTTTTACACATTTATGTCACATTTGAACGGCACAGGGAAAGAATCAAGTAAGTCACATATTTGTAAAAACGGAGTTGAGGTTCCAATAGATTCTCCATGGAAAGGCTTATCTTTCAAAAGTGTGAAACAAAAAAAAATGTTGTCTTGGACGTATTTTCCTTCAACGGTTTTCATACACGAAAGGAATAATTAAAAAGTCCGTATCCTAGATTTCATGGAAAAGTGAACTGCCTTCTTTTTCTTCCTCTATCCTTCGTTTGTGGTATTTTTTCTTAAATTACAGTTGCAGAGGATAATTTTTCAATGACTTTTTTAATTTGAAATGTTTCGATTAAGTATGTTTAAAAATGAAGTATTTATTTTTTATAGATATCTTTATGAAGAAAATGATGGGAATGTTCTCGCAAGAATGGCAAAACAAATAAACAAAGTAGTTGGGAATGCGACGAATGAAGGCAGGAAGAGCCAAACTGAACTTCTACTAGACTATAGGAAAGCTATATTAAGTTATATGTACAATACGTCGGCGGAGGAGGTTGACAGACCAGCAGGAGAATCAATTCGTCTAGAAGATACTATACATCAAGTGAGTAAGGTTTAGTCTATTCACTATGTATGTGCACTAACTCCACAGGTGCTCATTGTTATTAATCAAAAAGCCCGTAACGCAGGAACTGCCTAAAATAAGGGAATCCCAACATTCTATGTTTCTGTATTAAAGTTTGGCATGATTCCCTGAAATATTCCTCCTCGCCCGGAGAACAGAATTGTTGATTACACTAGTCTGCATGATATCAGATGACTGAAAACTAATACGTTGTATTATTTCACTATTTATGCTGATTCCAGAACTGTTCTTAGTTTCTCTCTATCACGTACAGTTTTTTCACAATGTACCTAATATGTTTTCATATATTTATTGGTGAGAGTATTAATATGTGCCAGACGGTAATGAGTATTGTTGGAGGGAAATTTGTTAATTCTAGCCTCTAAGCCTTTAGTTTGGCACAACTGCTACTGAGGTTGTTATTGGGCGACTTTGGAAGTGTTATTCATCTCAGACACTTGCATTTTCAATGCTGTTCTCATTTTATCTCTCTAGTGTGACTGCTAGTATGACAATTTCTACACGCAAGTATATGAACAATCTTATCGTTTTCTTCTATATTTGTAGAAATTATACAATGCTTAAGCAAAGAACGGATATTACAGACTTTGTAAAAAAAAAGCTTACCATGCATATTTTAAAGCAAAATGTGGTGACCAGGAAAATGAGTGGGCGCCGAACAAAGTTTGCCGCTATTGCGTTTAGAGGTTCAGATTGTGAACAAAAGGGAACAAAATGTGCATGCCGTTTGCGATTTCTATGGTGTGGAACTAGCCTAAAGACCACCTTAATGACTGTTACTCCTCTTTGCTTAATATTCAGGGGTGTAATTAAAAAATAAGAACCAAATTGTACATCCAAGCATCCTTTCAGCCATTAGGGCTGTTCCACATGGAGACGAGCTGCCTGTTCCTCTTCCTCCAGCTGTTTTAGAGAAGCTGACAGAACATAATGTTTGAAAGTGAACTTGATTCAATCACTGACGACGATATTGTTGATATATATCAGCCTGAAGATGGCTTTACTCCACAACGGTTCTCTCAAAGTGGCCGTCCATCACGCAAGAAAAATTGAAAGCTGGAATTTTTGTTGGTCCGAAAATAAATAAACTGACGAACGATGAATATTTTGAATAACAATGAATAAGAGAAAAAAAGAAGCCTGGTTTCTGTTCTGTTACTGAAAACTTTCTAGGCAATAACAAATATCCCAATTACAAGGCAATTGTGGAAAAAGTAGTTCAAAGTGCGAGCTGGGAATACCCAGTCTCTAATTATTTTATTAATTTCTTCACGTTCCATTTTCTCATGATTTTTTCAAAAGTTTGTTTTTTGTTCATAAACTTGTTAATATTTGTTAAGTTTAGAAAACAAGTAAATCCATTATAAGTATCTGTAAACAATGACTAAATGCTTAAATATCCACAAATATTCAAAAGTTCTTGAAATATGAAGTTGAATTTTAACATGAGTGTGAAAGTTCACTTTCTATGTTTCCATATCAACCATATCCCCGAAAATCTGGGACATCATAGTGAAGAGCCAGGTGAACGTTTTCACCAGGATATTAAAGAGATGAAGAGGGGGTACTAGCAAATATGAAATGAAACTACTGTTGGATGTTGATGAGGGAGACTAAAAATGGAGGAACATCAGGGAAGTAAAAAAATGGAAGGTTTGAAAATTAATAGAACACTATTTACTGTTCTGTTTTGTTACAAGGTATTCACACAATTATTAGGATAGTTCTCTACAGTATTTTTAACATGTATTTTTAACGAAATTTTATCTTCTGTGAAGTGAAATTTGAATGTATGTGTGCTTGTATTAGCAAAAACGTGAAAATATAAATTCTTATTTTCTGCAAAAACGTGACGTGATAGACAAACATACAAATCATTTCAGGAATCAGTGTACAAAATTGAATTAAAAACACCCATTTTAAATAAATAATCTGAAAACAAGTATTAAAATGCAGACTTGTGTTGCATTACCTCCGGAAAATTTTAGCCTTAATGTGTTTTTCATAGTTGTATTTTTACTGTGAAAGATCGTAATTCTTTCGACCTAGGTATATTTTGGTCTCGTTTAATGCCTTGAACCTGTCTGGCATAGCTAATCCTTTCGGCAGCAATGCTACTACCGGCATAGCTCTCGTTATCAATTATCTGTGGAAGCCAGTCCAGCACAAGATAAATATACTACACAGGAATTAAAATAATAAAAATAATAATAATAATGAATACACCAGCAGATTCCAACTTGGGTTAAGATACTACTCTTGCGAGAATTACTTAACAAAACTATTATAATTACATAAAAATAAAACGTAGTTTTATTTGATTTTCATATTTATTATATAATTCAGTGACAGCTGTTTCGGTACACTGTACCTTCTTCAGACATGTTAACAAATTATGAATTGTTTTCCAACTGATCTAAGCAACAATACAACAATATTTATTTAAATTTGTTAATTTAACAAAGAGGATTCATTCAAATCAAGTTGAGAATTTAACAGTTTGTTACTACTTTTAAATTTATTTATTTCTACAGCCTCCAAAAGATCTAACTTCTTACCCTTATCACAAACATGTAAAATTTCAAAATTTGGATCGAAACCATAATTAAATTGGAATACGTGGTTAGCATATTTTATGGATTTTCATCAAGTAAACACCAACTCAATTGATATTATAATTACACTTATTTCTCTACATATATCAGCGAGTCATACGTGGTTAACACATCGCCTCAATAAAACACCTAGAAGCTAACTAAGGATTTACGTAGATGGCAAAGGCTGATTAAATTTTGTTCTGGGGATCTAATTTAGCTGAAAGATTTTTTACAGCCCCAAAAATCTTTAGAATCTATACCTACGCCTTATGTCCCTCACAGATGATTTTATGCATTGGACGTTTTCATCCTAAAATGTATTTCATAATATTTTGATAATAACTTCATATTTCAAGAGCTTTTGAATATTTGTGGATATTTAAGCATTTAGTCATTGTTTACAGATACTTATAATGGATTTACTTGTTTTCTAAACTTAACAAATATTAAAAACAAGTTTATGAACAAAAAACAAACTTTTGAAAAAAAATCATGAGAAAATGGAACGTGAAGAAATTAATAAAATAATTAGAGACTGGGTATTCCCAGCTCGCACTTTGAACTACTTTTGTTCGATAGTTCCAGTTAGTTAGTTAGTTAGTTAGTTAGTTATTGTAACAGTCAGTTACTGACTGAGTCTCTATTGTTATTTGAATTAATTTTTATGTCAATGATTAGTGAATAACTGATAACTTTTTGGTTTAAATTCTTGAATCTAATTAACTATTTATAACGAAACATTTTATTAGCCTATTTGCTTTTAGTCCCAAGCCGTGGGTTCAAACCAGGCCGGAAATTGTGTAATTTTTTTAAGATTGAAAAATCCATGAAACAAATCTTCCGGTAGGAACTTCAAGCCGTGGGACCAGAGTCTGAAGATTTTCAGGCTCGTGAAGGAACCTTAAGCTTAAAAAACAGACCTATAGGCAAGGCTTACCGACTTTCATCTTCGAAGTAATACTATAATTGCTACTATATGGCTCTTTGAGTCGGTATGCTGACCACATCCTGTTCATGACTTTCGTAGAGAAATATGCGTAACTAAATTAACTTGGTACGGAATCCCTTAGGGGAAGGCTAGACTCGAAAGGGCCGTAAAGCCAATACGTAAACTTAGTTTCATTAATAAGTAGTCATTAATTAATTGTCTGTTCACTCCACAGCTCATTTTTCTTCCAATGCAATAACTTAGTGATGACATAGAAAAAATATACATTTCACTTATTTTTCATATTTTTCATTATAAGTTAATATTTTCTCATATTCTGGTAATCTCTTTTTCATATTTTGGTAAACACTTCTTCTTATTAGCTCTCACTTTACCATTAACCTAAGCAAGATCGTGATACGACTACTATATAGTGGCACAAACGACAATAAAAATCTGTCATGCAGGAACTTCGTAAACTAAGGAATTCCTCAGCAAATCGAATTCATTGTCCAACTTCGCTGGTTTACGGAATATGTCGCTGTTGTGTAAATTAAATAATATGTATCCAGCTACATAGCAAGAAAATATACATGATGTCCAGAAGACAAATTTTAAATTGCATATGTAAGCTAAACCCTTACTTTTAACAGTCGGATATGCTGAGTTTTGGATAACGTCTTTCTGATCATATTTCAATAGCACTGAATTTGGTATAGAAAAATCACTTGAGAGATTTTTATATTTTCGCTTCAGGTAAAACTCTCACAGCTAATGATTTGATTTTGCTGGTTAATTAACTCGATCTTACTATTCGTAATTGGTTGTTATATATATATATATATATATATATATCAGATTTTCGCGAATATAAGGTTTCCTGGGTTTTGCGCATCATGGATTCAAGAAAATCCAAGGAACCGTTGTTAATCATATATATATATATATATATATATATATATATATATATATGGTAGTGACCGGCCTCAGTTCAGAGGTTCATTAAATGGCCAGGAGAGCGGAGGACCGTATAATTATTATAAATAAATTATAAATAAATCCATAGTTATTTATTACGTTATAAAAACACACTTCACTTTACAGTATTAAATAATTTCCCATATTCTATTAATCAAATCACTTGAAAACTATTCCACTGAAATATTTATCAAATATATGTTTTACGTGCAATTCACGGAGATGGGTACGAGATGTTGCTCACTTGGTAAAATTCCCGCATCTAAAGACACGACATAATTTTTTACGTATTTAAACTCTAGGGGCAGTACCTCTGGAAGGTTCGATAAAGTTAATATTTTAGGTTGGCAATTCTGAGATTATGAAAGTTGCGCGCGATATACTGAAATGTCCAATAGGAAAATTAGTATTTTAATAAGTGCCTCCCATATAAAAGAGACAGAAGATAAGGCTGACACATAAAAATGATGCAATGTGTGAATACACTTGTTACATAGCAGGTGTTCATAACTGCGTATCGAGAACTTTCCAGTGGGATGTTAATGACATCAGGCAACTACTTGTCGCCTAAATTGCATGTAAAAGTGAACTATATAATTATATATATACACTACGCAATAATGTACAAGTATTATTTGAACTTAAATACATTAAAACAAATTATTATCATTAAGATGAGGTGACGATAAAGATTCGTCCAATATATATATATATTGTATATCTAAAATAAAAAAAAAACTTTTGTCAGAACCATGAAAAGAATACAAGACGCCCAGATTTACTCCTGGTACTGTTTCCATTTGAGCTATTCAAATAAATATATGACACAAATGTTTCTTTCTTATAATTTTGCTTCCTAATAGCAATGAAGTTACATTCACAATACTGTTGGATTCATTCTATATATTTAACATATAATGTTGTTTTTAAACTAATTTCAGTTATAAGCTGTTAGTATTATTAAAATAAGCATATATGTAAATTACTATGATCAGATTGAACGTCCTCAATATTTAAAGAGAAAACGTTTTGCTGAATGCATCTCGAAACAAAGATCTCCAGCTTTAAGCACTGGCGTTGTTACCACTTGAGTTATCCGAGCAAGTTCCCGTCCTGTCACAATTATTTCTCTCTTATAATCCTACATACCACTTCTTGTTTATATATATATAGTGCAATTCGAATGGTTGCTCACAAATTTCAGGGGCTTATAGAGGGATCGAAACACAACAAGTGTTAATTTGTAACTTGCGATCTGGATAGTAATCCAGTGTCAGTACAATCCTAGGAAAGTCAGGAACTTACTTTTCAGATAGGCATTGGGTTAGATATGCTACTGTATGAATTTATGAAGACTATTGTCATACCGTTCAGTAGAGTACGTACTCTTCTGTTTACATTAATACAATTCATGATAATATTCCGTTGAGGTAATAGTCACAAAATTAAAAATTATAATATAAAATTATAAAATAGGTACCTAAAAGGTCCGTCTCCTCAAATTAAGAATTATTAATTATCTGTAGCGCTTTCGGGACTAGTCCCATCACCAGCAGAAGTAACAGGATACGGGCTCTTATCAGGTTGACCCCTGATTCAATACTGGTGTTCCACTGAAAATCTGCTACAGGGGATTACACGTACTGGGAGTGTCTACATTCAACAGATGGTCGCTGTAAACTGCCTTCAACATTTTCATCTTCTCGAGTACGTTTATCTTAGCTGGATTGTTTTCCCTGTGCAGTATTGTTATTGTGTTGTCAATATCCAATATGTGGTGTCGTGCATGGATAACGTGTTCTTGCGAAGCCTGATTTTTCCTTCTGCGTAAATAAAGTCTCTAAAATGGTCTTTAAATCTAATATTAAAACTTCTACTTGTTCCTCCGATATAAAATTTGTTACAATCTCTACACGTCAATTTATATACTCCCTTACTATTGAAAATGTTATTTACTTCGATGTTATTGCTTATTATGTTAATAAATTTGTTATTACTTTTGTATGCTATTTGTTATGTTTTTTAAGCTTTCTTTAATGTATTGACTAACTTTCACCGAGGAAACAGAAGTTGATAATAGTACAAACTACTTACATTTATCTATAACTAACAATCTATGTTCGAACACGTAAACAAAGTACAACAAGCTCTCAAATCGAGAAGCAACATGGATAAAACCCTTAAGGAAGAGGCCATAAACTCAGTACGTGAAATAAATAATCTTTTAAATAGACTTAGTGGCATGTTTTTGGGTCTCGAAAGTTCTTTGAAAAGGCATTAACTTCCGTTGAGAAGGAAACTCCACGTTTGTATAGTGAACAACGAGCGACGTCTGGTGGTGCCCTAGTAAACTATCACTACAACGACCAACCACTTCCTGCCACCTAGCAGCGGGCCAAAAACAGCCAGCCTCATCATCAAGCCGGAATGTCCCAAAATAGAGCACAGAAAAACAGAAACAGCTCATAAGAGAAACGGTGAGACCCTAAAGCATTAAAGGTAGGAGTAAACAAAATGAAAGAAACTAAGTTAATAATATGATGATCTTGAAGAAGATGTCCGAGTGAGCTAATAGGCCGTGGTCGTGAGGCTTGGTTAGTTCCCCCACGTTTCGCCAGAGACTGCGTCTGGCATCCTCAAGGGTTGTCTTGAGACTGGCAATTCTGGTCCGCTGTTCTGTCTTATTTATACGGGTTCACCGCGATGGTTTCGTAAGTGGTATCGGCCTTCTGATTGGTCGGCGGTAGGGACTTCCAGTGCTCCAATGAGAGGGCGGTTTGATGGTCTAGTCGACTGTACGTTATATCTGTCTTCTGATTGGTCAGCGGTAGGGACTTCAATTGTTCCACTGAGATTGCTGTTTGATAGTCTAGTCGACTGTGCTTGTAGAGGTTTACATTTTGCGTTTTTTAGAACCGGTATCCATACTTTGTTGACTTTTAATGATTCTTCTTTTCTGTTAAAACTGTTTTTATGTTTGAATATTTCGATGGCTTCTCGTTGTAGACGGGGAAAATAGTGTGTGCAGTTAGATAATATGTCTGTATTCTGGTATTGTATCCTGTGGCCATCAAGTAAAGAGTGTTCTGCTACTGCCGACTTATCCGGCCGTGAAAGTCTACGTGAATACATAAGTAATAATACTTTATTTGTAGAATGCAATAATAGCACCGACCGCGACATCCTGGAAAATGAACTAAAGAAACAAAACTCACTGTCCGTAGAGCGCCCGAAGAAAAAACTCCCCGCTTTAATATTTTAATTCGTGCCACGGCACATAGACGATGTTTGGAGTTAAAGACATAATACTGCAGCAAAATAACCTGACAGATATAGAGAATCCAACAAGAGACATAAAGTTCGCTAAGGCTACTTTTGAAGACTCTAGACATTTAGTAATACAAGTCAGCCCTAACATAAGGAGAAAGTTGCTGGCCCTACAGAGAATAAAATTAAAGGTGGAGTATGTGCAGAGTAGAGGACTTATCATTATTGTCACTAGATGTCTAAAAAGTGTCTAGGGTCACGGTCACACAAGTAAACCTTACCTAAACAAAAAAGTTAGAGTAATACTGTGCAGAAGAACACAACTGGAAAGACTGTAAAAATAAAACACGACACATGTTGTGCCAAAACTGTGTAAAAGCTAACTCTTTTATCACCTATATCAATCTGAAGCTGGATATACGACCCACTTGCCTTAAGCAAAGATTGCCCCAAAATTGAAAAAAATAGATTCCCCATATAATAAGGCAGACGCGAATACTGAAGATGGACGGACTCTCTTGCGTCTCAATTAATACAACTCATCATTGCAAAGCAGCTATGGCACCACTGCCACTAAGCTTAAATAACAATAAAGTGGACATAACTGTTTAACCAAGAACAGTACTGCTTACAAGGGAACACCGTGCCTCATCCGTTCCAACTATACAGCATTCTATGCAAAAGCAAACACAAGGTCTAGACCCCAATGAGCTTGCCTACTCATTAAGAATGACATAGTGCATAACTTTATCATGTTGCTATAATCATCACTCCACATCTGCTAATATAATAATAGCCACAACGTCAACTAATCCTCCTCTATACCTTGCCATGTCTTACCTCCCTCCCTATGACACACCCTTGAACAGGACCTCGGCACAATCGGAGGCCTTCCTAATGTCCACAATACCTACTAACTTTGTCTGGGGGCGGGATGCAAACAGCAAGCACAGCAATGTGGCATAGTAGCCCAATCAACGATTCCAGAGGCAGGAAGATGACTGAATTCATTACAGTACAGAGTTTGAATCACCGTTAATGAAAAAGACCGAGCCCCACTTTCTGCATCGCCCAAGGAAACAGCTGGATCGATATCACTGGCCACAACAAACGGACACTGCACACAACATCCAAAACTGGCATATCAGCAAAGGAGAGACTGCTATCCGATCATCACAACCTTCATAATTTATGAGTATAATAATGCAGCGCTCCCCTGCCAATATAATCCGACAAGTAAGCTACTCCACCAGGAATTCGCCACCCAAGTTGGAAAATTGGAACCTGTTTCAAGAAACACTCCTGCATTTAGAAAACAAATGGACGAAGCTTATAAACAAACAAAACACCAAGGAGCAACTATAGAACTCCGTTAGCACAATATGGCGTGACTTGGAAGAAATAAACATTTGCTGCTTCCCTCCTTTCCTACCCACAAACAATGGTTGTGTCCTTGGTGGGTCGAGCCGAATTAAACATACTCTCTGACACGAACAAATGCAGCACAACGCAGGTTTAAAAACGATGCAAAAAATCAATCGATAAAATAAATCTACAAAGAAAAACTCAATGTTCTCACAAGAAACTACAAAACAGAACTCCTTAAGGCGAAGAAGGAATCTTGGAAAAAATTCTGTATAGGGAGCTCTAAAGAATCGCCCTGGAAAATCTACACGGACTGCAAACGTTATTTTGACAAAAAAAACACGCATACTCAACACTTTAACCCTGCAAGACGGAGTCCCTCCACTCTGAACGCAGAGGACACTTCTACGGCCCTCCTCGGTTATTTTTTCCTCGGCAGATGACCCTCCTGCTCTCGACAGCGAAGAACAGAAAATCATCAGAACACAAGTCACAGCAAGAGGTGCGCCAGTCACCCAGCAAGAACCTGACGTCACCTACCATGAAGTAGAAGCAACAATAACACGCCTAAACAACCATAAATGCCCAGGACCCGACGGCATCGAAGGCACTATCGTCAAAAGAATACATACGTATTTTACCAGCCTACTGGATAACACTATTTAATAAATTGTCTGAGACTAGGTTGCCTTCCCGTCGTACCTGAAAAGAACGGCCGCTGTAATAGCAATTCCCAAAGCTGGCCAAGAAGTAAACATCACCTCATAACTGGATATCGGGGTATCAGCCTGTTATCGATTCCTGGAAAAACTAATAATGGAAAGACTCAAATTCCACTTGGAATACTCGGGGCTAATACCAAAGCAACAATACGGATTTACAGCAGGAAAATCATCCACAGATGCTATAAAAGTGGTTACGAATTATGTTCACAACAGACAGCAAGGACTAAAATGCTGTCTCCTCACTCTAGATATCGCTGGAGCATTTGATAATGCCTGGAGCCAATCAATATTCTAAAAGAGTCTAATATAAAGTTAGACGCAGAAATCAAAGATCTTTCCTAATTTTCGCGATCAAAGTCTACAAAACAGTCTCCAACGTAGCTCTGCAAACAATAGCAGGGACAATGCCAATAAAGCGCTAGCCCTACATCTGAGCAAAGACATAAAAGCCCGCTAGTATAAGCCCCCACTAATGCAGTCCTGCCCAAACTTGAGAATACTGAAGTATTAACTAGATATGGAGGAATCCATCTGAAAGACAACATCATAACAATAGATTACAGAGTTACAGTTATCCCAGCCAACATACAGATCTTCCAAGATGGATAAAAAAACGGAAAACCCTGTCTGAGCTTTATTAGTCGTAGAAGAAAACTCAAAAGAGATTTACACCGAGTCCACGTAGACTGGACAACGAATGCTCTATATTCACAAGCAGAACTTATAGGCATCCAAATGGCAGTTGAACGGATCCAACACTATGTAAACACTTCCTATGCAATACACTTGGACTCGCAAGCAGCACTTCCTGGCCCATCTTCTGACAAAAGGAACTACCAAACAAAAACCCATAGCAATCAACACCAGAAAGAAAATTAACACTCTGACGAAGACAACTCAAGTCTCACTAAACTGGGTCAGATGACATACAGGAAATCAGAGCTAACGAACGAGCCGATTATCTAGCAAAAATAGCTTCCAGCTATAAAACTACTGTAACCTCTAATTCAATACCTATTTCTCGAGCCAAGCAACTTCTGCTAACCAATTACATCAACATAATGAATGCAACATATACCAACTCCGAGGTAAATCATTCACACCAAACCAGTTTCATCCCCTCTATTCACCACCGGGGTCTCTAATTCCCCTATGGCCAAACTTCAATCCTTACAACATGTCCTAACCAACCACGGACGCTTTCCGTACATATCGTCACAGTATCAAAAAGTCACACATCTTCCCCTATGTTACTGCCCCGACAGTCCCACCACAGACAGCAATAACAGCTTCTGAACAGAATGTTCACTGTACTCACGAGACCGGCCTCCTGTTCTAACAACCCAAACACTACCTCAGATACTGCTGCTCCACATCAACAAACCGTCAGAGTGCCGAACTTCATCAGCAACATCTTCCGCTCACTTGCAGAATAAACTCTTGAACAATCAAACTGCAGCAAGACAAAATGTAAATGTATGTAAATAACTGTAAATATCCCGTGATATGCCCATGGTAAAACACGGGTTGAAATTATAATGTAATAAAATAAAAAAAGAAATCTATAGGACAATAAACTAGAAATCGGCATTTACCGGAATCCTGCAAACAATGCTCTTGCAATAAACAACAATTCTATACGTCCTTTTCCACAATAAATAATAGTTTTAAAAAACTAAAACAATATGCTTTATTAGAAAACCGAACTAAAAAAATGAAAAATTATTTTAATTTCCAACACGCTTGGGATAAAATTAAAGTGGTCAACAAAAAAATCATCTCCAACATATATCGAATAAAATTAGAGTTTTGACAAAAAAATTACTATCAAAGGCGTGGGGTGCTCTATATCAATTAATATATTTGATAATGAACAGATATTGGTAAAAGTAAAGTCTGTAAGAAGAAAAGGTAGAATTCATAAAAAAGCACCCCACGCTCTTTATGGTAATATTTTCTCTTTTTGTTGATAACTCTAGTTTTATTCTATATGTGTTGGAGATGATTTTTTTGTTGACCACTTTAATTTTATCCCAAGCTTGTTGAAAATTAAAATCATCTTTCAATTTTTGAGTTCGGTTTTCTAATAAAGCGTCTTGTTTTAATTTTTTATAACTATTATTAATTTTTTATTTTTAATTTTAATATTTTACAGAATAAGATAATAATGTAAATATCTTTTAATTCGATATTAATGTAGTACGAGCTAAAAGTAATACTCTTCTAAAAAAAAACCTTCCAGCCGGATTTGAACCAGCGACCTATGGATTACTGAAATTATGTACAACTAGAGTTCTACCAACTGAGCTCTTACAACGATCGACTAAAAGTCGACAAGTCCGCAACCTATTATACAGTTTTCACTGTTTTGATTTTCTGAAGATTCTGGCCAGGATTTTAGAAACAAAATATGAAATTATTGTCTTGTCACGGGTCGTTTACAAGTATACAGAGTTTCAAGTCTATCCGATGTTTCTAAGTGAGTGAAAATCGTGTTCAGATATTCCGTTACATACGTATAAAGACACTTTGTTTGATTTTTTGACGATTCTGGCCAGAATTTTAGAAACAAATATGAAAATGTTGTATTGCCATGGGTCCTCTACAACTACACAAAGCTTCACGTCCATCCAATGTTTCTAAGTGGGTGAAAATCGTGTTCAAAGATTGCGTTACATAGATACAAATACACTTTTTTTCATTTTCGGATGATTCTGGCCAGGATTTTAGAAAATAAATATGAAATTATTATATTGTCATGGATCCTTTACAAATATACAATGTTTCAAGTCGATCCGATGATTTTAAGTGGGTGAAAATCGCCGTTGAAAGATTCCGTTACATAGATAGGTAGGTAGGTAGATAGGTAGGTAGGTATATAAGATAGATAGATAGATAGATAGATAGATAGATAGATAGATAGATAGATAGATAGATAGATAGATAGATAGATAGATAGATAGATAGATAGATAGATAGATAGATAAATATATATATATATATATAGATAGATAGATAGATAGATAGATAGATAGATAGATAGATAGATAGATAGATAGATAGATAGATAGATAGATGGATAGATAGATAGATAGATAGATAGATAGATAGATAGATAGATAGATAGATAGATAGATAGATAGATAGATAGATAGATAGATAGATAGATAGATAGATAGATAGATAGATAGATAGATAAATAGATAGATAGATACAGGTCAAGCTATTATAAAGCGTGTAAAAATAAATACATTTAACAGCTTAATCAATAGGTTATTAAAAATTCCAACAAGCAGAGACAATGATATTCAAGAATTTAACTACATTAAATATTTGGCAAAAACAGCGGCTATTATGAACAAATTATAAATAAACAAAAGAGAAACAATAATATATTTAACATAACTAAACTTGAAAGAGAATCTGATAACAACAAAACACATGGATACCACTTACATATACAGGAAAAGAAACATCAAAGTTGACAGGAAAGAGAAGTTGACAAAAACATAAAAATAATACACAGAACTAATGACAAATTAAATAACATAATAAACAGTAACATCGAATAAAACAAAAGTTTCAATATAAAGGAGTAGTATATAAATTGACATGTAGAGATTGTAAGAAATTGTATATAGGAAAAACCAGTAGAAGTTTTAATATTAGATTTGAAGAACATTTTCGAGACTTTTTTTACGCAGAAGGAAAATCAGGCTATGTAAGACACGTTATCCATGCAGGACATCATAAGTTGCATATTGACTACACCCTAAAATACTGCACAGGGAAAACAATCCAGCTGAGATAAACGCGCTCGAGGTGATGAAAATTTTGAAGGCAGTTAACAACGACCATCTGTTGAACGAGAACACACCCAATACGTGCAACCGCCTGTACCAGATTTTCAGTGGAACACCAGTATTGAATCAGGGGTCAACTGATAAGAATCCATAAACTGTTACTTCCTCTGATGATTGGACTAGTCCCGAAATCGCTACATAATTAATAATTTTTAAGTTGAGGAGACAGATCTTTTAGGTAACTGTTTTATAATTTTATATCAAAATTTTTAATCTTGTGTTTACATCTGGTAGTCATTCGTGCGCTCTGTTGGTTGTTTTCATTTCAGTACGGTACCTGCAGTGTATTGTAAAGGTACACTACTGCATTACTTTGAACGTAGCTGCATTTGTGATTTTTGTGAAATGGAATACATTTTGTCAGAACATCGCGACATGCATTTCGTGTATGATAAAGCGAATGGTAATGCACGCGAAGCTCAACGCCTGTACAGCGCACAATATCCGAACAGACGTCAACCACAGCCTCGAACGTTTTAAAACGTTCACCACCGACTCAGGGAGACAGGTTCCTTGCGTTCATTGCACATGTAGGCAGGCCACGTACGACTAAACAGTTGCTATAGAAGAGGAACTACTTGCTCACGTGGAATAACATGCATCTACCAGCACGCGTGTCATCGCTCTTGCTATGGGAATTTCTAAAGTAGTGCTTGGCATGTCCTACATAACTACTAGCTGTACCCATACTATCCACAAAAAAATCAGGGTATCAGTGTGGATGATTTCTCACGACTACGTCAATTTTGTAGTAGGATTGTTGACCGTTGTAAGAAAGAACCGAATTTTCTAAGCAATGTCTTGTTAACAGATGATGGGTTCTTTAATAGTCGTAACAGCCATATTTGGGCGCGGAAAAATCCTCAAGCTGCTTTCCAACACCATCACCAACATAGGTTTTCAGTGAATGTATGGGTTAGTATTATTGGTGATCACGTACCTGCCACCAACCTTGAATGGAGTGAGGTATAGGTCCTCGTGTAAGACATTCTTCCAGAACTGTTAAAGGATGTACCACTTAACGTGCTTCATCACATATGGGTGTAAATAAATGGACCACCAGCACACTTCACTCTTGAAGTGCGTAACTTACTCAATGACACATATCTCGGACGCTTGATCGGAAGGGAAGGTCAAATTGCATGGCCACCCCGCTCAACTAATCTGACGCCTCTTGAGTTTCTTCTGGGGGCATATTAAAAGCCTCGTGTACGAGACACCAGTTCCAAACCAAGAAGAACTTCTCGTCCGAATACTTACAGCACCTGATGAGGATCGTGAGGTGCGTGATGTACTTGGCAGAGATCGCCAGATGCTATTCCTGTATTCAATGTAGTGGTAGGCATTTTGGACACCTAATGTCGTAAATCCAAATTGGTGAATACAAGATTTGCTTGAGTGTGTGCACAAAATAATTTCTTGTCCATCCAGATATTTCCAGGCTTCTACTGATCCAGGATTACTTTCCAGATCATACGTTACTAATCAAACGATTATGTTATAAGATCCTGAATTTTGTGCGCAACCTTATTGAATAATACTGTCTGTAGGTCCTATGTATATATATATTTACACGAGCGTTAATTTTACATTTCATGTCAAATATATATATATATATATATATATTCATTTTTTCATACTCATTTTGGATGTTTACGATTAGTGGAGATTTATAATTAAAAATTCAAAATTGTGTAGTTGCCCCGAAAATAGATCTAACCCTCAAAAGTTTTAAATTCGAGATTTCAGTGGATTAGTGATAAATTTAACATTTTCAAATACTGTTATTTTAACACAGTTCCAATAATGGCCCATATTACATTGATATTGTGAAAAGAAAAATGAATGTCTGAACCAGGAATCGAACCGCGGACCTCTAATTCTCCAGACTAGTGAGCAGCCCACTACACCATTCTAGACTTTGAACAAACATTAACAATTCTTTCCACATATACAATTCTATAAATTCTCAAATACAGATATTTCTAAACGAAACCTGCCGTTGGCGATGGTAGTGACACCTACCTGGTAGCGAACAAAACGAAACATATAGATTTGTATATGAGGAAAGAATTGTTAATGTTTGTGACAAGTCTGGAATAGTGTAGTGGACTACACATTAGTTTAGAGAGGTAGAGGTCCACGGTTGGATTCCGAGTTCAGGCATTAATTTTTCTTTTCACAATATCATTATAATATTAGTGATATGTCCTTAGAATATCACAACATGGTACACCCAAAATTATCCGTGCTCTCTTCCAGACATGTTGTATTTATTCTTAAAAGTTGCATTCTAACGAATAGTGATCTATGTGCAACTAAATAGCGGGAGAAGTTAGTTAAGTCTTGAGTAGCGGTTTATCTGATTTCGGAGTAACGTTTATATTATAAGCTATAATCCTTCATAATTCGCTATTAAGTCAAAATCCATCCGTAGTATTTCGGCCCGAGGGCAGGTTTTTCTCTGCAATCATAGCATTTTTATGCTATGCTTTGTAGCTTTAGAAGGGAATTGTAGGTGTGGTAGATTCCCGTTTGCTTTCCACACCGGTGAAGGATGATGATGATGATGATGATGATAATGGTAAGGATGATGATGATGATGGCCAAACGATTTCGGGGACCATTTCAGTCTTAAAATTTTTCTGGCATTTGTCTTTCAGGCGAGGAAAAACCCCGATAAAATCCTCACCCAGAAAAACTACCCCGACCGGGGATCGAACGCGGACGCGCTGGGTGAGAAGGCAGCACGCTACCTCGAGACCACAGCGGTGGACTAAGTCAAAATATATACTAAATAAATTGAATCAACAATGCACACAAGGAAAGATGGATTACTGTTATAAAGTAATAATAGTAATTTTTTTTGTCATAGAAACTGTAAGTTGTCACTGCGGGCTCTACTCGATGCCTCTTGTGAGAGAGAATTGTATATAAGGAAAGGACAATTAATCTTTGAGTGGAATGCCTGGATAGCGTGTTCGGTAGTGTGCACTAATGTTTATAATTAGAGGTCCCGGGTTCATATCCCGATTCAGACATTAATCTTTCTTTTCATTATATTATATATATATATATTATAATGTAGATTTTCGGAGATATAAGTAAGATTAAGAAAAATGTCTTGGGTTTTCCGCGTCATGGATTCAAGATCGGCCTCTGGCCACTGATTCCGACGTTTCGGCATGATCCCACATGCCATTATCAAGGAATGGTAGGTTCGAGTCACAAGTTTAGATCTTATATAATTAAACACATCGAGTTTTCACTGTGGTTCGTTTCCGAAGCCGTACACCCAAGTGCAAATTTGAAAAAAAGTGAAAGTATAAGGAGAAAAACTACAAAGCATGAAAGTGAATTTTTCCCAATTCCGAATCGTATTATAAAGGCATAAGATGGCGCGGAGAAATGAAACCGAAGAAGAGTATTGTTACGAGAATATTCTAATTGGGGCAGAGATAATCAGACACAAAAGCAATGTGAAAATGCTTGGAAATTAGCTTATAGTATGACTAATCAGTGACATGCAGGGCCACATCATTTCCACTATTGCAGAGTTAATTTGAGACAAAGCTGTTTCTCATATATTAAAACTCAATGTGCTCTTTCACGTGTCAGCAAAGCAGAAAATCTATTTGTACATGCAGCAGACAACATGACAGCAAATTTGATGTGTAAGAATGTGTTTTAATGACATTACTTATGTAAGATACCTGTGCACACTGAAATAAGAATAACAATAAAAGAAGAAGAAGCATTTGAATGCACGTCTTCTAAATTAACAACCCAGCGTAGATGATTACCTTCAGCTAGCTATGAATATAAAAATGACAGCTGTGATATTTTGGTAGGACAATTTAAGAATTTCACAAATATCTTATATTTAACACTGTATTTTAAATAGATGATATGTTTAATGCTCAATATCATATCATATCTAAATAAAACGTAGCGTTTTTATATGTATTTTTTTTTCTTTTCAGAGTTTGTACTCCATTGAATCAGTCCAATTAATGGATGATTTAAAAGAAATGCTTTTAAATATTAATGGAACTCAGATAAGTCACAAAATAGAACTGTTTTTTTTATAGAACATGTACTAGCTGCTTTCCCTCCATGGTATCTTTACTTTGTCGTGGTGGGGTGGCTTGCGTGCTTAAATGATCCTGAGAGCTATGCCGGCGGTAGAATTGCTGCCGATAGGGTTACCCATGCTGGACTGCTCGAAGGTGATAAGCCAGACGAAAAAAGTACCTTGGTCGAAAGAGTGACGAACTTTCACCGTAAAAATACAACCGTCAAGAAATGCGGACATGGGTTCAACTTGGGTAAAATTTTCCGGAGGTCAAATAGTCCCCCAATCGGTTCTCCGGGCGGGGACTACTTCAGGGAACACATGCCAAAGGCTCAAACACAGGGACATGTATCTAGGAACATGGAATGTTAGGACTTTATACAATAGCGGGGCACTAGAGATATTAACGCGGGAATTAGATAAATCGCCCTTGGATATAGTCGCTTTACAGGAAGTTAGGTGGCCAGGAGAAGGTAGTCAGCAATCAGGAAGCTTTGCATTATACTACGGGGGTGCAGAAAGACCTGCATTTGGAACGGGTTTTTTAGTCAGGAGGATCCTATCCCCTATCCGAGATATTACGTTTGTTAGTGATAGGATATCATACATAATTCTAAAGGGTAAAAAACATGATTTTATAATTGTAAATGTGTCCACTCTACTCTAAAACATGTTACCTGTATTGCATATGCATTGCATCGAGTTTGTGAGGCAATAAAAGAAGAATATTCATATGCAAATGAATGTTTCACTTCAATGAGGTATTGCTGAAAAAGGCTCCTGATAGGATACAAAAGTATGTAGAAGTTACCGGACTTCCTCTTCCACTTCTTTCAGTTCACCTTAGATCGGGTACTTGGATGAGGCTGCAGTATTTACTTGTAACAATTTTTAACCCTTTAGAGCGGATGGAGTTAAATGGCCGAGAATACTCTGATGTGGGAGGAAGTTCACCGGTATTTAAACTCAGCCGTTCAGTGCCAGTATTCCAATAACGCATTTAAATTGATATATATCTCTTGAGTAATTTAAATGTTTTTGCAATTCGTTTATGGTGAACCCTTAATATAATATTTAATTAATTAAATTTGTTACGGTTCTCACATAACATCTCTGCATTTTTGCAGACTTATTTATGGTTGTTGTGCCACAGTTGAAATAGGTCCTTTTTGTAAATTTCTCACATAAGTGACACAGTGTATTGCACTAGGGATTCTTTGAAGAATTCAGAGAACCGGCTTTACCTAACAACAAAACGAAATATTTACACAAAGAGAAGGGTCTTAAAAAAAATGAACTTCAAAAATTGGTGTGATAAATCTTCAAAATGTAAACCAGCTGTTTGACACTCGGGCAACAATAAGTGTATTTTTTTCCCCTTGTGTTTACTTTGTTCATGTTTATTACAAACACATTGCTTCTATGCGCTGACCTTCTTTCTTGTAGGGGGGGGGGCAGCCTTCTCCAAATGTATCTTTCTAACACTTTTGAAACATTATTTTAGGTCGTGTGCCTTCAAAAAATGGTCTTTCTACACATCAGACCTGTTGTACTAAAAGACCTTCATCAACCCTAAATTTCAATGCCTTTCTTCTGGTTTCCAAACTGAAACCAGTTGATGAAATATGACTATAATAGTTTCACCGGAGGTGTGGACTTAAAAGATTAACATGCTACAAGCCGGAAGATCGAGGGTTTGAGTCCCGGTGGATCAGGATTTTTAAACTGAATCAAACCTTCAGGCGGCACTGTGAACCCGGGGTTGACTCAGCCTCTAACTGAAATGAGTACCAGATGCTTGTTATGGGCCGTCAGACAGAAATAAGTACTCGGCTTACATCAAGTACCGATAGTTTAGAAAAGTGGGAGCCTTAACCTCCTAATATCCCAAGAACCTTCTAAGGTCTGTAGTGGACCACTTTCCTTTTAGATACTGACTGAATTGTAGACTAACTACCTTTCCATAATGTAAGGATATCGTCATTTGAAATATATATATATATATATATATATATATATATATATACTGAAATTTACTGTTGTGGTCCTGTACTGTAGCGTAAATCGGAAATAACTTTGTTGGGCCTTTATATATACTGAATTTTGCGACATTATTATTAAAAATGAAGAGATTTGAAAATAGATTCAATTTGATAGACAAGCTAATCTACAAAAAAAAGGCGAATTTAGTTTTATAAGAAATCCTTTATCAAGTTATAAATTTAAGAAAAATGTCAGAGGCCGCAAGAATAAATGCAAATATAAAATTATTTTAACTTGTTACTGAGGACCGTCATCAGTTAATATATGCACTAATATAAATTTTGATGTCTCTACATAAAATTTGTATAAACGGTAAATAGTTAATGTAAACACAAAGGTCATAATTACAGTTTAAAGCAGTGCGTGTAGCTAGCGTACATGTCACGTCGTTCCGCATTTGGTGAAGAATTCAACTTGCGTACACGTCACGTCGCTCCACGCTGACGGGTTAAGGCAATATCCAACTTCTTATATGAAATACCTAATTATTCTTCGACTGTAAAAAGGCCAGAGAACCAGCAGACAACTACCATTACAAGATTGGAGGAGCGGTGGCCTAAGAAAGAATCACAATGATCTGTTTTGATTATTGTCAAGACAGCACTGTAGGGGATTGGAAAGCAGAAGCTCGAATAGAACTTAGCCAAGAACCCTGATGTGGAGGACGTTGCAACGAACAAGAATATTAATTACAGATGCTAACAAAATACGCACCACACGTGACTGTGGACATGGAACGTTCCTTTTCAACATACAAATATTTACTTAGTGACCGAAGGTGTAGCCTCACTGAAATTAACATTGAGTTGTTAAATAATATCTGCTTTCAGTTTTCTGGACTTGTGATTTCAATAACATAATGTTCAGGGACTTGTCTTACGCAGACCTTTTAATACATGGCAACTTGAGTGAATTTTATGTCGTTAGTTACTTGAAGTAATTGGTTTTGGTACTTTTTAATGATCATTTACACGGGAAATTTGCACCTTTCATTTAAAAGATTGCACTTTTACATAATTTTATGCTAAATTAAAGCACGTTTTCACCAACATTTTGCACTTAAAAAGCATAGCACTACTTATGATAATTATATCTAAGCAAAGAAAATTTGCACCAGGTAAATGTTCCCACAAAAATGTCACCCTTCAGGTTAACAACCCCCCCCCATTTAACGCTCAGTGTTTCCTGATTAACGAAAAATATGTTAATTTTCCTATTCATATGTTACAAGCTAGTTTCGTTATGAGAATACAAACATGATGGAGGGATTTTAAAAGTAACGGTCGTCAGGTAAATCCCTTCTTCTAATGTTCGTCTTCCCCTTTATTATTGGAGAATTATATTGGTTTTAATTGAATAGCATATACCGATAACCGTTACAAAATTTTTAAATGAGGCGATAGAGGGATTTGTAAGTTTTTGCTTCACATTTATCCCCACTCATAATTGTCCGAATGGTTCAAAAATATTTTCATGGATACAACTTCGATAGCTTCATTTCTTCGGAATTCCGAAAAAAATGCATAAATATTATAAATATCCAGTCTCTTAGACATGCATGGAGGCCGTGGTTTGAATTTTGCCCTTCACCCGTATATATTATTATTATTATTATTATTATTATTATTATTATTATTATTATTATTATTATTATTATTATTATTATTATTATTATTATTATTTTCTAACTAGTTATGTGAATAAATATCTATGTATGTACATGTTACTACCAGATAGAACTGGGCGCAAATATTGATCTGCGTCCTAAGAAGAACACGAATTACTTACTCACTGGCACTATCGAACCCATAGGATCATTTCCACGCGGACATAAGCCATCCATATATTCCTATACTGAGTTAATGTTTTCAATCATACCCGACATAATCTATTTCTCTCAAATAATAATTAATGTTATTCTCCTATCTCTATTTTGCGTTCTACCAACTGGGTGTTCTCCCTCTGGACTCCTAAAAGAAGATTCATGCACATCTTTCATGCTCCATTCGTGCCACATGTCCTGCCCATCGCAGTCTACGAGACTTAACTGTTCATATTATATCTGTCTTCCTATAAACACCATTTATTTCACTGTTATGAAGTATTCTCCATTCACCTGTCTGTTCATCTCTCTTTGGTCCAAAAATGTTCATAATTTTTTTTCTCAAATACTCGTAATCTCCTTTCTTCCCTTAAAATAAGAGTCCATGTTTCGCATCCGTATAATATAACTGATAGAATAATATTTTTATATATTTCAAGTTTAATGAATTTTGAAAGGATTTGGGACGTCAAGAGTCTCTGTAATGCATAATAGCACGCATTTCCTGAATTCAGCCTATGTTTAATTTCTTTGTGCATGTCATTCCTATTTGTGATTATTGTTCCCAGGTATTTGAATTCAGCCATTTCCTCAAAATTTCCCTCATTTATAATTAGCTGTCCATTTCCATTATATAATGTGACCATATATTTAGTTTTATTGATATTTACTTCCAGTCCTAATTTCTTAGTGTTACTCAATAGTGTGTGCGTGTTGTCCTTTAGTATCTCCTCGTTATCGGCCAATAGTACATCATCAGCATAAACTAACAGCTTATTAATACCATTGAGTTGTAAGCCTTCCTCATTCTCTAAAGATTTAATGGCATGCTCTAGTACAAAATTAAATAGTAGAGGAGATGGTGCATCTCCTTGCTTCAACCCATTCTGGATTTCAAAAGTGTCCGAAAACGGTTTGCCTACATGCACCGTACTCTTTGTGCCACTTAGACACATTCGTATAAGTCTAACTAACGTTTTAGGAATTCCGAACTCCAGCAGGATACTATATAACTTCTCCCTCTTAATATAATCATATGTTTTCTTGAAGTCTACATATAGTTGATGTACAGTATCATTATATTCCCATTTATTTTCTAAAATGTGTCTTATACTAAAAATCTGATGTTGTAGACCTGTTTCTTCTAAAACCACATTGATCATCCCCTAGAATATCATCAATATAGGGAGTAAGTCTGCTTACTAATATATTTGTTAGAATTTTGTACGAAGTTGAAAGTAATGAGATGCCCCTGTAGTTGTTGCAATCAGTTTTATCTCCTTTCTTATAAATTGGTACGATAATTGATTCTTTCCATTCATCGGGAAGAGCTTATTTTTCCCAAATCATACTAAGCAACCAGTGTATCTTGTCCATCAATTTTTCTCCCCCTGATTTTATCAGTTCTGCTGGGATCTTATCTGAACCTGATGCTTTATACATCTTCAATTTTTCAATCGCCATTTCAACCTCTAATATCCTTGGTTCTGCGACTAGCATTTCGCTGTTTGTAAATTATCCTCCTCAATGTCCTGTTCTGTATGTACATTTAATAGCTGACTAAAATAACTTTTCCATCTATTTAATATACTCCTGGAATCTGCAATCATATCCCCATTTTCATTCCGAATTATGTTAGTTCTAGTCTGAAACCCTTTCTTCTCTATACTAATTCCCTGATATAATTCTGTAATGTTCCTATTTTTACACGCTTTATATTAGCTTGACCTGTATCTATCTATCTATCTATCTATCTATCTATGTAACGGAATCTTTCAACGCGATTTTCACCCACTTAAAATCATCGGATCGACTTGAAACTTTGTATGCTTGTAGAGGACCCGTGACAATACAATAATTTCATATTTATTTTCTAAAATCCTGGCCAGAATCATCAGAAAATCAAAAAAAGTGTTTTTGTATCAATGTAACGGAATCTTTCAACGCGATTTTCACCCACTTAGAAACATTGGATAGACTTGAAACTTTGTATACTTGTAAAGGACCCGTGACAATACAATAATTTCATATTCATTTTCTAAAATCCTGGCCAGAATCATCAGAAAATCAAAAAAAGTGTTTTTGTATTTATGTAACGGAATCTTTGAACACGATTTTCACCCACTTAGAGACATTGGATCGACTTGAAACTTTGTATACTTGTAAAGAACCCGTGACAATACAATAATTTCATATTTATTTTCTAAAATCCTGGCCAGAATCATCATAAAATCAAAAAAAGTGTTTTTGTATTTATGTAACGGAATCTTTGAACACGATTTTCACCCACTTAGAAGCATTGGATCGACTTGCAACTTTGTATACTTGTAAAGGACCCGTGACACTAAAATAATTTCATATTTTATTTCTAAATTCCTGGCCAGAATCATCAGAAAATCAAAAATATTAAAACTGGTATAATAGGTTACGGACTTGTCGACTTTTTAGTCAATCGTTGTCAGAGCTCAGTTGGTAGAGCGGTGAACTAGTGGTATATAATTTCAGTAATCCATAGGTCGCTGGTTCGAATCCGGCTGGGGAGGATTTTTTTTAGAAGAGTAATAATTTTAGCTCATACTACAATAGTATGGAATTTAAAGATATTTACATTCTTATCTTATTCTGTAAAATATTAAAACTAAAAAATAAAAAAATAATAATATAATTTTAAAAAACTAAAACAGCACGCTTTATTAGAAAACCGAACTCAAAAATGAAAAATAATTTTAATTTCCAACACGCTTGGGATAAATTTAAAGTGGTCAACAAAAAAATCTTCTCCAACACATATAGAATAAAACTAGAATTATCAACAAAAAGAAAATAATTTTACCATCAAAAGCGTGGGGTGCCTTTTATGATTTTTACATGTTCTTCTTAGAGACTTTACTTTTACCAATATCTGTTTATTATCAAATATATTAATTGATATAGAGCACCCCACGCTTTTGATGGTAAAATTATTTTCTTTTTGTTGATAATTCTAGTTTTATTCTATATGTGTTGGAGAAGATATTTTTGTTGACCACTTTAAATTTATCCCAAGCGTGTTGGAAATTAAAATTATTTTTCATTTTTGAGTTCGGTTTTCTAATAAAGCGTGCTGTTTTAGTTTTTTAAAACTATTATTTATTTGCATTAATTTCAAGATCAGTAATCTTCTCTCTCAGATATTCTCTCTTTTTACTCTTTAGTAGTCTGGCGGTTACCCATTTGCTGCAAATTTACCTAATTTTTTTCGTGTAACTTTTCTTTTTTACACGCTTTATATTAGCTTGACCTGTATCTATCTATCTATCTATCTATCTATCTATCTATCTATCTATCTATCTATCTATCTATCTATCTATCTATCTATCTATCTATCTATCTATCTATCTATCTATCTATCTATCTATCTATGTAACGGAATCTTTCAACGCGATTTTCACCCACTTAAAATGATCGCATCGACTTGAAACTTTGTATACTTGTAGAGGACCCGTGACAATACATTAATTTCATATTTACTTTCTAAAATCCTGGCCATAATCATCAGAAATTCCAAAAAAGTGTTTTTGTATAAATGTAACGGAATCTTTCAACGCGATTTTCACCCACTTAGAAACATTGGATCGACTTGAAACTTTGTATACTTGTAGATGACCCGTGACAATACAATGATTTCATATTTATTTTTAAAAATCCTGGCCATAATCATCAGAAAATCAAAAAACGTGTTTTTGTATCAATGTAACGGAATCTTTCAACGCGATTTTCACCCACTTAGAAACATTGGATCGACTTGAAACTTTGTATACGTGTAGAGGACCCGTGACAATACAATAATTTCATATTTTGTTTCAAAAATCGTGGACAGAATCATCCGATAATCAAAAAAATGAAAACTGGTATAATAGGTTGCGGACTTGTCGAGTTTTTAGGCAATCGTTGTAAGAGCTCAGTTGGTAGAGCAGTGAACTCTTAGTGGTATATAATTTCGGTATTCCATACGTTGCGGGTTCAAATCCGGCTGGGAGGGTTTTTTTATAGAAGAGTATTACTTTTAGCTCATGTACAATAGTATCGAATTTAAAGATATTTATTATCTTATTCTGTAAAATATTAAAACTAAAAAAATAAAAATAAATAATAGTTTAAAAAAAACTAAAAGAACACGCTTTATTAGGAAACTAAAAAATGATAAATAATTTTAATTTCCAATACGCTTGGGATAAAATAAAGTGGTCGACAAAAAAATCATCTCCAACATATATAGAATAAAGCTAGTGTTATCAACAAAAAGAAAATAATTTTACCATCAAAAGCGTGGGGTGATTTTTATGATTTTTACAATTTCTTCTTAGAGAGCTTACGTTTACCAATATCTGTTTGTTATCAAATATATTAATTGATATAGAGCACCCCACGCTTTTGATGGTAAAATTATTTTCTTTTTGTTGATAACACTAGCTTTATTCTATATGTGTTGGAGATGATTTTTTTGTCGACCACTTTATTTTGTCCCAAGCGTATTGGAAATTAAAATTATTTTTCATTTTTTAGTTTCCTAATAAAGCGTGTTCTTTTAGTTTTTTTAAAACTATTATTTATTTTGCTAACTTTCTTTTCTTTATAATGTCGGCACATTTCTCATCAAACCATTTCTTGTTTTGCCTCTTTTTTACATGACCATTGGTTTCTGATGCTGACAATTTAACAGTATCTCTTATAGCCTTCCATTCTTTTTTATATCAGTTTCAACATTTTTCAAAGAACACGAATTCGTGAAAGTTAATAAATTCAAATCATTTTATGATTCTCTGCCAATTACAAAATACAATTTGTGGACTAATTATTTAGTCATTATCATAATACCACGGTCCAAAGTGATCCTTGGCTTCTCTCACAACAGCTCTCCATCGGTCCCCTGCCACAATTCTGGAACTCTTCAAGCACAATCTTCTAACATTCTGTAAAGACGTCGTCCATTCATTGATTCTTCGTTCTTCCTCTCCTTCTTCCTCTCCCCATCCTTGCATCCATTATCATTTTACGCCTCTTCCAGCTAAGATTCAGTTGTAATATAATCAAATCAGATATAAGACTGTATCAGTTATTCTCCTTCCTAGTGTTCAAATCAGCTATATGTGTTGCATATACCCTATCCTTTACATAACCCTAAAGAAAAAATCTAGGGGGGGTTGTGTATCCAGCTAAGATTCAGTTGTAATATAATCAAATCAGATATAAGACTGTATCAGTTATTCTCCTTCCTAGTGTTCAAATCAGCTATATGTGTTGCATATACCCTATCCTTTACATAACCCTAAAGAAAAAATCTAGGGGGGGTTGTGTATTCAATCATCAGAAAGTTGCTGGATTAGGCGCGGCAGTCCAATACACTGGCCACCGCGATCCCCAGAACAAGTGTTTAGTGATATTATGCATAAAATTATAACATAAAAAGTAAATTGAAATATCAACCTTATGACGGCACTATGGCCCTAGGGTAGATTCAGCCTCTAACGGAAATAAGTACCAATAGCTTATTCTAGGGGTAAAGGAGGCCGTCACGCAGGTCTGACAACCCGGCTGACATCAAGTGCCGATTGTCTAGAAAAATGTGGGAGTCCTAAACTCCTACTACCCCAAGGAGAGGAATTTGGATGGGAGAATTTTTAGGTCCTGGAGTTTGATTACATAATATATGTTAAATATTATAATTCCATCAGTTAACTGAGTTCGGAATTCCTAAAATACGAATGAGTCTAAATGGCACAAAGAGTAGGGTGCGTGTAGGCAAACAGTCTTCGGATACCTTTAAAATCCACAGTGGGTTGTAGCAAGGAGACGCACTATCTCCTCTTCTTCTTCTTCTACTACAAGGTTTAGGCTATGCAGCCTGTTCCGGCGAAGTTAAAAGTGGAGTCCATCTTCTACGTGGTCTCCTCTACTATTTAATTTTGTACTAGAGCATGCCATTAAATCTTTAGAGGATGAAGATGGCCTACAACTCAATGGTATTAATAAGCTGTTAGTTTATGCCGATGATAAAGTACTATTGGCCAATAGCGAGGAAATACTAAAGGCCAACACGCACACACTATTGGGCAACACAAGAAATTAAGATTGGATGTAAATATCAATAAAACTAAATATATAGTCACACGTAGAAATTCATTATATAATGCAAATGGACAGCTAATGACAAATGAGGGAAATTTTGAGGAAGTGGCTGAATTCAAATACCTAGGAACAATAATCACAAATAGGAATGAGATGCACAAATAAAGTAAACATAGGCTGAATTCAGGAAATGCGTGCTATTATGCATTACAGAGACTCTTGATGTCCCAACTCTTTTCAAAATTCATTAAAGTTGAAATATATAAAAATATTATTCTATCAGTTATATTATATGGATGCGAAACATGAACTGTTACGTTAAGGGAGGAAAGGAGATTACGAGTATTTGAGAATAAAGTACTTAAGAATATTTTTGGACCAAAGAGAGGTGAACAGACAGGTGAATGAAGAAGACTACATAATAGTGAACTACATGGTCTTTATAGGAAGCCAGATATAATAAGAGCAGTTAAGTCTCGTAGACTGAAATGGGCAGGGCATGGGGCATGGGGCATGGATGGGGAATGAAAGACGTGCATGGAAGCTTCTTGTAGGAAAACCAGAGCGAAAGCGCCCGGTTGGTAGATCAAGAATGAGGTGGGAGAAGAACATTAAAGACGATTTGAGGGAAGTAGATTATACAGGAAATGATTGGAAAACATTAGCTCAGGATAGGGATGTATGGAGAGCTTATGTCTGCGCGGCCATGAACCTCCGGGTTCGATAGTGCCAGTGAGTTAGTTAGTTATCAGTTGACTGCGTGTGTTTTGCAATTTTTATCGTCCCATTTAAAATTCATATATTTGAAATTTAACACTTACCTGTTACGTAAATAACTATTATTATCTTACCTTACAAAAACGCGCATTTGCGTAACAGCGTTTAGTGAACAATGTTTTGTAAGATATTTTATGCAAATACTTTGTGTTTCAGATTTTGACAGCGATTGAAAATGAAACAGTTGCTTACATATCAATCAACACTTTGCAGAATTTAACGGACATTTGGAGTTCTGGAACATCTACTGTAAGTAACAAAAATAAAAGTAGTTCTATCCCTTTATCGTGTGTCATGCAGTACTGGTAGTTCAGCAACTCATGATAAAAATTTATTTTCGCCAAACATAATATTAAATAACTAAATCACTGGCACTATCGAACCCGTAGGTTCATACCCACGCGGACTTCAGTTTCCCACACACCCCTAACCTGAGCTAATGTTTTCAAATCATCCCCTGCTTAATCTACTTCCCTTAAATCGTGGTTTATATTATTCTCCCACCTTAACAACTGGGCACACTTCCTCTGGTTTTCCTCCTACATGAACATTCTATGGCCCACTTGAATTCCCCATTCATGCTACATGTCCTGTCCATCGCAGTCTTCGAGGCTTGATTATTCTTATTATATATAGTTTCCTATAAAGATCATGTAGCTCAGTGTTATTTAGTCTCCTTGATTCAAAAATGTTCTTAAGAACTTTATTCTCAAATACTCGTAATCGTTTCTCCTTCCTAAAAGTAAATGTCTATGTTCCGCATCCATATAATATATAAATGGGAGAATAACTGTTTTATACTTAAAACAATCAGCATTGACATGTAGAATTCATTGCCTCAGACAGTAATGTCTAACAAATTATTATAAATCCACTGCTACTTCATTTGCAATAATTTCTGAGTTTACAACAGAACTAATTCTTCACTTGAAATAAATTTGTTGTGTTTGTTACTGCTCAAAACAATTAGAGGAACACTTGTAATAAATTGAATAGGTAATTGTTTTTTAAAGCTGTGATGCTGAAAGTTGGACAATATGTAAATTGAATTATTAATTTTATCATTGGATACAAATTTTAAAGATCCATGGCCTAAATACAGAGAAATTACCTCAAATAACAAATATAGGGAATTTTTTTTATTTTGGAAGGCACTGGCCACTTCTAATTGGTAAGCTTCCTGATGTTGCTATAGTGACGAATGTTGATTATTGCCTTGTTTATTGAATCTCTGACAAAATGAGGCATTTAAATGAGTTTGAAGTGTATCATGCTCTACATCTTTTACGACAAGGTCAATCTCTGCGACAAGTGGCTAGAGAGCTTGGGGTTTCTCCTTCCATGGTGTCCAGGTTACGCAACAGGCACAGAGAGACAGGTCAGTATTGTAGAAGAAGACGTGGCCAGGGCCGTAAATTTAAAACAAGCCCCCAGGATGTTCTTTCTGCTCTTCGACAGCGTACAAAAACTGCAAAAGACCTGCAGAATGACCTTCATATGGCTTCCGAAATCCGGGTTTCAGACCAAACCATAAGGAACAGATTAAGGAAAGAGAATATTCGTCCAAAAAGGGCCGTTAAAAAACCACGCTTAACAAATGCGCATAAGGCAGCAAGACGTACGTATGCTGAAAACCATGGTGATTGGAACCTGAACCAGTGGGAGTCTGTGCTCTTCTCGGACGAATCCAGGTATCGTATTACACGTTGTGATGGTCAATTGAGGGTGTGGGGACGGCCAGGAGAAAGATTTTCTGCAGAGGCTGTACAGGAAATTGATAGATTCGGAGGAGGTTCCATAATGGTGTGGGCCGGAGTTATGTACAGCAATCGTACGGACCTTGTACGTGTTCCCCAGCGACTGAATGCTGTCCGGTATATCGAGCACGTTCTGGAAGAGCATGTAGTACCTGCTGCCATTGGAGTAGGCCCTGGATTTCTGTTTATGTAGGATAATGCCAGGGCACATTCTGCGGCTGTCACCAGGGATTTCCTGAGGAGAAATGAAATTGAGGTAATGGAGTGGCCAGCGGTCAGCCCAGACCTCAACCCTATTGAACACTTGTGGGATCTTCTAGACAGGAAGGTCAGGAACCGACATCAAGCTCCACAAACTCTGCAGCAACTTGGAGATGCTCTGAAGGAGGAATGGGAGAATACCCCGCAAGAGGAAATCCAGAATCTTATTGGGAGCATGCCACGAAGGTGCCAAACTGTCATCGAATGTCGTGGAGGCCATACACGATACTAACTCTATATAACGAGTGTTTAACTTTGAAAAATAAGTACAAGATTTAATTGCTTACATAGCGGAATTATTTGAAAAGTTAATTGTCAGCGTTATTCATTTGTTTTGACTGACATGAGTAATAAATAAATAAATAATTAAATAACCACAAATAATGTACTTTATTAATTTGATGTTTGTACCTTTATCCAATGAAAAAATATTTGCATATTCCATAGTGTTCCTCTAATTGTTTTGAGCAGTATATATTTTGCAGTTTAACATTCTTTAGAGAAATAGGTACGACAAGACTCGTTGTAATACATAATAGCACGCTTTTCCAGAATGAACCAATGTTTAATTTATTTGTGCATCTCATTCCTATTTGTGATTACTGTTCCTAGAAAAAACGTAATAATAATAATTCTATTCAATTCCACACCATTAACGAAGTTTAACCTCTCGTCAAATAGGTAGGCCTATTTTTACGTGCCTCAGGTCACCCGAGCCTTACAATGGCACGACCTGTCGGGAGATGCATTTTAACTATGAATAATACAGTAATATAGTCTACATACATTTTTTGACCACACAAGGACATGAAGGTCCTCCTGTAATGAGAGATCAGTTCAATGCCAGGGCCTCCTTCGGGTCAACACAATATTAAGACGAAATACACCATCAACACATAAATTCATTCTAAATATGGCGAATATGATAATGCATCCATAGTAATTCTGCCGAGGGCAGGTCCTTCACTGCAATCATAGCATTTTCATGCATTGCTTGCAGCTTTACGTGGGAATTGTAGGTGTGGTAGCTTCCCCTTGCTTTCCACACCGGTGAAGGTTGATGGTGATGGCCATATGATTTCGTATAATAATGATGATTATAAAGACCTGTTGATATTGAACGACAATTTGGGCTTTAACGTTTCCTGGTATTTGTCTTACAGGTGAAGACAAATTCCGAAAAAAACCTCACCCAGGAAGCTTGTCCCTACCGGGGATCGAAGCTTGGTTCGCTGTGTACGAGGTAGCGACGCTACCCGAGACCATAACAGTGGACTATAATAATAATAATAATAATAATAATAATAATAATAATAATAATAATAATAATAATAATAATAATAGTGTTGTAGGTAGCGGTGGCGTGGGAACGATTCGAATTTCTTTAATTTAACTTACATCACTTTTCACAAAAAAATATTATTTCATTTTTATAAAACAACATGCATTCAAGGTACAAAACACGATTAAATTGATTTTTACGAAAAATAATTACAAATTCTTAACTCACGGTCCAGTTTCAAATTAAAAGAAAAATACACATTGAAATGAAAGTGCAATATATATTTTTTAATTCCCCAAATTCCGTGATTTTTTTTTAAATTTGTCAATAATATTTGTTTTAATTCCGAACGTAAGACTATTTAAATATTTCACTCTAGTGCAATACGTAACACGGACAAGAAAATAGTTCAACTGAAGAAAATATTGAAGAATTTTTTGTTAACTAAGGTAAATGTAATTTTGCGCGATAGTGCGTTCTGTCGTAGACTACTTTACAAGAATGGCGACCATGATTGAAATTTCATTTTCCTAAATTTCGTGGTTGCCAACCCATAAATATCTAAGTAACTATGCTGTAATATTACAAATGATCAGGGCAGGATGTATACTACATACAATACATACACAAAAATATATCCAAAAGTTAGTGTTAATATACATTATACGAAACAAATCACAGCATTAGCTGAAATTTACTTGAAACAATATTGAAAGTTGACTTAACTGGAGACTTTAATGTTTCACTCCTGAAATCGAAATAAGCAACTATACTTTTTTCACTTATATTACAATTATTCTCCTCCAGCCACTTTCTGAATGAAATGTATGCTTTTCATGTCATGATTTAGATTTCTCTGGCACTAAAGGAACACACCCAATAATTACCATCATTCATACTTTGCCTCAATTTTATGCCTGACTGGTGTCGGGAGTATTTATTGTTGAAGGATGACATGGCGTCACTTGTAATTTCAACATTCTGGGAACTAACATATATTTTCTACTATTTTTGTTCCTAAATCAAAATATTTAGTTCACAGTACTCTAACATATATATATATATATATATATATATATATATATATATAATCTTGATTCTATACTTTTGAAACTCGCTGTGTTCATCGTATTCGTTTGTGTAAAATTAATTTTTATACTTTATACTTTATTCGATAAAGTCGAAAAATTATAATCGTTATAGATTTTTTTATTGGATTGGGTCACAACTTTCATATATCTGAATTCTTCGTGAAATACATTTATGCAAGAATTAAAAAAAAAGTTTGCATGAATGAGTTCAGGAATACACATGACTAACCAACAAGTACTGGACTTAAGATGTAGTGCAAAGTTGAACAGAAATAAATAATGAATCTGGTTCAGCACGAAACGCAGTAGAATTAAAAATCTTAAAATTTTATGAGCAGCATGTTCATCGAATGGAAGATCACAGAATACCCAAACAAATATTAAGATATCAACCTGCAGGAAGAAGAAGACCAGGACGTCCACTCAAAAGACTTCTGGATGGTGTTTCTCTTGAGGCCGAAACAGGTCAACAAATGGCCTAAATTCGTGAATGTACTATGATGATGATGAAAATTTTATGAAGAACGGAATGTAATATTTCATTACTAATTGATTTGTATTTTAGTATGGACAATTAATTCATTTCTGCCTTAACAAAATCTAATTTTGTTCTACAAGATGTATTTTTACACGCTTTATATTAGATTGGCCTGTATCTATCTATCTATTTATCAATGTAACGGAATCATTCAACGCGATTTTCACTCACTTAAAATAATTTGATCGATTAGAAATTCTGCATACTTGTAAAGGACCCGAGACAATACAATATGCCTAATGTCGTATTTTGTTTCTAAAATCGTTGCCAGAATCATCAGAAAATAAAAAAAAATTAAAACTGGTATAATAGGTTGGGGACTGGTCGACTTTTAGTCAATAGTTGTAAGAGCTCAGTTGGTAGAGCGGTGAACTCTAGTGGTATATAATTTCAGTAATCCATAGGATGCTGGTTCAAATCTGGCAGGGGGATTTTATTTAGAAGAATAATACTTTTAGCTCATATTACAATAGTATCGACATTAAAGATATTTACATTTTTATGTTATTCTGTAAAATATCAAAACTAAAAAATAAAAAATAAATAAAAGTTCTAAAAAACTAAAACAACATGTTTTATTAGAAAATCTAGCTAAAAAATGAAAAATAATTTTAATTTCCAACACCCTTGGGATAAAATTAAAGTGGTAAAAAAAATCATCTCCAACACATATAGAATAAAACTAGAGTTATCAACAAAAAGAAAATAATTTTACCATCAAAAGCGTGGAGTGCTTTTTATGATTTTCACATTTTCTTCTTAGAGACTGTACTTTTACCAATATCAGTTCATTATCAAATATATTAATTGATATAGAGCTCCCGACGCTTTTGATGGTAAAATTATTTTCTTTTTACACGCTTTATATTAGCTGAACTTGTATCTATGTAACGGAATCATTCAACGCGATTTTCACACACTTAAAATCATTGGATCGACTTGAAACATTGTATACTTGCAAAGGACCCGTGACAATATAATGATTTCATATTTATTTTCTAAAATCCTGGCCAGAATCATCAGAGAATTAAAAAAAAAGTGTCATTGTATCTATCTAACGGAATCTTTGAACACGATTTTCACCCACATAGAGACATTGGATCGACTTGAAACTTTGTGTACTTGTAAAGGACCCTTGACAATAAAATAATTTCATATTTTGTTTCAACAATCCTGGCCAGATTAATTAAAAAAATGAAACTGGTATAAGAGGTTGCGGACAAGTCACGTTTTAGTGAATTGTTGTTAGAGCTCAGTTGCTAGAGCGGTGAACTCTAGTGTTACATAATTTCAGTAATACATAGGTCGCTGTTTCAAATCCGGCTGGAAGGATTTCTTTTAGAAGAGTATTACGTTTAGCTCATACTACAATAGCATCGAATTTAGAGATATTTACATCTTTATCTTATTCCGTAAAATATTAAAACTAAAAAATAAAAAAATAAATAATAGTTTTTAAAAAAATTAATTAAGAGTGAGAAGTTATATAGTATCCTGCTGGAGTTCGGAATTCCTAAAAAATTAGTTACACTTGTACGAATGTGTCTAAATGGCACAAAGAGTAGGGTGCGTGTAGGCAAACAGTTTTCGGACACTTTTGACATCCAGAATGGGTTTAAGCAAGGAGATGCACTACCTCCTCTACTATTTAATTTTGTACTAGATCATGCCATTAAATCTTTAGAGAATGAGGAAGGCTTACAACTCAATGGTATTAATAAGCTGTTAGTTTATGCTGATGATGTAGTACTATTGGCCGATAGCGAGGAGATACTAAAGGACAAAACGCACACATTATTGAGTAACACTAAGAAATTAGGACTGGAAGTAAATATCAATAAAACTAAATATATGGTCACACGTAGAAGTTCATTGTATGGTGGAGGTGGGCGGCTAATGACGGGTGAGGGAAATTTTGAGGAGGTTGCAAAATTCAAATACCTAGGAACAATAATTAATCACAAATAGGAATGAGATGCACAAAGAAATTAAACATAGGCTCAATTCTGGAAATGCATGCTATTATGCATTGCAGAGACTCTTCATGTCCCAACTGCTTTCAAATAACTTTAAACTGAAAATATATAAAACTATTATTCTACCAGTTGAATTATATGGGTGCGAAACATGGACTCATACTTTAAGGGAGGAAAGCAGATTACAAGTATTTGAGAATAAAGTTCTTAAGAAAATTTTTGGACCAAAGAGAGATGAACAAACAGGTGAATGGAGAAGTCTTAATAACAATGAACTACATGGTCTTAATAGGAAACCAGATATAATAAGAACAGTTAAATCTCGTAGACTGCGATCGGCAGGACATGTTCCACGTATGGGTAATGAAAGACTTGCATGGAAGCTTCTTGTAGGAAAGCCAGATTGAAAACGCCCAGTTGGTAGACCAAGAATGAGATGGGAGAATAACATTAACTGTGATTTGAGGAAATAGATTATACAGGGAAAGAATTAACTCAGGATAGGGATGTATGGAGAGCTTATGTCCGCACGGCCATGAACCTACGGGTTCGATAGTGCCAGTGAGTAAGTAAGTAAGTTTTAAAAACTAAAACATGAAGCTTTATTAGAAAACCGGAATACAAATTAAAAGTAATTTTAATTTACAACACGCTTAGGATAAAAATAAACTGGTCAACACCAAAAATCATCTCCAACAGATATAGAATAAAAATAGAGTTATCAACAGAAATAATTTAATTTTACCATCAAAAGCATGGGGTGTTCTGTATCAATTAATATATTTGATAATAAACAGATATTGGTAAAAGTAAAGTCTCTAAGAAGAAAATGCAAAAATCATAAAAAGCATCCACCCCTTTTGATGGTAAAATTATTTTCTTTTATTGATAACTCTAGTTTTATTCTGTATGTGTTTGAGATGATTTTTTGTAGACCACTTTAATTTTATCCCAAGCGTGTTGGAAATTAAAATTATTTTTCATTTTTTAGTTCGGTTTTTGAAATAAAGCGTGTTGTTTTAGTTTTTTAAAACTATTATATATTACACGCTTTATTACACACTTCATATTAGCTTGACCTGTATATAACAAATCTATCTATGTAACGAAAGTTCTCAACGCGATTTTCACCCACTTAAAATCATTTGATCGACTTGAAACTTTGTATACGTCTGAAAGACCTGTGACAATACAATAGTGTCATATTTATTTTCTAAAATCCTGTCCAGAATCCTCAGAAAAATCAAAAAAGTGTCTTTGTATCTATGTAACGGAATTTTTGAACACGATTTTCACCTACTCAGGAATATGGGATCGACTTGAAACTTTGTATACTTTTAAAGGGCCTGTGACAACACAATATTTACATATTTGTTTCTAAAATCCTGGCCAGAATCATCAGAAAATAAAAAAAACTGTCTTTGTATCTATGTAACGGAATATTTGAACACGTCTTTTAATCACTTAGAAACATTGGATCGATTTGAAACCTTGTATACTTGTAAAGGACCAAAGACAATACTATAATGTCATATTTTGTTTCTATAATCCTGGCCAGAATCATCAGAAAGTCAAAAAAATGAAAACTTGTATAATACGAGTAGTTTGCGGACTTTTCGACATTTTAGTCAATCCTTGTAGGAGCCCAGTTGGTAGAGCGGAGAACTGTAGTGGTATATAATTTCAGTACTCCATAAGTCGCTGGCTGAAATCCGACTGGGAGGATTTTTTTTAGAAGAGCATTACACTTAGCTCATACTACAATACAATCGAATTTAAATATATTTACATTTCTATCTTATTCTGTAAAATAATAAAACTAAAAAATAAAAAATAAATAATAGTTTTAAAATACTAAAACAAGACACTTTATTAGAAAACCGAACTAAAAAATGAAAAATAATTTTAATTTCCAACACCCTTGGGATAAAATTAAAGTGGTAAAAAAAATCATCTCCAACACATATAGTATAAAACTAGAGATATCAAAAAAAAAATTACCATCAAAAGCGTGGGGTGCTCTATATCAATTAATATATTTGATTATAAGCGGATATTGGTAAATGTAAAGTCTCTAAGAAGAAAATGTAAAAATCATAAAACGCACCCCACGCTTTTGAATGTAAAATTATTTTCTTTGTGTTGATAACTCTAGTTCTATACTGTATGGGTTGGAGATGACTTTTTTTGTTGACAACTTTAATTTTGTCCCAAGCGTGTTACTTACTTACTTACTCACTGCCACTATAGAACCCGTAGGTTCATGGCCGCGCGGACATACATCCCTATCCTGAGCTAATTCTTTCCAATCATTCCCTGTATAATCCACTTCCCTCAAATCATAGTTAATGTTATTCTCCCACCTCATTCTTGGTCTACCAACTAGGCGTTTTCCCTCTGGCTTTCCTACAAGAAGCTTCCATGTAAGTCTTTCATTCCCCATATGTGCAAGATGTCCTGCCCATCGCAGTCTACAAGACTTAACTGTTCTTATTATATCTGGCTTCCTATAAAGCCATGCAGTTCATTGTTATGTAGTCTTCTCCATTCACCTGTCTGTTCATCTCTCTTTGGTCCAAAAATTTTCCTAAGTACTTTGTTCTCAAATACTTGTAATCTCCTTTTCTCCCTTAAAGTAAGAGTCCATGTTTCGCACCCATATAATATAACTGGTAGAATAATATTTTTATATATTTTCAGTTTAACGTTATTTGAAAGGAGTTGCGACATCAAGAGTCTCTACAATGCATAATAGCACGCATTTCCACAATTAAGCCTACGTTTAATTTCTTTGTGCATCTCAATTCCTCTTTGTGAATATTGTTCCTAGATATTTGAATTCAGCCACTTCCTCAAAATTTCCCTCATTTGTCATTAGCTGTCCATTTGCATTATATAATGAATTTCTACGTGTGACCATATATTTAGTTTTATTGATGTTTACTTCCAGTCCTAATTTCTTAGTGTTACTTAATAGTGTGTGCGTGGTGTCCTTTAGTATCTTCTCGCTATCGGCCATTAATACTACATCATCAGCACAAACTAACAGCTTATTAATACCATTGAGTTGTAAGCCTTCCTCATTCTCTAAAGATTTAATGGCATGCTCCATTACAAAATTAAATAGTAGAAGGGATAATGCATCTCCTTTCTTCAACCCATTCTGGATTTCAAAAGTATCCGAAACTGTTTGCCTACACGCACCCTACTCTTTGTGCCATTTAGACACATTCGTATAAGTGTAACTAACTTTTTAGGAATTCCGAACTCCAGCAAGATAGTATATAAATTCTCTCTCTTAATTGAATCATATGAAGAGTACAGGGGAAAAACAATCAAAGTCCACTTTTGGTGAAATTTGAGATTCTGGTACCAGTGGATTGTATGTACCTAGTACTATATTCCAAGAGGTTCATACGTGGAAAAACTCACTCATAATCCATTAAAAATCAGCATTGAAATAAAGTGTCCAGGGGAAAAACAATCGTAGTCCACTGTGAAATGGAAAAATAATCAGAGTCCATATACAATTTAAATGAGAGTATTTTTTGGCCTCCTTCCAGAGAGTATGAACTTTTTTATATGTTGGTCAGCTTGGGGTGTTTTAATTTGTTTACATACCTATGCATTGTTGTTGGCATTTACTTTTTAACTGGTACCAAACTGCATTGTTGTTCAATGAAGCCTATTTTACTGGTGTGTAGACAATCAGTTTATTTTTCAACATGACATCAAGTGTTAATGTTACTCGTACAGCTCATCAGAGTAGAGGAAAGAAAAGACCTAAACATGGTAGAATCCATGAATGCGAGTAAACGCATAATAGCGATTAGTCATGTTCCTGGTGAAGATTGTCAAATGCAAGAACAAGTGTTACACGAACATTTCAAAACATGAACATAATGTATTAATTCGTGAATTCAATTTACTGGGAGATAAGAAAAAAACAGAGTGCACGCGTTCACTAATTTCAGTTTTGCCGGGGAAATGAAGAAGCCCACGGAAACCAGACAGAGAATAGCAGCTGCAGAGACCACTCTTACTCTTACAAGGTGCGTGTACAGAGGGATGGAAAAGCTGTTGCAATTCCAGTTTGTTACAAAGCCTTCATGAGTGTGCATGGTATAACAAACCAGAATATGTTAACAGTCAAGAAATCCCTGGGCATGCTCCTTTTGACGGGAGGAGAGGTTCTCATTCTAATAGACCCATGAAAAAGACAATTGAGGGCCGTTGAAAATGTTTATGAAACATATCAGTTTCCCTTCAAGAACCGCCCTTCTCACTACAGTCTTCACACAACCTCTAAAATGTACCTACCTGAAGAATTAAACATTAAACTATTGCATCAAATGTAGAAAACAGAGACATTTCCAGAGTTTCCAGTGTCTTATGAATTTTATTGGAACTTATTTCAGACCAAATTTAATATTGCTCTGTCGATATCCTAGGTCAGATAACTTGCTCTTCCATGTGATGAATGGGCAAAAGAAAAAAGTAGTCTCTACTTGCAAAAGAAACTTTAACGATAGCAGCAATGCCGAAGACGTAAATAAAGAAATGAAGCGGCTAGAAACTCTTAATTTATTACATACAGTGTTCCATGCACATACTGAAAATCAAGCCATAACATTCGTATTCAATGTTAATTCCACTCTCCAATGGAAAATACGACGACCTCCAATCCTTGAAGAAATTCTGTTCTGAAAATGCTCAAATCTATTTTTCAGTATTACTCATATTCAACCATGAGTAACTTGGTGTAAAAATTAATTAATTTCATTATTATTTTTATTATTTACATTTAATAAGGCAAACAGTTTTATGTATAATGTAACAGTTTATTGTATAAACATTCGTAATTAAGTGGGATAATGATTGTTTTTTTGTTTACAACATGTTTTTTTTTTGATTTTTTATTTTGTAAGATAATTTTGGATAGAATTTGGAGTGTTTTGGTGTAGGTATGGGTTGAGAGAGTTCATGTGCACCTTGACTTTTCATTGCTGAAAAACAGGAACTGTAAAATACATGACACTTATTTCGAAAGAAGAGTCTGTTAGAAAAACACCTTGAGAACAGTTCTGGGAAAAAAAAGTTTTCTGTATGTCTAAAGCGCTCGATCTGCTGCGTTTCTAAACTTAAAATTCAATTACTGCAAAATGTTAAAAAGTGGACTCTGATTGTTTTTCCCTTGTACTCTTCATATGCTTTCTTGAAGCCTACGTATAGTTGATGTACAGTACCATTATATTCTCATTTATTTTCTAAAACCTGTCTTATGTTGGAAATTAAAATTATTTTTTCATTTTTTAGTTAGGTTTTCTAATAAAGCGTGTTGTTTTGGTTTTTTCAAACTAATATTTATTACATGATTTTTATTAGGTTGACCTGTATCAATCAACCTATCTATGTAACGGAATCTTTCAACGCGATTTTCACCCACTTATTTTGTTTCCATTGACTTGAAACTTTGTATACTTGTAAAGGACCCGTGACAATACAATAAGTTCATATTTATTTTCTGAAATCCTGAATAGAATCATCAGAAAATAAAAAAGTGTTTTTCTATCTATGTAACGGAACCTTTCAACACGATTTTCACCCACTGAGAAACATTGGATCGACTTAAAACTTTGAATACTTGTAAAGGACCCGTGACAATACAATAATTTCATAATTTTTTCTAAATCCTGGCCAGAATCATCAGAAAATTTAAAAAAATGAAATCTGGTATAATAGGTTGCGGACTTGTCGACTTTTTAGTCAGTCTTTGTAAGAGCTCAGTTGGTAAAGCGGTGAACTCTAGTGGTATATAATTGCAGTAATCCAGATGTCGCTGGTTCAAATCCGGCTGGGAGATTTTTTTAGAAGAGTATTACTTTTAGCTCATACTATAATAGTATCGAATTTAAAGATATTTACATTTTTATCTTATTCTGTAAAATAGCAAAATTGAAAAATAAGAAATAAATAATAGTTTTAAAAAACAAAAATACAACACGCTTTATTAGAGAACCGAGTTAAAAAATGAAAAATAATTGTAATATCCAACACGCTTGGGATAAAATTGAAGTGGTCAACAAAAAATCATCTCCAACACATATGGAATAAAACTAGAGTTATCAACAAAATGAAAATAATTTTTCCATCTAAAACGTAAGGCGCTTGTTATGATTTTTACATTTTCTTCTTAGAGACTTTACTTTTACCAATATATTATCAAATATATTAATTGATATATAGCACCCCACGCTTTTGATGGTAAAATTATTTTCTTTTTGTTGATAACTCTAGTTTTATTCTGTATGTGTTAGACATGATCTTTTTGTTGACCACTTTAATTTTATCCCAAGTGTGTTGGAAATTAACATTATTTTTCATCTTTTAGTTTGGTTTTCTAATAAAGCGTGTTGTTTTAGTTTTTTAAAACTATTATTTATATTAGCTTGACCTGTATTTGTCCATGTATGTAACGGAACCTTTCAACACGATTTTCACCCACTTCGAAACATTGGATCGACTTAAAGCATTGTATACTTGTAAAGGACCAATGACAATACAATAATATCATAAAATATTCCTAAGATCCTAGTAGAATCATAAGGACATCAAAAAGAGAGTCTATGTATCTATGTAACGGAATATTTCTACACGATATTCAATCACAACAAAATATTGGATTGACTTGAAACTTTGTATACTTGTAAAGTACCAATGATAATACATTAATTTCATAACTTGTTCTAAGATCCTGGCCAGAGTGATCAGGACATAAAACATGTCTGTGTATCTATGTAACGGAATCTTTCAACACGATTTTCAACCACTTCAAATCATTGGATCGACTTGAAACGTTGTATACTTGTAAATGACCAATGACAATACAATAAGTTCATAAATGTTTTCTAAAATCCTGGCCAGAATTATCTGAAAATCAAAAAATTAAAAACAGGTATAATAGGTTGTGGGCTTATCAACTTTTTAGTCAATCTTTAAAAGAGCTCAGTTCATAGAGCTGTGGAATGTAGTGGTTTATAATTTCAGTAATCTATAGATGGCTGGTTCAAATCCGGCCCGGGTGACCTATTTTTTAAAAGAGTATTACTTTTAGCTCATACTAGAATAGTATTGAATTTAAAGATATTTACATTTTTATCTTATTCTGTAAAATATTAAAACTAGAAAATTAAAAATTAAATAATAGTTAAAAAACTAAACAACACGCTTTATTAGAAAACCCAAATAAGAAATGAAAAATAATTTTAATTTCCAACACGCTTGGGTTAAAATTACAGTGGTCAACAAAAAAAATCATCTCAAACACATCTAGAATAAAAACCAGAGTTATATTCTTCTTGTAAGCCCATTGGTCCCTTAACAGAGATTTAGGCGCTCTCCCCCTACAGGGAAGAATTTGAACCATACTAATTTAGTTAACTTGTTTTCGTATAGATGTCATTTGAGTGGTCCGTGGTCAGCGTTCCGCCTCATTCTGACATCTAGGAAACCAAAGTAGTACTAGGACGTGAAAATTCTGTAAATTTTTCTTAGAGGCCTTTTCATTCGGGCTTAAGGATTTTTTACGAGCTTGTAAATCTTCAGACTCGGGACCCACGGCTTAAAGTCTCTCTCGGAGGACTTGCTCCTTGGATTTTTCCATCCTGAAAAAATCCATTCACCCCGGCCGGGTTTGAACCCGCGACCCTCGGGACCAGAGGCAAGGAGCATAACCACTAGTCCACCGCGGCTTACTTTATACAATAAAAATAATTTTACCATCAAAAGCGTGGGGTGATTTTTATGGTTTTTACATTTTCTTCTTAGAGACTTTACTTTTACCAATATCTGCTTATTATCAATTATATTAATTGATATAGAGCACCCCACGCTTTTGATGGTAAAATTATTTTTATTTGTATATAACTGTAATTTTATTCTAGATGTGTTAGAGATGATTGTTTTGTTGATCACTTTAATTTTATCCCAAGTGTGTTGGAAACTAAAATTATTTTTCATTTTTTAGTACGGTTTTCTAACAAAGCGTTTTGTTTTAGTTTTTAAACAATTATTTATTCATTGTCACCCTTGCAGATTTTTGTAAAAATTCTTATAAATAGGAGAGATGTAACGGTACAAGTCATGGAAATCTTTAAACCTCTCTTTTGTTAGACTCCGATCTTGTAGGTATAACAAAGGTAACTGGATATTTTCAAATCACTTGCTCTTCCCTTCCTCTTTAGGTCAAGTCCGGTGTGGAAATGTGGACTGTTCCATTTTTATAATTTTGGGGCAGTCCTTTTTAATTATGATGCATGATGTTTTCAGCCATTCGACTTTGGGACCATCAACAAAATTTTACGATTTACCATTTACTTTTTTGAGGTATAGAACTTCTCATTTAAGTAATTTCAAACTTTGGATATCTCTTCTAAGCATTTATGATCACTTGTACCCAGTGACTTGGAAGAGAAAATGTCTGAATTGAAAGACCTCCTTTTTGTGGAACATGCGTAAGAAAGTAGGGTACATTGGTAGTCATTTTGTGTCCCGTACAGACTTGGCGTGAAAAGTGTTATTTAAGATTAAAAATCAGACAACTTTTGTTTCGTTCTGTTGTGCTTCTTCCATATATTTATTTTTATCTGTCTCTTCGATTCTCGGCATTTTAATGGTGTAGTCTCTGATCTTTCTGTTATTGACACTTTACATCAGTAGAGACCGAACCTTTCAATTGATTTAAGGCATCACAACTATTACAGTATCACTTTTGGGATTATAAAATTAAAAATAAAACTCCTTTAAAATTTCAGGAAAAGTGAAAAAACATACTGCTTTTCTGCCATTTTCACAACATTTTTTATGCATCCTATAAAATTCATTAAGGCTCAACCCTGATGGTAAATACTTTCTGTTTCCATTATTTTTTCTACTATAATGGAAATTGTGGAAAGCAACGGGAAGCTACCACACCTATAATTCCCTAGTAAAGCTGCAAAGCATAACATGAAAATGCTATGTTTGCAGTGAAAGACTTGCCCTCGGGCAGAATTACTATGGATGGATGGATGGATAATAGAAATGTAAGATGGAAATTGGTTTATGAAATCACACCAAAACTGAACATCATCTGTCCGTGTTTTGTTATGAGGTACATGACGACCACATTTATATTCAACTGGACCAACACTTCTCTCCTTAGTTTCATGGTTAAGTCAATTTTACGTTTAGAGATGCGAAGGGCATACTTGAAGGTTTTACATACTACAAACAGGGCTGTTAATAAGTGCTCACCAGGTATAGAGAGGCGGTTCCTTTCATACTCGCTTACAGGTACACTCCCAATGAATAAACACAGCTGACAAATGACTAGTAGTGTCTCGCCTTGTCTGCCTGCCCGACGTAGAGTCCCTGACGGTGTTAGCCTCGGCTTTCACCTAGCCGGTCTCACAACAGCGGCAGGGCGCGTACCCGGGCGGCGGATAGGGGAACGGTCGGTGGTTTGCTTGCATTCCTCCCGGCTAGGTCCAGTCCGGACCCGCGGGCTATTTGTGAGGTCGTGAGGACTCGAGCGACCTGACGTATTACATAGCTCGTGCTGCGCCCACTCCAGCAGCAAAACGCGTCCCCTCGGTGGCGTAGTGGGGAAAAGGTCGGTGGATCTGCTAGTCAGTCCTCCCTTCCAAGTCCGATGGACTCGCGGACCATGAGTGGGGTCAGCAGGGAAAATGAGGGCCCTGCTGTCAAACCTTTGCGTCCCGGCCCACAAGCGGGAGAGCATGGGCCGCTGTTGGTGGAGCGGTGGGAGACTGGGGATCAGAAGCCCCTTCACGACTAGGCTTAGTCTTGCGAACGGGCTGGTTGGGACAATACCGGGCGTAATGCTGGGAATTACCACCAGGTCAATAAGCTCGGGAAAGGAGGAAGCGCGGTCTTTGTTGGTGGGATTTAGCGCCGACTCTGGAACCGAGTGACCCAAGGACAATCTGTGAGGTCGTCAGGAGTTGAGCGACCTGACGTACTAATGCTCAGGCTGGACCCACTTCAGCAACCAAACATGTTCCCAGCTGGTGCACTGGGAGAAAGGTCGGTGGATCTGGTAGAGAGTCCTCCCGGTCAAGTCCAAGGGACTCGTGAACCATTAGTGGGGTAGGCAAGAGTTGAGCGCCTTGTCGTACTATTTGCTCGTCTGTTGGAGCTTGCGAGCTCCGTGCTGGTTCCACAACAGCTGCAGAAGGCGTCCCTGGGGGCACATCAGGGCTTGGCTCGGACCAGTGCAGAGGGGAGCAACTGACTGGTTCCTGGCTCGGCCTACGGGCCCGTCGACAAACTGTGCGGTCGCCAGGAGATGAGCACCTTAATGTACTAAGAATCTCACACTGTTGGGCTTGTAGCCCTAGCCGGTCTCACAACGGCTGCAGGAAACGTCCCTGGAGGCAGAAGAGGGAATGGTCGGTGGATCTGTGACAGCAGTCCCACGGCTAGGCTCATGGAGCCCGTGGACCAACTGTGGGGTCGTCAGGATTGAGCGACCCGATGTACTATGTAGCTCAGCAATTCCCAGAACTTGCAAACTCCAACACCCTCTCCCTGGGGTGTTGGTTTAAGGACAGTGAACTTGAACGTGGACGTGAACATAGGATAGGGAGGACAAGAACTCTAGGACTTGGGAGTATGGTCATGACGACCAAGGTATCCCAAGGGGTTGGGGAAGGGCCTAGATGCCCGATGTAGAGTTCAAAACGAGGGGAGGGTTGTCTTTTTACACCTAGTGAGCATTTATTAACAGCAATAGATTGAGAACTTATACACTCCAGTATAATTAAGCCTGGATACAACCATTTTAGTATATGTTTCATTCTTGGCAACTACTGTAATGTGATTCATAGCTTCATTTCCTAGTTCAGTTTGTAATAATCAGAAAAAATCCTTCTCCTTTCAATTGCACAAGGATGATATACTTAAGTGAACAACTACATGGACAATCTGTAAATACATTCCTTGGAACAACGTTTCCTTTAGAACTCACGTGTTCTGCTTGTGCCTCATGTTATCTAATTTCCTTTCTTTCTTTCCTTCTTTATTTCAAACTTTTCCCGTTAAATTTTACTTTTACGACATTTCGCCTATAGACGTTAAAAAGCACTCAAGCGGATTAAATCAAATGCACAAGGAACAGATAACATCAGCATTTTAATGCTAAATAAAATCATTGACATTATAGTACCCACAGTGACTCATATTTTTAATGCTTCCCTTATAACTTCTATCTTCCCTACTGTGTGGAAACAATCTAGAGTTCGGCCTATACCAAAAATAAGTACACCTACTAACTGTAATGACTTCCGACCGATTAGCATCCTTCCGACATTATCTAAAGCCCTGGAACATATTGTACATAAGCAAATGACTGAATATCTCCAAGAAAATCACCTCCTTGATCCTTATCAATCCGGCTTCAGATCTGGTCATAGCACAACCACAGCTTTGCACAAAATTACTGAAGATATTCGTGAAGCCGTGGACAGACGTAAATTGACTCCTTTAACCTTACTTGACTTCAGCAAAGCTTTTGACACAGTAGACCACGACTTACTTATGATAAAGCTCAAGCATCTACACTTGTCTGACAGCGCTGTATCCTGGTTCGACTCATACCTGCACGGTCGTCAACAATACGTTTCATTAAACTCTAGATCTTCGTCTTGGCGCAACGTGCTGGCTGGAGTCCCCCAGGGCAGTGTTCTCGGACCTCTTCTTTTCTCAATCTACATAAATGACGTGCCAACTGTACTAAAGCACTGCCGTTATCACCTCTACGCTGATGATCTCCAAATTTACCTACATTCACCTCCTCATTCTCTTTATTAACAGCTTGACGAAAATGAATGACGATCTCATATCCATCTTTAACTGGTCTTCAAGTATCGGTCTAAATCTAAATCCTAACAAGTCACAAGTAATTCTAATGGGACAACAAAGACTGCTTACAACCTTTGACATATCTACACTTTCAAACATTACTATAAATAATACAATTATCCCTTATTCTTCTTCAGTAATAGATCTTGGACTACATCTAGACGCAAATTTAACCTGGCAAACACAAGTGAAACACATATGTAAAAAAGACTTTCTCCATCTTACATTATCTTAGATGTTTAAAGAATTTTCTCCCAGTTTCGTTAAAACAAATCCTTGTGCAGAATCTTGTGTTACCACACTTCGATTATTGTGACATTATATATAATGATCTAAACTATGACGTGTCGCAGAGACTGCAGCGTGTTCATAATGCTTGCGTTCGATTCATTTTCAATATCCGCCGTTATGACCATATTTCCGAACACTTTAATGACCTCTCTTGGCTCCGTCTTACTGACAAACGTAAATTGCACTCTCTTTCACTACTTTTCAAGCTTCTGAATTCCTACATCCCTACTTACCTGGCGTCCAGATTTGAGAAGTTATCCTCTTACCACAATATTGACACTAGGTCACAAGATAGCAGTCTGCTAACAATTCTTCTTCATAGCACTTCCTCCTATTCTACTTCCTTCACAGTAGCCTCTGCCCGCTCCTGGAATCTCCTTCCTCAAGATATCAGGGGTTGCCGCACACTTGGCACCTCTAAGTCACGCTTACACAGTTATCTGTTGTCTAATAATTATTTTTTCTCTATTTATTTAATTTTATACTATGTCATTAATCTTTTCCTCGTTTTTTTATATATCTTGTACATATTATACATTTAATTCGTTAAATTTAGAGTAAATCAAAATACATTATAAATATTAATTGTATTGTATTCGTAACGTGTAATCGTTTATATATATATATATTGTAATTTAGATTTAAGACTATTTTTTTGTTTGTATTTTTTTAACCTGGTTGAGTGGTAGACAAGGCCTTAAGTCCTTAACTCTGCCAGGTAAAATAAAGCTATTATTATTATTATTATTATTATTATTATTATTATTATTATTATTATTATTATTATTATTATTATTATTATTATTATTTTAGTATCAACGACACAATTCTCTTTTCAATTATTTTGAAACACATTTTTATACAACACATTAACTCTGGTACTTGTATATTATTCTAGGTTACATGTGTTGTTGCGTACATGATGTTTCAAAAGTCAAGATTAATCAAGGGTGGCTAGCTAACACAACAGACTTATAGTTTGTGTCATAAAAACTTGATAGATTTCTTCATATAAACCCAAAACATACTTTTTGTCAAAACTAGTGTTGACGTTCAAGAAGCCATTAAAATGAACAAATCACAATTTTTAATTTTGTGGAATAGTCATGTCTAGAGCGAGGAATTTTATGAAATTTCATGTTTTAAACTATTTGTCAGAGAGCGCTGAGACTAAGTATCTTTACATTTTATGATATGTAGAAGCAAATAAGACCAACAAAAAACTTCATATTTCATAATATTTTACCAAAATGTTCATATTTTAGTGAAAATTTCATACTCCTTCCTATTTTTCAACTTTCAAATTCCCGTATTTTTTTTGATAAAAGTTCTAGGAACTCATTAAAATATTTCTCGAAATAAATGTATTATGTAATTTTTTAGTATAATGTGGCAGACGAGTGAAAATTCTTCAGTAACCCTTCTAAACAAAATAGATAGCTTTTATAAAAGCAAATAATTGGATGAGGAGTCACAGAGTGACAGTGTTAGATGGAGGTTTTTGTCCTAAACTTGATCCCCAGACAAGAATTATGAGCTTAGATGAATAAGTAGAAGAACAATGTTGGAATATTCTGTAGTCAGGTATAATAGCTGTCAACTCGTTATTGCTACCTGAGAGTAATCCTTACTTTGTGAACAGATTACAGCATTTAAATGTAGGAAAGACTGCTGCTGAACTTGAAGCAGTAAAGTAAAGTAAAGTAATCCCACTACAGGCCTCAAGAGGTCCTTGGGGTAGTAGGAGGATAAGACTACCACTTTTTCTGGACAATAGGCGCTTGATGTCAGCCCTGCGTGACGGCCGCCTTTACCCCCAGAATAAGCGTCTGGTACTCATTTCCGTTTAGGTTCTTTGTGAAATTAGTAAAGGTCATGTGAGGCTGGTAAGGGCATCAAACGATCGAAGAAGTAGAGCCACAGATACAAGTAGGCTGCCCAAAACAATTGTGTGAGTGTTGTGAGCATTTGACACCTTTTCATTGTGCGAAACAATTCTGACCGCCAGGCCTTATAGTTTTACTATCAAAAATATATGAAAAAAAATCTGTGTATTACAAACAGTATTGACAATTTGATTGTTCAAAACACAATTAGACCAAGATTAATGGACACTATGTTAGACCCATTTCATTAAAAAACTTTAAATTAAATTCTTAACTACATTTCACCAAGTTTGAAGTTCAACATTAAATGTACCTTTATTTGTCAAAGAGAGTTCTGAAACAATCCCTGGAATCAATTATTATGACTAATAACTTTTAAACATCTTTGTTTTCCTCCAAATGTGACAATCTGGAATGGTTTACTTGTATTTTAAATCGTCCAATCTAATGCTATTGTTACTCTTGCATCTCCACGAATTTAATACCTTTATGCAATGTAAAAATAGCAAGAAATCCAAACTATACATGCTCTAAACTTTGTTACTGCTATAATGTCATGGAATCCTGTTTTGGTTTTGATTCAATGTTTTGTTTCTTGTATATGTTTGGATTTCATAATTAAATATGATTCAGTACATTAAGTAATTGTATTTATACATGACCTCTCCAGTTTTTATTTATGAAGGTAAAGTGATGCCACTGCAGTCTTGGGGAGACCCTTTGGGGTTGGTAGTGGTATGTTGAAGCTACCATCTTTCTAGACAATAGGCACGAGATGTCCGCCGGGATGTCGGATCTGCTTATGGCCGCATTTGTGCCCAGAACATGCATCTATGTACTCACTTCCATTAGGATCTGAGTCGACCCCAGGTCCCCAATGCCACCACAAGATCTGGTCCAGCTAAAAATCTTGACAATATCGAGACTCGAACCCACGACTTTTCTGTTTGCCTACCACGTTTCCTTATACAAACTACGTTATGGCGTGATCCATTAAAATTGTTTCAGATCATGAATATGACATTTTATTTATTCGGGTCAGAAATAATGAAAAAAATCATTAAAATCGAAAATACGTGAATATCTTGATTACTTGAGCTATAAATAAGTTATGTTTGTCTCATTTAAGTGCTGAGTATGTACACTTATAAAGTCTTATAGTCGAGTCTATGTAATAAATATATGTAAAAAGTTTAGAAAGATCGTGTTAGCTTCATAATATTTTTGCGTCATAATTTTCATATTTTTCATATTTTGCCTTTACAATTTCATATTTTCGTATAATTTTCTTCATATAATTCCTCGCCCTAGTCATGTCTGTCTTGAAACCCTTAATTTATTCTACTAATATTTTCTGTTCACAGGCCAACTGGACGGAGTATTTTTCAATTTTACTTGAGGATCTTGATGGTATCAATATCAGTGGAAATGTTAATGTCTTAGTGTCCCCGAAGTATTTTAAAGATCTGGTATCCACCATGTCCAGAACACCCAAACAGACAATAGGTTAGTATAATTTTGTTAAAAATGAACAAAAAGTGCTGCCAACGATGTAATATTAATTGTTGCTCTATATATTACTATCGCTAAGTTCGTAGCATGTTGACGAAAATTATACTCATCAAATGGCAGCGATTAAAAACAAATCAGTCATATTTACACGCTTTATATTTGCTTGACCTGTATCTTTCTATCTATCTATGTAACGCAATCTTTCAACGCTATTTTCAACCACTTAAAATCATTGGATCGACTTGAAACATTGTATACTTGTAAAGGACCCGTGACAATACAGTAATCTCATTTTTTCCACTAAAATCCTGGCCAAAATCAACAGAAAATCAAATAAATAATTGTTTTTAAAACTAAAACAACACGCTTTATCAGAAAATCGAACTAAACAATTAAAAATAATTTTAATTTCTAACACACTTGGCACAAAGTTAAAGTGCTCAACAAAAAAATCATCTCCAAATAAAACTACAGATAACAACAAAAATAAAATAATTTTAGGATCAAAAGCGTGGGGTGCTCTATATAAATTAATATATTTGATAATAAACAAATGTTGATAAAAGTAAAGTCACTAAGAAGAAAATGTAAAAACCATAAAAAAACGCCCCCAAGCTTTTCATGGTAAAATTATTTTCTAATAAAGCATGTTGTTTTATTTTTAAAACAATATTTTATTTTTTTATTTTAGTTTTAATATTTTACAGATTGAGATAGAAATGAAAATATCTCTAAATTCGATAATATTGTAGTATAGGCTAAATGTAATACTCTTCTAAAAATCCTCCCAGCCGGATTTGAACCAGCGACCTATGGTTTAGTAAAATTATATACCACTACAGTTCACCGCTCTAGCAACTAAGCTCTCACAACGACTGACTAAAAAGTCGAGAAGTCCGCATCCTATTATACCAGTTTTCATTTTTTTGATTTTCTGATGTTTCTGGCAACGATTTTAGAAACAAAATATGAAATTATTGTATTGTCACGGGTCGTTTACACGAATACAAAGTTTCAAGTCGATCCAATGTTTCTATGTGGGTGAAAATCGTGTTCAATGATTTCATTACATAGATACCAAGACACGTTTCTGTTGATTATCTTATGATTCTGGTCAGGATTTCAGTAAATAGATATAAACTTATTGTTGCCCATTGTTACGGGTCCTTTACAAGTATACAAAGTTTCAAGTCGATCCAATTATTTTAAGTGGGTGAAAATCGCGTTGAAAAATTCCGTAACATAGAGAGATAGATGGAGAGATAGAGAGATACACGTCAAGCTAATATAAAGCGTGTAAAAAGGTGTCTTTCTATCTATGTAACGGAATCTTTGAACACGATTAACAGCCACATAGAAACATTGGATCGACTTAACACGTTGTATACCTGTAAAGGACCCGTGACAATATAATATATTCATATTTGTTTCTGAAATCCAGGCCAGAATCGTCAGAAAATAAAAATCAATAATAGTTTTAAAAAACTATAACAACATGCTTTATCAGAAAACCGAACTAAAAAAATGAAAAATTAATTTAATTTCCAACACGTTTGTGATAAAGTTAAAGTGGTCAACAAAAAAATCATCTCCAAAACATATAGAATAAAACTAGAGTTATGAACAAAAGGAACATAATTTTACCATCAAAAGCATGGGGTGCTCTATATCAATTAATATATTTGATAATTAACAGATATTAGTAAAGGTAAAGTCTCTAAGAAGGAAATGTAAAAAAATATATAAAAATTAATTTTCATTTTTTAGTTCGGTTTTCTAATAAAGCTTGTTGTTTTAGTCTTTTAAAACTATTATATATTTTTTATTTTTTAGTTTTAATATTTTACAGAATAAGATAAAAATGTAAATATCTTTAAATTCGATACTACTGTAGTATGAGCTAAAATTAATACTCTTCTAAGAAAAATCCTACCATCCGGATTTGAACCAGCTACCTGTGGATTATTCAAATTATATACCACAACACTTCACCGCTCTACCAACTGAGCTCTTACAACACTTGACTAAAAGGTCGACAAGTCCGCAACCTATAATACCAGTTTCAATTTTTTTTTTACTTTCTGATGATTCTGGCGAGGATTTTAGAAAGAAAATATGAAATTATTGTATTGTCACGGGTCCTTTACAAGTATACAAAGTTTGAAATCGATCCAATGTTTCTAAGTGGGTGAAAATCGTGTTCAAAAATTCCGTTACGTAGATAAAAAGACACTTTTGTTTATTTTCTGATGATTCAGGCCAGGAATTTAGAAAAAAAATGAAATTATTTTATTGTCACGGGTCCGTGACAAGTGTACAAAGTTTCAAGTCGGATCAATGATTTTAAGTGGGTGCAAATCGCGTTGAAATATTCCGATACATAGATAGATAGATAGATAGATAGATAGACAGGCAGCTAGATAGATAGATAGATAGATAGATAGATAGATAGATAGATAGATAGATAGATAGATGATAGATAGATACAGGTCAAGCTAACATAATGACAGTAAAAACGTGTCTTTGTATCTATTTAGCGGAATCTTTGAACACGATTTTCACCCACTTAGAAATACTGGATCGAATCGAAACTTTGTATACTTGTAAGGGACCCGCGACATTATAATAATTTCATTTTTTGTTTCTGAAATTCTGGACAGAGCCAACATAAAATAAAATAAAATTAAAACTGTTGTAATAGGTTGCGGAATTGTCGACTTTGTTGTCAATCGTTGTAAGTGCTCAGTCGGTAGAGCGGTGAAATCTAGTGGTATATAATTTCAGTAATCATTAGGTCTCTGGTTAAAATTCGGCTGGGAGGATTTTTTTTAGCTGATACTACAATATTATCGAATTTAAAGATATCTATATTTTTATCTTATTCTGTAAAATATTTAAAGTGAAAAATAAAAAAGTTTTAAAAAACTAAAATAGCACGGTTTATTAGAAAACTGAACTAAAAAATGAAAAATAATTTTTATTTCCAACACGCTTGGGATAAAATTAAAGTGGTCAACAAAATAATCATCTCCAACACATATAGAATAAAACTAGAGTTATCAGCAAAAAGAAAATATTTTTCAATTTGTAGTTCGGTTTTCTAATAAAACGTGTTGTTTTAGTTTTTTAAAACTATTATTTTTTGCACGCTTTATATTTGCTTGACCTGTATCTATTAATCTATGTATGTAACGGAATCTTTCAACACGATTTTCGCCCACTTAAAACCATTGGATCGACTTGAGACTTTGTACACTTGTAAAGGACCAATGACAGTATGATAACCTCATAAATATTCTCCAAACTCCTGGCCAGAATCATCAGAAAATCTAAACAAATGTTTGTGTAATTATGTAACGGAATCATTGAACACGATTTTCAACCAGTCAAAATCATTGGATCGACTTGACACTTTGTATACTTGTAAAGGACCAATGACAATACAATAATTTCATAAATGTTTTCTAAAAATTAAAACCGGTGTAATATATAGCGGACTTAACCAACTATTTAGTCAATCGTTATAAGAGCACAGTTGGTAGAGCGGTAGACTGTAATGGTGTATAATTTCAGTAATCCATAATTCGCTGTTTCAAATCCGGCCCGGAGGACTCTTTTTAGAAGAGTTTTACTTTTAGCTCATACTATAATAGTATCGAATTTAAAGATATTTACATTTTTATCTTATTCTGTAAAACATTAAAATAAAAAATAAAAAAGTAAATAATAGTTAAAAAAACTAAAACAACACGCTCTATTAGAAAACCGAACTAAAAAATGAAAAATAATTTTAATTTCCAACACGCCTGGGATAAAATTAAACTGGTCAACAAAAAAATCATCTCCAACACATTTGGAATGAAACTATTGTTATCTACAAAGAAAATTATTTTACCATCAAAAGCGTGGCGTGCGTTTTATGGTTTTTACATTTTCTTCTTAGAGACTTTACTTTTACCAATATATGTTTATTATCAAATATATTAATTGACGTTGAGTACCCCACGCTTTTGATGGAAAAGGTATTTTTTATAGTTTTATTCTAAATATATTGGAGATGATTTTTTTGTTGACCACTTTAAATTTATATCATGCTTGTTGGAAATTACAATTATTTTTCATTTTTTAGTTCGGGTTACTAATAAAGTGTGTTTTTAGTTATTTATACTATTATTTATTTAATATAAAACAATAATTACATTAATCACATTTTACATCTCACTTCATATTTGTATCATTTCCAAGACTTTTTTGTAGGAAATTATCCTCTTTGTCAATTTCTTCTGCCTTAGCCAGTTAAGGAAATAGTTCTGGATGCAGTACAAAATATGAGATAACTTTAAATTCCCATTAATTAATAATTGTTAAATAACACACCATAGTTTACTTCCTACGCAAATAAATAATTATTTAATATTTTGAAATGAAGAATGTGAGGTTTTAGTTTACACGCCAATTAAATGAAGGAAACTACTTGAACTAGCACTTATTTTAATAAACGTTTTATTTTCTATACCTCCTAGAATACACAATATAACAATATTGATGGTAGTAATAATAATAATAATAATAATAATAATAATAATAATAATAATAATAATAATAATAATAATAATAATAATGATAATAACAATAACAATAATAATAACAACAATAATAATAATAACAATAATAATAGCAATACTTATGATTTTTTTAGACTTATATATAGAAAGAAGGAAAAGACTTCAGACATTCATTTCTTCCGAATTTCAAAAAAATAGAAACACAATTCCAATGTTCCTGGAAAAGGAAAAGTTCAGATTTCACTATTTTATGCATTAAATATGAGAACCATGTATTTTACGATTTTCAAGAGTGCCCACAGATAAAATTCTGGTAACCTAGGAGGTCACCGGCTATGAAGTTGATTTTCTGTTTCTCCACTTCCATTCCAAGGTCCTATTGTATCGCCGTTTTTATACAAACAATTGACATGACAAGTAAGAGCGCCAATGCGGCTGTGATCGGAACTTCAAACATTTCTCTTTCTGGAACGTTCGAATTGTATTTGTACTTTTTGTAGTTTGAAATAAATAAATGTTTGAAATCTGTTCCTTCTCTCTGAATAGTCCTCTATTTAAAATCATAAGACTACTCTACCAGTAAAACAATGGTATACAAATTATATGAAGGATACACGGAAAGAACCAGGCAATTCAGCCTTTTCTTGAAATCTTAAAAAGAAATACTCTTAGTTATATAACATCCATACTTCCTTGCCTGTATACCAAACTTTGGAGGTAAATAAGCCCACGACAAAATTTATCTTTTATTGTTTCACACTTCTAAATAATGGTATTTTCCACGGAGAATCTAATGACACCTCAACTTTATTTTGACAAAAAGAAAACTATGAAACTAATAATAATTTTCGCTGACATATAAATACACTTAAATATAAATATACAATAGTATATTATTGTATATATCAGAAATAGGAAGAAGAAGGAAATAGACATAGATTTCTACACCACAACTGCCATGCTGGACGACAGATGGACCAGAGAGTGCAACCCCCAGAGACACGTCACAACACGACTCGCAGTACACGGATTTCACAACAAGATATGTACAAACAAGAAATTCCACGAGCCGACCGAAGAATGCAAGTGTGTGTTGTGTGGACAGAGATGTGGCAAATACCACATCATAACATGTGCGAAAAGGACAAAACCCATTACAGGCTACAGCAAAGACTAAACCACCACTAATGCTCAACCTGAGTGCACATTTATTATTATTATTATTATTATTATTATTACTGTATATATATATATATATATATATATATATATATATATATATATATATATATTAATATATAAAAAATTCCTGTCACGTTGTTTGTCCGCGATGATATCCTAAACTACTGAACCGATTTTAATAAAATTTTGCACAATGTGTGCAGTTTGATCCAACTTGAGACTTCGGTTAGTTTATAACTAAATTTATAGTCGCATTTTTTATTGCAAATTATGTGTTTATTATTTAACAAAGACTTATAATTATCTATGAGTTCCATTCGATTCTAACAGATGGCGGTGTAATTATCTGTGAGTTCCATACGATTCTAACAGATGGCGGTGTGGTAATTTGGCAAGGTAATTGGTTTATTATTTAACAAAGAGAGATCCAGATAGCTGTGCTTTTTGTTGCAGCCGCGAATTTCAATTGAATTACAAATATTGATTATTTCATAATTTAAGTGTGTTCAGTTTTTATTTTATTTTGAATATTATTAATTTCGTGTGTAAGTATTAGTTTTAAGTAATCTGGCTGAAAGAGAGCAACTTAATTTAAATTTTTAACGTATACCTTAGCCACAGCAACGCGTGGCCGGGACTTCTAGTATATATATATATATATATATATATATATACATATGTATGGCATGAGTAGATAAAATAAATGCCTGGACGTGTGTGTACATTATATTAATACTATATCTATATCTATATATATAGTAATGTGTTTGAAACAGATTTTCAAACAATTTCTAATTTATCAAGTAACACATGATAAGAGTTACAATAAAAAGCAACACTACTGTAGAGCTTTGATAAATGCTGCCAATTTTTGTTTGAAATATACTATTGAATAACAGCATGGGTTAGCCAGGAGTTGTCGGAATATTAATAATATAATAAATGCGCACAAGTTGTGCAGAAAATTATTTTACGTACGTTTTGTCATTAATTTGATTCACATAGCTTGTCATTTGCAGAATTCTACCAGGGATTTCCATGGTAACGGTCGCATGGTTTCTCGCACAGTTCACACACACAGTTGTTCCCGGGATCGTGGAAACACTTGGTCTTGCATATCTTGTGGTGGTATCCATGCGCTGCTATTGAGTTCACCAGGCGTCAAAGTTCTTGATTGGTATTGGTCCAGGAAATATTTGTCATGGCTTCTGTTGTATAAAAGTCCAGCCATATCTCTTGTCTCTTCTTCTCTCTTTCCTGAAGTAATTTGAGCTGTCTGTGGATGGTAACCTCATACGCAGTTCTTCTGTGTAGAAGGGTTCCTTGGCGAGTTCATATGCTAGCCTCGACTTTGTGTGTTTTGAGACACCTAGGGCGGCTTTCAAGAATCGTGATTTGACTGCTTCCAAAGTTATTAGATCTCTTAGACTCAATTTCCATAGGTTGCAATGGGAAGTATTTTTGCGTTGAACAAGGCCTTGGCCGTTTTTAGTGAGAGTCTGGATATTGCTTTGATGTCAAACATGGCTTTTGTGGCAGCTGCTGCACGGGATTTTATGTGCATTCTAAATGACCTGGCAGTGGTTTGCAACGTCAGTCCCAGATATTTGAAGCTGTTAACTGTCACGAGAGGTTCTATTCCTAGGTAGATTCTGTCCTCCGCAGCTTCTTGACCTCCATTGCGAAATGTCATCTGTACCGTTTTACCCGAGTTTATTTCCATTTTATTATATTTAAGTAACTATTTGAATTTTTATATGTGCGTACAATTATGTTAATTATTTTCATAATGTGTCTCGTCATACAAAGTAGTTATTCTGAGGAAACTATATGAGGAAATTTAATAATTTCTATATTAATATGTTCCTGACAGTAACGATTAAAAACTGACATATGTGACAGTTAGAAGCAAAGGGGTGTAAGTACAAGTATTAAGAAAAACACATTTAAAGTTAAAGTTGTATAGGACAAACACAGGTAATTTAAAGTTATGAGAATCATTATATATCTTCTCATAACTCATATATTTATAACCTTTTGCACTAAATAAAATTGTGCTTTAAGAATGTAATAACACACCAAACTCGTTTTTTGCAAAAATATCACTTACGTCCATTTGCTTCTAACCGCCTCATTTATTATATGTGCGTACAGAACAGGATATTGAAGACGGAAATTTACAGACAGTATAAATGCAAGTCACGGAACCTTAGTGCATTAGAGGTTGATTTGGCGGTAGAAAAATTGAAGACGTATGAAGCATCAAGTTCAGATGGGATCCCAGCAGAACTGATAATATCAGGGGCAGTAAAAATTAATGGACAAGATACGTCGGTTACCTTGTATGATTCGGGGAAAAGAAGCTCTTCCAAATGAACGGAAAGAATGGATTACCGTACCACTCTATAAGAAAAGAGATAACACTGATTGCAACAATTACAGGGGCATCTCATTACTCTCAACTGCGTAAAATATCCCAACAAATGTATTAGCAAGTAGATTTACTCCCTATATTGAGATATAGGAGATCGTCAATGTGGATTTAAAAGAAATAAGTATACAGCGGATCAGATTTTTAGTATAACACAGATTAAAAAAAAAATATATAATGACACTGTACATTTACTTTATTTATATTAAAAATATATGATTCAGTTAAGAGTGAGAAGTTATATAGTATGCTTCTGGAGTGTGGAATTCCTAAAAAGTTAATTAGACTTATACGAATGTGTCTGAATGACACAAAGAGTAGATTGCTTGCAGGCAAACAGTTTTCGGATACTTATGAAACTTACAATGGATCAGTTCGCAGTGTAGATGAACAAAGACTAACTGCGGCAGAAATGAAATTTATGAGACGTACTGCGAGCTATTCAAGGACAGACCATAAAAGGAATTCTGAGATTCTCAAAGAATTACACACAGAATCAGTCAAGGAATATGTACAAAAATACAGAAACAACTGGAAATCTCACGTACGAAGAATGAGCAGAACAAAAATACCACGTCAGATCTTTAATTACCAGCCACCAGGCAAGAGATCTTTGGGCAGACCCTTCAAACTTGGATTGAGACCGTAACAGATCACTAGGTCTATCGCATAAAAGGAAGAAGAGGAAGAAGAAGACAATGGATTAAAACAAGGAGTGCACTATCTCCTCTACTATTGAATTTTGTATTAGAGTATACCATCAAATGTTTGAACAATGAAGAAGGCCTATAACTCAATGGCATTAATAGGCTGTTATTTTATGCTGATGGTGTATTATTGAGCGATAGCGAAGAGATACTAAGGGCCAACACGCACACTATTGAGTAACACTAAGAAATGGAAGTGAACATCAATAAAACGAAATATATATTCACATATAGAAATGCGTTATGTAATGGAAATGGACAACTAATGGAAATTTTGAAGAAGTGGCTGATTTCAAAAATCTAGGAACAATAATTACAAATAGGAATGAGATGCACAAAGAAATTAAACGTAGGCTCAATTCTTGAAATGCATTACAGGGACACTTGTCGTTCCAAATCTTTGCAAAATCGTTAAGCTGAAAAATATATAAAACTCCTATTCCCTCAGTTATGTAATATGAATGCGAAACATGAACACTTATTTTAAGGGAGGATAGAAGATAAGAGTATTTGAGAATAAAGTTGTTAAGAAAATTTTTGGGCGAAAAAAGAGATAAACGTATAGGTGAATGGAGAAGACTACTTAATAGCGAACTACGTGGTCTTTATAGGAAGCCAGATATAGGCCTAATAAGAAAAGTTAAGTCTCGTAGACAATTAAATGTATTATCGCCCATCGGGGCAGGACATGTGACACGAATGGGGGATGAAAGACTGGCATGGAAGCTTCTTGTAGGAAAGACAGAGGGAAGGCTTCCAGTTGGTAGACCAAGAATGAGGTGGGAGAATAACATTAACTATGATTTGCGGGAAGTATATTATACAGGGGTTGATTGGAAACCATTAGCTTAGGATAGGGATGTATAGAGAGCTTATGTCCACGCGGTCATAAACCTACTGGTTCGAGAGAGCCAGTGGTTAGTTATTTAGTTTTTGAAAAAAAACGGAATGGAACATCGCCATGTTTCTACCAGTTTATCTATGGATAATGGATTTTCGCGAAATATTTACCAGTTTACCCCCTGGGCAATGGTTTAAATCATGCGGATGGTTTATCACCAGTTGAATGATTTAAAACAAAGAAAATAATTATCATGTATCTACCAGTTTACCTATTGGTAATGGTTTAAAACAGGGGAATGGATTATCACCTCTGTTTAAAGCAATTAAAAGTATTATCGCCATGCATCTATTAGTTACATAATTGAAATAAATAAAATTAGATAAAAAATTGCACGAAGCGTTCAAAGCAACAACATGTAGTATCTCCATGCATATACCGGTTTATCTATGATTTAAAACAGATATATAGTTTAATACCACTTTTTGGTTTAAAAAGTTATATAGGTTAACACCTTGTATCTAGAAGCTATTCTACGTGTTTAAAACAAGTTATTAATCATGTACGTATCTACAAGGTTTCTGCCGATAATGGTTTAGGACGAGGACATCGATTATTGTCATTACATTTCTCTCTCATATCTGCAATTAAACTTAATTTGACAATTCTGAGTTACTGTTAAATGACTTTCACAATATTCTCTACCGATGTCGTGAGTTTACTAAGACATAATATGAATACGAAAATGAGAAATAACTACTTATATGCCTGCATGGAAATTCATTTATATTGAAACACACCAAAAATAACTATGTATATGTAAGTACTATGTATTAATCGAATTATGGCAGGTAATAAGGGGTTGACTAGTTATTATGAAACAATTTAATCATACAAACAATTAGGAGTACCGTTACCGAATCTAAAATCACCCGGATCAATAAATTGAGTAATAGATTTAAGCAACAAAATTGTGTTACTGAATTCAGTTCAATGTGTTCCGTCTCCTCTGCTTTTATATAATAATCTGATTCGCCTCGATGGTCTAGGAGTTAAGTTACTTACCGAGGGTCGCCAGACCGAAGGATATTTTTAAGACGAAAAAATCCAAGGGGCAAATACTCCAGGAACCGCCTTATGCCTAGAGCCCTGAGTCTGACCTTTTAAAGTTTAATCCCACTTTTGAATCCAAGAAATGTCTAAATGTCTCTTTGTAGCAATAAGCTTACCACTTGTCACTCGTTGACATCTGAACGGAAATAATAAGTAACTCACACAAGAAAGCACCTTGGCCCCATATTAGGACTGGGGAGTAAAGGCACAAAATAATCTTGCCTATGGTAGTCTATGTGTGTGCAACATGGTCACCCTCATTAAGTGACAAATATCTCTCACTCTCTCTATTCCTTAGTCTATTATTACCCTCTTATAGCTCATGCGGACCTTATAGGAACACAACCTGTCGGGGCATGTTTTTTTAACTTTGATAACGTATATACGTTTTTACTATGTAACCAAATGAGAATCCCTCACGATGGTAAGAGACAACATGAACATTCAAATAAAGTCTCAGCATTCACTCATACATCCATACAAATCTGGCGAATACACAGGCCTGCGAATTTAATTTTTTTCAGCGTAATTGGGTTTAACAGGTCTCTAAACCTAATTTTCGTGTGCTGAATTCAAATATGTTAACAGTTGTTTTATCACATAAAGTGTTTCTGCCATATTGAAAGTAAATATTTATTACTTTTGTATTATATGTAGAACTAATAGCCACAATCCTTTAAATTGCTGTAAAAACTACAAATACTTGATACAATATCAATTGTGTAGTTAAAAGAGTTTAATATAAATTTAAAAATCTAATATACCTTAAGGTCCCAATTTTCTCGTCCGCTTGGCAAGAAGTTGACCGGTGTTTGTGCTCCTGTCGAAGATTTTCTCTTACCAAACACCAACGTTAGTGGGCAATCTTGGTAACTCGTTTCCATCTCTTTTCTGTTTTGATGGAATCACTCACCATGACCTTCACTGAGTGCTCCTAAATTTTCAGGACATTTTTGAAGATGTTAGTGTAAATCCCAGTACTCTTAATGTTCGAGCATGGTTTTATAATTTTGTCACATTGATTATCTTTAAAAATGCCTAGAAACTACGGTATGATTCCCAAGCTTGTAGTTCCATATGAGATAAGCAGGCAGTTATTCAGTTATTAAAATTAATATGCCTAATACATTTTCGGATCTGTGACCATTAAAATGTCTTCCTTCACTTTAACCTCCGACAGAAACATAATTGTTTTAGCAATATATTAGTAACAAGGAACATTTTTGTCCAAAACGTTAACAAATTACTTCAATAATCCTAGTTTTGGTGCAATGAAGATACCAATATTTTGCAGGATCAAATAATGGGCGATTTATTACACTTTTATCTCTGGCACCAGTTGTTTTATTTTTGGCCAATTAGTAAATTTACAGTGTCATTCCCTGGCTCTAGAGCTCCATTAGCATGAAAAACACGGACATTTCGCGTACCCTCCGTGTGGTCCCAATAAAATATCACACATCTTAAGGTCACAGCATACTTACCATTTGTGTTGATTGTATTTTATTTTTTTATAGAATAGTACACATGTTTCTATATGTACACTGACTGAACTACTGAAACTGAAGCATATATTATTCCCATTATGCACACGAACATTCTTTGAACTAATTTTGCTTCAATCAATAAATATACTCCAATATTCGGATTCATAAACTATTCCTAGGCGATCATTCAGGCCAGAGATACAACAACAGTAAACTCCTTCCCTCTAATATGAAATGCTTTTTTAATTACTTTTAACGTTATCTAAACAAATAAAAAGTTGTACCAGGAGCTAAAATATTGTCTTCTGTAAATCTCGAACATAAAAATTAACTTTTTTATTTTTAAGACCCAAATCGTGTACCAAATAATTTAATTTTGATTAATTGATAGGACACGGATTGCTGTATTTTGATTGTAGGGACAATTTGAAATAATCTTCTGTGCTGGAGGTGGAAGGAGTGCTGATGCTACTCTCTCGAAATGTTGTTGGTGGTATTGGAATTGTAATATCTGGCCCATGTTCAAGCGGTTTATTACTTTCGCAGTTTGTTCCCGGAAACTAAGTAACCAGGAAAAGGTCGTAGGATGAACCTTCCGTCAGTTAAACACAATAAGAAACGAGTATGAATAAAATCAGTGATTATAATATAATATCATATTATGTTTTAGGTGTTTACATATTTTAATACATCACGTATATACCTCATACAAATGGTGGACCAAACGCTTTCATTTTAGTGTTTAAAATATAATTTTGCAAAAACTGTACATGATACACAAAAACTAGTAACAGTCCAGTTATCAAGGGGTTTGATTTGACATAATTGCATTAAAATATCTCATGCCGCAAAATCTCCGCAGTCCTGTGTAATGGATGATTATGATGGCCACGTGTTGACTATATGACCATTATAGTTTCCTGACATTTTTTTCTTATAGATAAGAAAATACCTGATACATAAAAATACTCTACATCAGAGACCGAACATGGGCCCGCTACATTTGATGCAATTTTATTATCACTATAACAGCGGTGGGATGAAAGAAAACAAGCTAATAATATTAAAAAATATGAGATGTCATTTGCATGGATTTTTCTAATATTATTTGGTTGGGTACTGAACTTAATTTATTTTGTGGTCATCTCATACGTAGGACTATTCATGACTATCTATCTGTCTTCGGGTTTTTACAGCTGCTGCCGTCTTCCCGTGTCAAACCTCCAAAACCTACGATGTTGGGCATCTTCGATGCTTAGCCCTCTAGCTTGCATTACTGTCTTCATGTTTTCCTTCCATGTTAACTTCGATCTCCCTCTTTTTTTCTTTCTGTTCGGTTGTCATTCATATAGTTGCTCTATTCATGACAATCAATTGTTATAAAATCATATAAATGAGAAATGAAAAGAGAAGTAATAATCCTTAAACAAATACTGTGCATGAAAGTAATTCGTCTTTTTTTTTATTTTCACAGAACTTCTGCTATGGTTAACATTGTTGGATTCTGTAGCTAGTCATGGCAACCTAGAACTGAGACGAATCGCTGAAAAGCACGCGAAATTATCAAGAGATATCGAGATCACTGTTTCAAGGTTTGAATTGTTATTATAAGTAGTAGTAGTGGTGGTGGTGGTGTTGATGGAGGTAGCGGCGGCAGAAACAGCAGCAGTTTTAGTAGTGTCACGCATTTCAGGACACAAATTTCATAAGCATATAAAAGCTCAATGTATTATATCATAAATCATTTCCTCTTTTATATAATTGAGCTTTATATTGCTTTATATTTTTTGACAAGGGAACTGTCAACCATTGCATACCGAAGTCTTCCTTCAATTTTTTCCCAGAGAAGCAAGGCCGTGTCCAAATTATAATTTACTGCTTTTAATTACAGGATACAGGAATCAGGGAAATAATATATCACCTACACGGTGGATTGGACAACCCTCACAACCTACCCTCCACGTCGCACCCCACCTCACTCCACTGTGCTTTACTCATACAGGACACCCATCTGTTTCGCACAGTGTGTTGCCATTGCTGAGATCTGGCTTCGTGTTCTGTGCCTTGCAGTTGAAAGCGGCAAGTACATTTTTTTAAACCGGTATCACAACGCTTCTCTAAGAAAATTTGTGATGCACATTTCGGCGTGTAACAGTTGACAGTTCCCTTGTTGGTTAAATCAAATATTTTCTTCACTTGAACTGTCGATCGGTTGACATTAATGTTTATACTGCTCACGTATTCAAACTGTTCTATCAATATCCTTTCCTCAGTTGTAGGTAAAATAATGGAGTACTTAGTAGCAGAATAAGTGAGCCATTGGTTATAAATTATAGGATGCTTCACTGAAAAAAAAATGGATTTAGGAAGAGATATTCTTGAGAAAGTAAAATCGTTTCTCATGGTCATAATCTCGCTATTGAAGTACGTGCAGGGATAAAACAAGCAATAATAATAATAATAATAATAATAATAATAATAATAATAATAATAATAATATATTTATCAAAAGCATTCAATGTAGTATCTTTGATATACTTATTCAGAAGGTAAGCAAATTAAGAGTTGTTCTATAAAATGTTCCTTGGGTTAAAGTATTTCTCAAAATTAAGAATCTAAGTATTGCGGGTCGACAATAAAGTAACTGCTGTTGGAGAAGTGAATTAAGGCGTGTCTTAAGACTCTGTTTCGGATCCTCTTCCTTCTCTCAATTATATTAATGGCTCACCACGGGTGGTCAAAAGTTAAATCCGATTATTCGAAGATGAATAGAGGTGTTGGTTTTATTGCCGATAACCTCGAACTTGGACGCGATAGTTAAGGGAGGACAAGTATTTGGGACTTGGGTGTATGGTCTCTGACCGAGGTATCCCAAGGGGTGGAGGCATGGGTCAAGAAATTCGAAGATGACTGCAGGTCATACAATACATTTTTTGGAAATCGTGATTAATTATATTACAAGATTATCTTCACAAAATGTATAATTCGGTTGTACTAAATAAAATGAAAAGTAATATTTTCAGAAATGTACCAATTGGATGGATTCTTGATCCTTTTCCACACATTTTAATTATTAAGAACAGGTCTGTTACATCATACTTATAGCGTGTTAATATTGTACAAATGATGCCTGAACCGTTTAGACAACTGTTATATAGCGCCAACTCTCCCATCAGCTTAGTTCAAGACTGTAAGCCATTTTATGAGAAGTGTAATACTTTTTTACTGGCAACGGCCTCTTCCGCTTATCAGCTGTTGTAAATCAGTAATACCAACAGGTGAAATACGTTTGGAACTTTCTAGAACAATGCCATCCATAAGGGACTTCTTCCAGCCTCAGGTAGGCTACATGTATTTCTTAGGCTTTTCATAGCGTCAGTTAGGTTTTCGACACATGATATGTAAGACGGCCTGAGATGCAGCTCCGTCTTAAGATGACGTAAAAATACAAAATTATATTATATTTAAAGAAAAAATATACGCTCGGACTGAGGTTTGAACCAGGACCTTTCGCTTTCTAAGCGAATGCTCTACCAACTGAGCTACCTGAGAAACCCCAATCTAAACGCAATCTTACACCGATAATTCTCGAGCACGAAATGCTACGCAACCGTTGCTTGAATCTTGCAAATGGCGGCTTTTTTATCAAGAAGATTTTTTATTGAGAATTTTACATTACATTATAAAACCATCTTAAAAAATCTTTAGATGATTTTATTGTTATATTAGTACATCTTAATTCTGGATAAATTATATTTGAAGAGAAACGTATACGCACAGACTAGGGTTTGAACCCCTGACATTTCGTTTTCTATGCGAATGCTCTACCAAATATTATCACATATGATTCATCCATCATTGAAATATATGAAATGAACAGTAAAAAAACATCGAAAGAGGCCGTACTGGCTTTATAAATTAATGTAAAGTTACTAATAAAAGGTGTTCTAAATAAAGAAGCCGCATTTACAAAATCGAAGCAACGGTTTCGTAGCTTTTGGTGCTCGAGAATTAATAGTGTATATAGCAGCAAAAGTTGCATTTAGATTGGAGTTTCTGAGATAGCTCAGTTGGTAGACCAATCGTATAGAGAGCGGAACGTCCAGGATTCAAACCCCAGTCTGAGCGTATATTTTTCTCTTCAAATATAATTTGTCCATCACTGAGATGAATGAAATGAGTAATAAAGATATCGAACAAAATTATATACCAATTCCGAGCAAAGATCCTGTTGTACTGTAAAAAAACTTGCATAAGGTATTACTACGACGCCGACACCGTCTATTTGGGGAAACTTTTACCCGTCATATGACTGAATTATGACGGAACTGTAATCGATAGAAACATTAATTTTAGGCAACATCATATTTTACGGATATAAGACTTAATACAATGTAAGGTGGTACCAATAATTAAGAACAATGCCAAACTACGACCCGCCCACAGTATAATCGGACTTGAAATAAGTGCACGGGACAATTGGCGAAATCTCCGTACAATGGGACTTAGACAGTTGAATCCCTCAACTGACTCTATAGACATTTCTGTAGATGACTTAAATGAACATTTTACCTCAATACCCATGACACCTCCAGACAACAAGACTAAAATAGACATTCTTAAAGACTTATCCCCATCCCCCCATATAGGAAGAGATAAATTTTACTTTTACATTTCGCCTATAGACGTTAAAAAAGCACTCAAGCGGATTAAATCCAATGCACAAGGAACAGATAACATCAGCATTTTAATGCTAAACAAAATCATTGACATTATACTACCCACAGTGACTCATATTTTTAATGTTTCCTTTATAACTTCTATCTTCCCTACTGTATGGAAACAGTCTAGAGTTCGGCCTATACCAAAATTAAGTACACCTACTAACTGTAATGACCTCCGACCGATTAGCATCCTTCCGACATTATCTAAAGCCCTGGAACATATTGTACATAAGCAAATGACTGAATATCTCAAAGAAAATCACCTCCTTCATCCTTATCAAACCAGCTTTAGATCTGGTCATAGCACAGCCACAGCTTTGCACAAAATTACTGAAGATATTTGTGAAGCCGTGGACAGATGTCAATTGACTCCCTTAACCTTACTTGACTTCAGAAAAGCTTTTGACACAGTAGACCACGGCTTACTTATGATAAAGCTCAAGCACCTACACTTGTCTAACAGCGCTGTATCCTGTTTCGACTCATACCTGCACGGTCGTCTACAATACGTTTTCATTAAACTCTAGATCTTCGTCTTGGCGCAACGTACCGGTTGGAGTCCCCCAGGGCAGTGTTCTCGGACCTCTTCTGTTCTCAATCTACATAAATTACTTACCAACTGTACTAAAGAACTGCCTTTATCACCTCTATGCTGATGATCTCCAAATTTATCTACATTCACCTCCTCATTCTCTCTATAACAGCTTGACGAAAATGAATGACGATCTCATATCCATCTTTAACTGGTCTTCAAGTATCGGTCTAAATCTAAATCCTAACAAGTCACAAGTAATTCTAATGGGACAACAAAGACTGCTTACAACCTTTGACATATCTACACTTTCAAACATTACTATAAATAATATAATTATCCCTTATTCTTCTTCAGTAATAGATCTTGGACTACATCTAGAAGCAAATTTAACCTGGCAAACACAAGTGAAACTCATATGTAAAAAGACTTTCTCCATCTTATATTATCTTAGAATTTTAAATAATTTTCTCCCAGTTTCGTTAAAACAAATCCTTGTGCAGAATCTTGTGGTTACCACACTTCGATTATTGTGACATTATATATAATGATCTAAACTATGACTTGTCGCAGAGACTACAGCGTGTTCATAATGCTTGCGTTCGATTCATTTTCAATATCCGCCGTTATGACCATATTTCCGAACACTTTAATAACCTCTCTTGGCTCCGTCTTACTGACAGACGTAAATTGCACTCTCTTTCACTACTTTCTTCAAGCTTCTGAATTCCTACATTTCTACTTACCTGGCGTCCAGATTTGAGAAGTTATCCTCTTACCACAATATTGACACTAGGTCACAAGATAGCAGTCTGGTATCAATTCCTCTTCATAGCACTTCCTCCTATTTTTACTTCCTTCACAGTAGCCTCTGCCCGCTCCTGGAATCTCTTCTTCCTCAAGATATCAGGGGTTGCCGCACACTTGGCACCTCTAAGTCACGCTTACACAGTTACCTGTTGTCTAATAATTATTTTTTCTCTATTTATTTAATTTTATACAATGTCATTAATCTTTTCCTCGTTTTTTTATATATCTTGTACATATTATACATTTAATTCGTTAAATTTAGAGTAAATCAAAATACATTATAAATATTAATTGTATTGTATTCATAACTTGTAATCGTTTATATATATATATATATATATATATATATATATATATTGTAATTTAGATTTAAGACGATTTTTTTGTATTTTTTTAAACCTGGTTGAGTGGTAGACAAGGCCTTAAGGCCTTAACTCTGCCAGGTAAAATAAGGCTATTATTATTATTATTATTATTATTATTATTATTATTATTATTATTATTATTATTTGTTATTTATTTATAGCAAAAAACTACAAAATCAGACGTTTACTTTTTTTCCATGATGTCGTTAGATATTCTTTATTTACTGCTTTATTACGAGCAGAATTTATGTTCACATATCTGTACATTCTTCTGTTATTTTCACTACATCCTCATTGGCTAATGTAGGATATTTGTTAGTATTTTGTTTAAATGTTCAAATTAATTTGTTTCTCTCTGTTTTGAAGTAATTTCTTTTGGAATGTTTTACAATTATATAGAAGCAGTCAATTTAAACAACTGAAATCCCATTGTATTCAACATTGTGTATGCATAAGAGTATATCAATGCTTATCTAATATATTATAATTGTAATTATACGTATATTTCAAAATTATCCTATATAATTATATAGACATGTAGCTAGATAATACATATGTTTTATAATTTTCTTTTTTTCATTTTGTTTATTTCGACTGTTAGAGAGGGAATTACTTTTTCTCACAGGCTTAAAGGAAAAATTGGTATTCGACCAATGAGAGTTCAGCCCTACATTTGCTTTGTGTACATTACAACTGAAACTTACCTCGGAAGAGGTATAGTTTTAGATTTTAGATTTATTTATTTAGCCTGGTGGAGTTAAGGCCATGTGGCCTTCTCTTCCACTCACCAGGGCAAACATATATTACATATAGAATATAAGAATCACAATGAACT